>CM019155.1:7467984-7568417 GCA_009733165.1 Naja naja
GCAGTTGGTAAGTTAGTGACAGGGTTGTTAAGTGAATCTGGCTTCCCCATTGACTTTGCTTATCTGAAGTTTGTAAAAGGAGATCATGTGACCCCTGGACACTGCAACCGTCATAAATATGGGTCAGTTGCCAAGCATCTGAATTTTGATCAAATGACCATGAGGACGCTGTAATGGTCGTAAGTGTGAAACAGGATCATAAGTCATCTTTTTTCAGTGCGTTCTGTAGTTGAGCGATCCTAAATGGGCGTTGTAAGTTGAGGTTTCCCTGTAGACCAAGGGTCTTCAAACTTGGCAAGTTTAAGACTTGTGGACTTCAACTCCCAGAATTCCTGAGCTAACATGACTGGAGGAGAATTCTGAGGGCTGAAAGTCCACAAGTCTTCGCTTCTCAAGTTTAACCTATATGACTGGCTTATTAGCAGAAAAATCGTTTCAAAATCCTTTCGCCCCCTCATTCGACGTGGATCCCGGTCGGCTCCCTGGTATACCGAGGAGCTCCGGGAGATGAAGCCATCGGAGGGGGGCTTAGAGAGCAGATGGAGGTCCACCCAATCCGACTCCGACCGAGCCCAGCTAAGAGCCCATGTGGGACTTACCTGGCAGCTATGGGAGCGCAGAAGGTCTTATCTCTCCGCTCTCATAGCGTCCACAGAATAACTGCAGGCCAGCCTGTTTAGGGTCACCCGTTCTCTCCTACATCCGGGGAGGTGGACCCACTGGGAGGTAGGGCTGAGAATTTGGTCAATATCTGTCGGATAAGATGTCGGATTGGGCGGGTTGGTTTGCAGTGGTCTGATGAAGGGGGTGCAAGTAGTCTGGCTAATGTGACCTGGGCTGAGTTTGATTCTGTTTCTGAGGATGAAGTGGACAGGATTATGCGACGACTGAGTTCCACCACATGTTTATTGGACCCGTGCCCTTCCTGGTTGGTTTACGCCTCCAGGGAGGTCACCTGCAGCTGGCTCTGGGCAGTGGTCAACGCTTCATTAAGGGAGGTGTCTTCCCCCCTGCCCTGAAAGAGGCGGTGGTGAGACCCCTCCTGAAGAAGCCTGCCCTGGACCCTGCTGTGTTAGACAACTTTCGTCGGTCTCCAACCTTCTTGGCGAAGGTTGTTGAGATGTGGTGGCTCAGCAGTTTCGCTTTTCCTGGATGAAGCGGACTACCTAGATCCTTACCAATCGGGCTTCCGACCGGGTACAGCATGGAGACGGCATTGGTGCTGATGGATGATCTCTGGAGGGCTCGGGACAGGGGTTTTCCTCTGTCCTGGTCCTGTTAGACCTCTCAGCGGCTTTTGATACCATCGACCATGGTATCCTGTTGCGGCGCCTCGGGGGATTGGGAGTGGGGGCACTGTTTTGCAGTGGTTCTCCTCCTATCTCTGGCTCACCAGTGGTGTGGGGGCAGAGGTCGACTCGAGGGCTCTCACTTGTGGGGTCCCCAGGGTGGTTCTCTCGCCCCTCTTGTTCAACATCTATATGAAGCCGTTGGGTGAGATCATCCGTGGTTTTGGGGTGAGGTATCATCAGTATGCTGATGACCCAGCTCATCTCCACCCCAAACCACATCAGTGATGCCCTCTCTGTGATGTCCGTTGTCTGGATGCTGATGCGGACCTGGATGGATGGAAACATGCTTCGACTCAACCCGGCCAAGACTGGTGGCTGTTCATACCCGGCATCTTGGTCAGTCAGGAGATTCCATCATGGTCATGGGGGAGACTTGCATTGGTTGCGGATTTGCCTCTGGGTGAGATTCAAGTTTTTAGTGTTAACATTCAAAAGTTCTACATGGCATGGGTCCAGGATATTTTGAGGGCGTCTCCTGCCGATAACAGTACCAACTGCCCTGTTGAGCACACAGGCAGGGGCTTCTCGGTGCCATCGGCAAGTCAATGCCATGGCGGCGCCCGGAAGATATTCTGTGGCGGTTCCGCCTATGGAATCAACTACCCCTGGGGCTCCACCTGGCCCCTGACCTTCACACCTTCCGCCCGACCTGAAAACCTGGCTATTCGAACAGGCGGGCTGGGCTGATCTCCTGGGGAGGTTAAATTTTAAATGGTATACTGGGATTTTAACTTAAATTAGACTTGTGACTATTTAATATTGTTTTAAATTAATTTATTGTTATGTTTGGTTTTAATTGTGAGCCTCCCCGAGTCTTCGGAGATGAGGTGGCATACAAGTCTAAATAATAAATAAATAAATAAATAAATAAATAAATAAATAAATAAATAAATATAAGTTCTGAGTTAATTTCTTCTATGATCCTTCTGTTTGTTTTCATAGCTATGCATGATATTTTTAGGTTTCTCCAAAGTTCACACATGTCACTTACTTAAGTGCTATATCTAAAACAATAATACTATTATTAATATCAGGTTGTCGCTCTGTGATCTAAAAGCTCTCGACCGAATTTCATTCAGGTTCAGAGAAACTAAAAACATTTTAGCCTTTAACATTTTATATGCTAAGATTTCTACAGGCTTTTTCAGGATCATTATAATGATGCCTGTGGTTTGCAAAGCCGTGGAAGGCAAAAGTCTCAAAACAAATATCATAAAAAGGTATAGAAAGAGAAGGAATGTTCACTGATATTGCTGGTTTGATGATATATATTTGAATAGATGGTCTGACTGCAGTCTGTATGCGAGTGTCAGAATAACAGAATAATACAGTTGGCATTTCAATAGACTAGACTTACCCAATTCCTGCAATCGTTCTTCCTATGTTTGATAAAGCCCCTAGTCCCTTAATCATCTTTGTTGCTCTTTTCTGTACTCTTTCCAGAGATTCAGCATCTTTTTTTATAATATGGTGACCAAAACTGGATGCACTATTCTAAGTCAGGGGTGGTATTCAGCAGGTTCTGACCAGTTCTGGAGAACTGTTAGCGGAAATTTTGAGTAGTTCGGAGAAACGGCAAATACCACCTCTGGCTGGCCCCGCCCCATCTCTGCCCTCCGAGTCCCAGCTGATTGGCTGGGTCTTCTTTGGTTGCCCTGCACAGGAGAATGGAGCTGGAAAGCAGGTTTGTGGGGTGGGGAGGGACTGGGGATTTTGCAGTATCCTTCCCCTGCCATGCCCACCAAGCCATGCCCACCAAGCCACACCATGCCCACCAAGCCATGCCCACCAAGCCATGCCCACCAAGCCATGCCCACAGAACCGTTAGTAAAAATTTTTGAATCCCACCACTGCTCTAAGTGTAGTTCAGTGGTAGGATTCAATTTTTTTTACTACCGGTTCTGTGGGTGTGGCTTGGTGGGTGTGGCTTGGTGAGTGTTGCAGGGGAAGGATACTGCAAAATCCCCATTCCCCCCCCCACCTCACTAACCTGCTTTCCAGTTCCGTTCTCCTGTGCAGGGCAACCAAAGAAGACCCAGCTGATCAGCTGGGACTCAATGGGAGGCGGAGAATAGATGGGGGCGGGGCCAGTCAGAGGTGGGATTTGCTGGTTCTCTGAACTACTCAAAATTTCCACTACCGGTTCTCCAGAACTGGATAGAACCTGCTGAATGCCACCTCTGATGTAGTCTTATCAAAGCTTTACAAAGCAATATTGACACTTCATGTCATCTTGATTCTTAAAGCAGCGTAGGATTGCATTGGCTTTTTTGGCAGCTGCAGCACATGGCTGGCTTAACAATTGCCCAGTAAGACTCCAAGATCCCTCCCATAGTTACTGCTATTGAGCTAGATTTCACCTAATCTATACCCGTACATTTTTCTTGCCTAAGTATAAAGCCTTACTTTTCTCTATATTGAATTTCGTTTTGTTAGACGGGGCTGAGTATTCAAATCTCTCAAGATCTTTCTGGATCTTGAGCCTATCTTCTGAGGTGTTGGCTATTCATGCCAGTTTAGTGTTGTCTGCCAATTTGATGAGTTCCCCTTCTACTTCCTCATCCAAATCATTGATGAAGATGTTGAAGGGTACTCCGCCAAACCTTGGGGAACCCCATGGCTTACTTCCCTCCATGTAGAGGG
Organism: Naja naja; assembly: GCA_009733165.1. Lineage (NCBI taxonomy): Eukaryota > Metazoa > Chordata > Lepidosauria > Squamata > Elapidae > Naja > Naja naja. The sequence continues at coordinate 7,471,980 of CM019155.1, forward strand.
AGTTCCATTAAAGACTACCCATTGAGTGCCAATTGTCAGCCAGTTACAATCCATCTGCAGATGATGCTGCCTAGCCCACATTTTTTTTAGCTTGCTAAGAAGTAGGATACCCCATTTCTTAACCAGAAAAAAAGTCCCACTCAGAAATTACCATTTCACAGGATTTCTGCCCTTAAAAGAAAGTAGACTATTTTTTCAGAAGTTTGTGTGTGTGATTTAAACTGTTTTGAAATCACAGTCACAAAATAACACAAAACAAAATTTATCTCCTAAATCTGGCAATCTTTTCTTCACATTAACCTTTTGAATCCACGGGGCATTTTCCACCTCAGTTCATCAGCCATCGGAATCCTTAAATTTTGACTTAGCAAATAATGCTTGCATAAATGACCTTTTGATGTTCTTCCCTTTACCTTTAGGCTAGTAATTTAGGCGAAACACTTTAGTCATTTTCTCTGGTGATATTGTTGTGTGCAATAGTAATTTTGCTAAAGCCTCCTTTTCTCCTCATCCAATTCATAAGCAGTAACTTCACTTCTCCTAATAGCAGGGTTGCCTCTGTTCATATAAGTCTGCTTTATTTAATTATCATTCTGTAATTACAATAGTAACAGCATCTACCGTGTTTCCCCGAAAATAAGACACTGTCTTATATTTTTGGCTCCCAAAACACACTAGGTCTTATTTTTGGGGTAGGTCTTATATATTTATGGTACCAAATAGTGGGTGTGAGTGTGTAGGGGGGGGTGTTTCGCAGGTGCACGGTTGCTCCCTGAAAAGTCTTCCTGGAACTGGAGATTTGCACTAGGTCTTATTTTCGGGGTAGGTCTTATATATTTATGGGGCCAAATAGTGGGTGTGAGTGTGTAGGGGGGGGGTGTTTCGCGGGTGCACGGTTGCTCCCTGAAAAGTCTTCCTGGAACTGGAGATTTACACTAGGTCTTATTTTCGGGGTAGGTCTTATATTAGGGCAGGTTTAGAAAATAGTGCTAGGTCTTACTTTCAGGGTAGGTCTTATTTTCGGGGAAACACGGTAGACGTATATGCCACTTCACAGTGCTTTATAGCCTCTCTAAGCAGTTTACAGAGTCAGCCTATTGCCCCCAACAATCTGGGTCCTCATTTAACCGATCTTGGAAGGATGAAAAGTCAGGATCAAACTCCTGGCCATGGGCAGAGTTAGCCTGCATTCTAACCACTGCGCCACCATAGATTTCTTCAGTGTTCCTTTTTTTCCATTATAGGTAGTTCTCGACTTATGACCCCAATTGAGCCTAAAATTCATGTTGTTAAATGAGACATTTTAAGTGAGTGTTGCCCCATTTTACTAACTTTCTTGCCTCGGTTGCTAAGTGAATCACTGCAGTGGTTAAGTTAGTAACCTGGTTGTTAAGTGAATCTGGCTTCCCCATTGACTTTGCTTGTCAGAAGTTTGCAAAAGAGGATCATGTGACCCCAGGACACTGCAACAGCCATAAATCCGAGTCAGTTGCCAAGCACTTGAATTTTGATCACATGATCGCGGAGATGCTGCAAAGGTCATAACTGAAAAACAGTCATAAATAACTTTTTTCAGTACTGTTGTAACTTTGAAGCTTTTTAAGTTGAGGATTACCTGTAAAAGTTATCTGCCTTGTCTACATTTCTTCCTAACAGAAGAGATGAAGAGTTGATCAGGATACAGCTTAAAAAATACTGACAAAATGTCAATACCTGCTTGGTTGTAATCTTGGTAAAATTATTTTCCACACTTTCTAGATGACACTTTGTTCATATCTTCTGTGTGGCAAAGCATTGATCTCCACTGACTTTGAAATATCTTGGCTCATATGAAACCAAATCTAGCTCCCTTCTTCAAAGATCTCCCTTAATTTTTCCAATACTTTGTGTCATTTTGTCAGCCCCAGTATTAATTGATGTCAAGAACAGGCTTGTGGGTTTTTTTTTTCCTTCTGCTTACAATCTTTGGTCCCATCTAGTGTCCATTTTCCGAAATCATATCATAATTATGACTTACAATAGCCAAAAAACTAAAATAAATCTGTTTCCCATGAGATGCTGTATAATTTTTTATAGTCAATTGTAAAATCTTATAGTAAAGTCAATATTTCAAATTTACCTGGACCTTTAATCCATTTACAACTTACTTAGATCAAAACCTTGTTTAGCTTTTTTCCTGTTTATTTCAAATTCTGAAACTTATAATTAATTTTTCCTTCATTCAGAGTTGAAGACAAACTTACCTGATGGCTTTTCAAATGTATTGTTCTGAAGATCTATAATAGCTTTAAGATAGTTTAATAAGCAATTTCTGAAAGTGATTAGAGAGTGTGGCTTGCAACTGTATTATCCTTTAAAAGGCTGTGCCACAGTTATAGGTAAGATAGATGATCCTGTTGTGTCCCAGCACTCAAATCCATGGAAATCCCCATCCCCCAGCTATCTGGAGCACATGGGGACAATTTTCCATCCTCTTCTTATCTAGAGAGGTTCCATGGAACCAGTCTACACTGCAGTTTCTTGGTTTTTGCTTTGTCACTACTACTTTCACAGAGACATTTGAATATATTTTAACAGAATAACAGAGTTAAAAGGGACCTTAGAGGTCTTCTAGTCAAACTCATTTTTTGAGCAGGAGACCCTATGCCAGGAATGTCAAACTGGTGGCCCACGGGCTGGAGGCGTCATACACAGGCCATGCCCACTCCACCTCCACGAAGGGGAAAAATGTTGTGGTATGTCAGGCGACAGCAATGTGATGCCACAAGTTTGACCCCTGTGCCCTATACCATGTCAAACAAATGGTTGTCCAATCTTGTTTTTTAAAAAAACCCAATGATGGAGCATCCAAAACTTCCGAAGGCCATTCCACTGAAATTCCTTATAGCTCTAGTAGGTTCACTCCTTGATGGGTTTCCACCCATTGCTTCTTGTCCTACCTTCACCTGCTTTGGAGAATAACTTTACCCCCCTCTTCTTTGGGGCAGCCCCTCACTTTAATTTTACTTGTGGTTTTAGGATAAGAATAATTTGTATAACGTTTTATTGTGAAAGTAGTCCTTGACTTACAAGTGTAATGGAGCCAGATTATTATGGTCGTAAATCATGATGGTCATAGCATGGGTCAGTCATGTGTCTGACCTGATTTTATTACCTTGTTTGTGGCAGTGATTTGGCAAATTCTGTGTCCATTTAGTGAATCAATGAAAATTGGAAATAAGTGCCACTTTTGACAAAAACATTGCCCAAAGTTCAGTCATGTGATTTTGAAGGGGGCCTGACCATCATAACTTTAAATCTGGGTCAATAAGTAGCCCCCCCCAAATACCGATTGTCATCAACTTACAACAGTTCACTTAGGGACCCGCACTAAAAAATGAATTATGACTGTTTTTCTCACTTGCTGCACACAAACAAACACACAAACACACGCACACACACGGTCATGTGATCAAAATTCAGGCACTTGTCAATTGACTCATATTGATGACGTTTACAGTATCCAGGGGTCAAGTGGTCCCCTTTTGGGACCGTCTAACACAGAGATGGTATTCAGCGGGTTCTGACCAGTCCTGGAGAACCAGTAGCGGAAATTTTGAGTAGTTCGGAGAACCGGCAAATTCCACCTCTGACTGGCCCCGCCCCCTCTCTATCCTCCACCTCCCGAATCCCAGCTGATTGGCTGGGTCTTCTTTTGTTGCCTTGCACAGGAGAACGGAGCTGGAAAGCAGGTTAGTGGGGTGGGGAGGGAATAGGGATTTTTGCAGTATCCATCCCCTGCCACGACCACCAAGCCATGTCCACCAAGTCACACCACACCCGCCAAGCCATGCCCACAGAACTGGTGGTAAAAATTTTTGAATCCCATCACTGGCCTAACAAACAAAGCAGAGAGGGTATTCAGCAGGTTCTGACCAGTTCTGGAGAACCGGTAGCGGAAATTTTGAGTAGTTCAGAGAACCGGCAAATTCCACCTCTGACTGGAGATTTTACAGTATCCTTCCCCTGCCACGCCCACCAAGCCACACCCACAGAACCAGTAGTAAAAAAATTTGAATCCCACCACTGAAACAAAGTCAATGAGGAAGACAGATTCACTTAACAACTATTACTAACTTTAACAACTACAAGGATTCATTTAAAAACTGTGGCAGGAAAGGTCGTAAAATAGGGGCAAAACTCACTTAACAAACATAAATTTTGGGCTTAAATGTGGTCGCAAGTGGAGGACTATCTGTACTCCATCGTAACTTTGGATGGTTGCTAGTGATTGGTTGTAAGTTGAAGAGCTCCTTGTACACCTTGCAGAATCCCTCTGTAAAGGAGAGACAGTTCCGAAATGTAATAAAACAAATAAATAAAAACTCTGCCCTGGCCTTCTGCAAGTATGTGTAGATGTTCATGTGAAAACTTTCTTTTCCTGGGAGGATTAAAATTAATCTTAACGGTGATCCTTAAAATAGTGGAACTGCCAAGCAGTTTCAATGCATAGCACTTCCATGGCTCTGACAAGGGAATCACAATTCAGAGCCTTCTTAATTATAACCAAAAAGAATCAGAAAAGGCCCTTAATTGATAGGAAAACATCTCCTGTTTCATCTCAGTCCATGTGTAGAAGGACCAAGCACTCCCAGCAAATGTAAGAAAGCAAACTCCGGCGTTTTAGGAACAATGGAAGCCATTACATTGCCGTCTCCAATGCTTCCTATTGCACTGTGCAGAGAGTCCAATTACCACGAGGGAAGTAAAGTGCACACTGATTAAAACATCGTTGATGAGCAATTTTAGCTAAAGGTTGCCGTTTGGACATGCACAGTGAAGACTTAGGAAGTACTTTTCTGCCTTTTGAATTCATAATGGAAGAAATTAACATTGCCAAAGCTGGCCTCTGCCAAGTTCTCCCACTTAAGCTTAATTTCTTTTTCTTTTTCTTTTTAAAAAACTCCCCAGATCACTTAGAGGAATTATGTGACTATGTTTTATGGTTCAGCAGTAGAAATTATATGGGGCAGAAAAAGGTTTGCATGAATGCAGAGATTAGAAATGCACTGTTTATCTCTAACCATTTAGCTGTTTTAAAAGGTTTAGGGGATGATTGGTTTGGGCAAACGCCCCACTTTTAATTGAAGACAATCAACGTTCCTATTCTCATTTTCCTTTTGCTACGTTTTAAATTGCTGTTTACACTTTGCATGTGATCCTCGACTTACGACCACGATTGGGCTCAGAACTTTTGTCACCAAGCTAGGCAGTAATTCAGTGAGTTGCACCAGATTTTTTAAAAACTTTTTGCAACAGTCGTTAAGTGAAGCTAAGGGAGTCCACCTTCCCACATAGACTGTTGGTCAGAAACTGCGTAAGAAGGTCAAAAATGGCCATCACATGACAGTGGGATCCTGCAACCATCATAAATAATGCCAAGCCCTCCAAATTTTGATTACATGACCACTGCGACAATTGTAAGCATGAGGATTGACTGTAAGTCACTTTTTTTCAGCACTATTGTAACTTTGAACAGTCGCTAAAGAAATGGTTGTAAGTCAAGGACTATCTATACATGTCTTTACTCAAGGGAACCTAGCCAGGGATCCCAAGATAGACTCTGTAAGGCCACACCACAAATCAAATTTGGATAGTGACAATTTCACAGAAGTCACAGCCTGTTGATGGTGTTATGGCAGTCAGCATTAATATATAATCTGCCTCAATCACCAAAGTGGCTCTAGATAATTTACAATATGTTAAAGATTTTAAAGCAATGCATGAAAAAATAATAAAGCAATAACAAAGCAGTATTAAGCTCTCATACTGGGGCAAAAACATGCTGTGACTATCATGGTAATAATATCTCAAGATCAGAAATCACCTGTTCCAAGGCCTGTCAGGGTTCCAAGTAATACACCCAGAAGTGGTATTCAGCCAGTTCTGACCAGTTCTGGAGAACCGGTAGTGGAAATTTTAAGTAATCTGGAGAACCAGCAAATACCACCCCTGACTGGCCCTGCCCCCATCTATTCTCTGCCTCCTGAGTCCCAGCTGATTGGCTGGGTCTTCTTTGGTTCTCCTGCCCAGGAGAACGGAGCTGGAAAGCAGGTTAGCAGGGTGTGGAGAGAATGGGGATTTTACAGTAACCTTCCTCTGCCACGCCCACCAAGCCAAGCCATGCCCACCAAGCCATGCCCACAGAACTGGTAGTAAAATTTTTTGAATCCCACCACTGGGTTACTAGCTTAACAACTTCACTTGACGACTATTGCATGAAAGGTTATAAAATGCGGCAAAACTCGCTTAACACTCTCTTGCTCTCTTTGGGCTCAATTGTGATCAATTGTCAGGAACTACCTGTAGAATAGACAAACCTAACTGAAGAAAGGCTGTCTGATTTTTCCCCCCCTCTGTTAATTTCCCTGTTTTACTTGCTATGTTAAATTAGGGATTTTCTGAAGTGCAGCATGCAAGATTAATTAGGAACATCAGCAACTGTTTTATTCCAAGTCAGACTCCTGGAATTGTAACAAGGATAATGGTGGATATGAATCTTTTCCAGCCCCACCTGCAGATTTAACCCAGCTCTTCTTGCATGCTGTGTTTTTCAGCCGAACGATGGACCTTTCATTTGAAAATCTTTGTTCAAACTAAAACAATTCTTGATTTATGTGAATGCAGTTTCAGATATTAACAGAACCCCTATCTGCTTGCGTGCACAAATGCCTTCAGTGGGGTTATTGAGCTACCTTTTTGCAAGGAATATTAGAGGTGCAGTTTGAAAGCTTTTGGGTATCTGTTCATTCCATTAATTAGAATAATGTGGCAACTGTGCGCTCCAAAGCAATAAAACTCAATGTTATGGTTCTTGACTGTGAACTTTAGATAGAATGGACAACCCCAGAATGTATTTATTTTGCAAATTTGTATATCTGACCAAAGTAGGTGGCTTGAAAGTAGGATAACAATAAAAAAAGTCAAATATAAATAACAAGAAAACCCAGAAAAGAATAAAAACATACACGGAGAGAAGGTAAAATGCAAATGCATCTTCAACTGCTGGTAAAAAAGTTCTTTTCTGATTTTATTTTTTTCTTCTTTATTCACTATCCTTTGAAATGCTTCTGACTTAAGCGTCACTCCTCCTGATTATAGGTAGTCCTTGACTTACGACTGCAAGTGAGCCCAACATTTCCATTGCTAAGCGAGACAGTGCTTAAGTGAGTTTTGCCCCATTTTATGACCTTTCTTGTCACATTTGTTAAGTGAATCTCTGCAGTTGTTAAACTGGTTAACACTGTTATTAAGTGAATCTGGCTTTGCTGATCAGAAAGTCACAAAAGGGGATCACATGACCCCGGGGACACTGCAACCATTATAAATATGAGACAGTTGCCACAAGCATCCAAATTTTGATCAAGTGACCAGGAAGATTCTGCAATGGTCGTAAGTGTGAAAAATGTTCATAAGTCACTTTTTTCAGTACCATTATAACTTTGAATGGTCACTAAATGAACTGCTGTAAGTCTAGGACTACCTATACTGTCAACCTATCAAACAAAATCAAGTACTGGTCATCGATCTATTTGCATCATTGGTTTAGGCAGTACTTGAGGAATCTTAGAATAATGGATGGAAACTGAACAAGGAGAGATTCAACCTGGAAATAAGGAGAAACTTTCTGACAGTGAGAACAATCAACCAATGGAACAGAAGTTGCCCTCGGAAGTTGTGGGAGCGCCATCACTTGAGACTTTCAAGAAGAGATTGGACTGCCATCTCTCAGAAATGGTGTAGGGTCTCCTGCTTGGATGGGGAGTTGGACTAGATGACCTATAAGGTCCCTTCCAACTCTGATTATCTGTTATCTGTTATCTGTTAGTCTAACCTTGGAAAACGGCAGGCTTTTGTGTTAATAGCACAGCAATATGGAAATTAGATGGTGCATCATTAGGGACAGGTCACTTCATACCAGCAAGCAAGATATATCAAAGAGCTCTCCACTGCTTCCCAACACTAGAATAATAATAATGCACAGAGCCATGAAAGGAAGCTTTGTCAACTAGGTCATCTTAGTTATTTAATGCTTTCTTCCCAAAATCCAACTTAACATCAGCGTTGGTTTCATTTCAATCCCAAGCAAAGTGCTGTTTCTTCGAAAAGGTGTTTGTGGTGTTGGAAGAAATTCTAAATAACATAGTTGCTGGAAGTCTTCTACTCCAATCCACTGCTCAAGCAGGAAGCCCTAGACCATGTCAGGCAAATGATTGTCCAGTCTCTCCTTAAAAGCCTCTTGTGATAGAGTACCTCAGTTCCTGAAGACAAGCTGTTCCATTGGTTGATTGTTTCCACTATCAGGAAATGTCTCCTTAGTTCTAGGTTGCTTCTCCCCTTGATGAGTTTCCACCCATTGCTTCTTGTCCTGCCCTCAGGTGCTTTGGAGAATAGCTTGACTCCCTCTTCTTTGGGGCAGCCCCTGAGATATTGGAACACTGCTCTCATGTCACTCACTCGTCCTTCTCTTCACTAGACTAGCCATGCCTAGTTCCTGCAACCGTTCTTCATGTTTTAGCATCCAGCCCCCTAATCATCTTTGTTGCTCTTCCCTGCACTTTTTCTAGAGCAGGGATGTCAAACTCGTGGCCTGCGGGCAGGATGCACCATGTGCTGTCCTTGCCCCCACCCAGTTTAGCAAAGGCGGAAAAAGCCCCGTCACGTCACATGATGCTGCTGTGACGACGTGACTTTGACACCTCTGTTCTAGAGTCTCAGCATGTTTTTTTTTTACATCATGGCAACCAAAACTGGACACAGTATTCCAGGGGTAGTCTTACCAAGGCATTATACAGTAATCCCATGATGGCGAACCTATGGCACACGTGCCACAGGTGGCATGCAGAGCCATTTGTGCGGGTACGTGAGCCCCAGCCAAACTTACCTGCACTACATGCACGCGTTCCCAGCAGTTTTGGCCTCCCAGAGGAGCTCTGCAGCCTTTGGAGGCCGAAAAACAGGCCATTCTGGCACTTCCTGTATTTCCAGAAATACAGGAAATGATGAAGTGGGCCTGTTTTTCGGTCTCCAAAGGCTGCAGAGGCTTACCTCGAACCTCTGGGGGGGGCCTAAAACCAGCTGGGAGGCGTACACAGTGCAGATAAGGGGGCAGTGGGGGGTGTTGCACACACATGCACACGGGTGGGTGGGGGTGCATTGCATTGTGGGTGCCAGCATGCATACGCTTTTGGCACACCACAACAAAAAGGTTTGCCATCACTGCAGTAATCAATGGTGGAATGCTGCTGGTTCGAACTGGTTTGTGTGAACTGGTAGATCTGATGATCAGTTGGGGATGTCCACTCGCCCCCCCCCCATACTGTCCTTCATTTCCTGCTTTGTAGCTCATCTCAATTGCACAGCTGATTTCTCGCTGTTCTACTTATCGTTGCTGACTTGGAAGGTAAGCAGCTGAGCTTCTAAATGGTCCATTTTCAGCGCTGTGCACAAGCGCCTTAGGCAAAGCCGATTGAACCGATTGTTAAACCAGCAGCATCCCACCACTTATTGTCATATCAAGGGCTTTTGCCAAAGAACCTTGGTCATGATCTTGATTCTATCCCTCTGTTAATGCAATGTAGGACTCGGTTGGCTTTTTTGGCAGCTTCAACACACTGCTGGCTCATCTTTAAGGGATTGTCGACTAGGATGCCTAGATCCTACTTGCAGTTATTGTTGTTGAGCAAGCTGTCAGGATTCCGGCAGTTACCCCTATTTAAATCATGAGTCTCAAGCCAAACTTCCAAAACTTAAAAAGGATTTATTGGGAGTTAACATGTCGGCACTGCCTGGGTGTAGCTGACTCTGAGACACATCATTTATTTCACCCTTGACCCTAGTTTCCCCCGCACCCCTTGGGTGTATCATAATTCATATTCTCCAATCCATAGCCAAGAGTCATCAATCATGCTCTCCAGGTAGAATTTTGTGTGGCAATCTATTCTATACCTGCATCTGGTTCATATGAGCCAGGTTTTGCAAAGAGTGCAATACTATTGCTTGAAGCATAGGTGAGGTTTATTCAATAGTAGAAGATGGCCATGAATTATAAGAAAAAAATTGGTTATATGTGCAGAGAATTTGTTTTAAGAAACTCATGAACATAGCCCACCTCCTGGGAAGTCCAGGAGAAAGCAAATGCAACTTCTTTCCCTGCAGGATTTTGCAATATTTACCTTTTTGTAAGTTAAGCTGATGACCTTGGCTGCTGGTTTTGGATTAGGGGAAGCCTATTGCAAGTGTGAGGGATTTTCATATCTTTTATTTATTTAATCAATTTTTATAGCCGCCTGTCTCAATCAATAACTCTGGACAGCTATATCTTCAGGGGATTTTCCTTAGTTTTAATTAAGTTGCCAATATTGGCCAATTCTCTGTAGAAAGAGGCACTTAGTCAGTTTCAGCCCAGTTACCAGAATTAGCAGGAAGGCTTAAGGGGTCCTTTGCTTTATTGTCTGGAGTTCACTGGCAGGTCAAAGATAGATCAGGTGGGCGACTGGTGTGGATATCGAAGGGTGACGGGGTGTTTTTTTTCTTCCCACAATGATGATAGCAAAAAAAAATTTGCATGCAATTTTGTTTTTGGTTTTTTTTTAATGGATTTTATCCTTGATAGAGGATGAGGTAAAGTACTTTAGTAAGGAATAAAATGTATCATCTACCATATAATTATATGAAAATGCAATCCATTTTCAAAAGTTATCATATGTATAAAGGGACAGGAAGAATATAAACAGTGGAAAGACTTTGCCTTGTCTATAGGTAGTCCTAGACATACGACCACAGATGGGACCAGAATTTCCATTGCTAAGCAAGGTGGTTGTTAAGTGAGTCACGCCCAATTTTACAACCTTTTTTGCCACGGTTGTTAAGCGAATCAGTGCAGTTAAGTAAGTCATGAGCTGCAGGTTATAATTTTATTGTAAACTGAACGTGGCTAGATGAAGAAAGTGTTAGTGGGCATCAATTTGCACTCAGGCACTCTGCCATTTAACCCCCAGCCCTTTAATGAACTTTGCAAGAGGCAGAAATCATTGGCCAGAATTGGGGAAGCTGTAATGCACTTGGTTTGATTTGGGTCTCGCAATCTTGTGAATTCAAACTTGTAATCTGGAAGCCATTATTCTTGGCTTATTGTGCTGTCTGAACTTACTGTTATAACTTTATAACTGGCTAAACAACTAATAGTCAACCCAGGAAATGGTATACAGGTGGTCCTTGAATTATGACCACAACTGAGCTCAAAATTTCCATTGCTAAGTGAGATATTTGTTTAGTGAATTTGCCCCATTTTATGACCTTTCTTGCCCCAGTTGTTAAGTGAATCACTGCAGTTGTTAAGTTAGTTACCCGGTTCTTAAGCAAATCTGGCTTCCCCATTGACTTTGCTTGTTGCAAAAGGGGATCACATGACCCCGGGAACACTCCAACCGTCATAAATACGGATGAATTGCTAAGCATCTGAATTTTGATCACCTAACCATGGGGATGCTGCAACAGTCATAAGTCAGGTTTCTCAGTGACGTCATAACTTTGAATGGTCACTAAACAAACTGTTGTAAGTTGAGGACTACCTGTATATCTGGGAACTGGTCTTGATTAAGAGAACAATATTGAATCGTGAACCGTCTTATAAGTCTAGAAGGAGTGCACAATGGTTCCTTAAAAAGCTGAATGTTAAATCTTAGCTGAAGTGTCATACTCTGGGTTGTAGGTTAGCTGAAATAATGAATCCATGTTTTGGCTGCACCATTTCAGAAGTGTGACCTCATCTAATGGGATGCTATTCTTAATTTTTTTTTTTTGTTAAATAGTTCGCTGAATATGAATACAGGTAGTCCTCAAATTACAAGAGTTCATTTAGTAACTGTTCAAAGCTACAAGGACACTGAAAAAAGTGACTTATGTAAGTTTTTCATACTTTTGACCATTACAGAGTACCCACAGTCACATAATAAAAAAATCGGACCTTTGGCAACCATCTCATATTTATGACAGTTGCAGTGTTCCTGGGTCATGTTCGCTGCCCAGTTGCTGGGTGGGCGGGGCCATGGTGGGTGGGGCCTACCGGAACTTCCTGTTTCTGACTTCCAGTGGGCCTCCAGAGCCCGGGGAAGGCCATTTTCACCCTCCCAAGGGTCCAGAGGCCTCCTGCAGTCCTCTGAGGGGGGGCGAAAATGGCTCCCCCTGGGCTCTGGAGGCCCACCAGAAGCTGAAAACAGGCCCATTCTGGACTTCCGGAAGGCCCGTTTCCCCCTCCCAGAGCCTCCGCGCAGACTCTTCACTTACCTCCATCAAAAATGGGCTGTGTAGAGACTCCTGGGCGGGGCAGGGTGGGAGGGGAGGGGCCAGCCGGTCAGTTGAAATACCAGTTTGGCGAACCAGCTGTAACTTTAACATCTGGTTCTCCTGAACTGGTCCAAACCGGTAGAATCCCACCTGTGCTTCTAACAAAGAAAGTCAATGGGGAAACCAGGTTTACCTAACAACCATGTAACTAACTTAACAATGGCAATTCACAACTGTGGCAAGAAAGATCATAAAAGGGAGCAAAATTCACTTAACAATTTTCTCGCTTAGCAATGGAAATTTTGGGCTCAATTGTGGTCATAAGTCAAGGACTACCTGCGCGAGTTGAAGGAGGTTTCTCAGCTGCAAACCATCCCCCTGAGACACTAGCTTTCTCTTTGCAAGAATCGTGCTGCTCAGTTGCAGCTTGGGATGGAAGCAGGAAAAAATAGCTCATTATGGCCTAGTTTAAAGCTACTAATTTGGAAGGAAAATCCATTGAGCTCACTCAGTAGGACTTTCTCCTGAATAGTTTCGTTTATCGTTTATGTAAGTTTATAGGATTGTTCATTTAAGTTCCTATATCTTAAAGCACTGGACAAATGGCTACTCCCTCCCATGCCCATTTTCTTTGTGCGTCTGCCTAATTATTGTCTTACATCATGATTTGTATTTTTTAAATTAAGGGAAACATTGATTCAATAAATATTGTTATAATGAATACTGCCTTGGCAACACAGCACTTGGCATCAAACACTTACAGGCATATTACATAAGCCTCCCACACTGGAGTTCTGCATTATCAATAACTGCTATTTTGCAGCAAAAATAAGTAATTGTTTAGCATTCAGAGGAAAGTAATTTTAACACATACACACACAAACACAGGAGAGAGAGAGGGAGATACTGAGACTGCACTATTCTATTTCTGAATTATGTTTATATAGGTGGTCCTCAACTTATGAACCCAATTGAGCCCAGAATTTATATTGCTGAGAAATCTGTGAAGTGAGTTTTGCCCCATTTTATGACTTTTCTTGCCACATTTGTTAAGTGAATCACTGCAGTTGTTAAATTGGTTAACACAGTTGTTAAGTGAATCTGGCTTCACTTCTTGTCAGAAGGTCGCAAAAAGGTTTCACATGAACCTGGAACATTGCAACGGTCATAAATATATGCCAGTTGCCAAGCATCTAAATTTTGAATCATGTGACCATGGGGATGCTGCAATGGACATAAGTGTGAAAAATGGTCTTAAGTCACTTTTTTCAGTGCTGTTGTAGCTTTGAATGCTCACTGAACAAATCATTGTAAGTTGAGGACTACCTGTATTCTGAAAAGAATTCTTCTCATCGTATGCTAATGCAGAGGTGGAGAATGTTTTTCCTGATTTCCCTCTTGGGAGTTCCAGGACTATGTGTACTGTATAAAATACCCAGATGCTGAATTCAACTCAAAGGAGACTTCAACTGTACTTCAAATTAATTATTTCAATTTCCATAGGCCAACGTTTTGCAAATTTATTTCCTATTTTTCATGGCCTCCACTTTCCATGCAAGGACGTTCCTCATTTTGCAGAAATTTTTAAAATTATTTTTTTTAGCAGGAGGAAGCATTCTAAATTCTCTCTCTCTCTCTTGCCTCCTCCACTCAAGATGTAACTTCAGACTGGGGTCTAAAATTAACTGTCTGAAAAACAGAACAGATTCCGAGCAAGACCATTTTGCTCCCAACCAAAACTTTTCAGCTTATCTTGGTGTTCCTTACTGTATTCCATACATGACTCAAGGAACCTTAAGACAGGCTGCTTTGTTTTATGGGTAGTCCTCATCATCATCATCATCATCATCATCATCATCATCATTATTATTATTGGGATTTTTATGCCGCCCTATCTCCCGAAGGACTCAGGGCGGCTCACAACAATAAAAAACATACAATATAAAATTTAAAAAACTATTAAATAAACATCCCAATTACATAATTAAAACCAACAAACACATTAATAAAAACCCCCATCAGTCCAGGTCGGCCAGTTGAAAAAGCCATGTTTTCAGGTCACGACGGAAGGATCGAAGGTCAGGAGCCATCCAAAGCTCCAGGGGCAGCTGATTCCAAAGGGCGGGTGCACCCACAGAGAAGGCTCTCCCCCTGGGGGTCGCCAGTTGACACTGTCTGGCCGACGGCATCCTGAGGAGGCCCTGTCTGTGGGAGCGCACGTGGCGATGGGAAGTTGTTGCTGGCAATAGGTGCTCCCGCAAATACCCCGGACCTAAGCCATGTAGGGCTTTATAGGTGATTACCAGCACCTTGAATCTCACCTGGAGGGCAATCGGCAACCAATGCAGCTCATGCAGGAGGGGTGTAATATGGGAGTATCAGGATACTCCTATCACAACCCGCGCGGCTGCATTTTGTACCAGTTGAAGCCTCCGAGTGGTCCTCAAGGGCAGCCCCATGTAGAGAGCATTGCAGTAGTCTATACGGGAGGTAACGAGTGCATGGGTAACTGTACGCAAGGCATCTCGGTCCAGATAGGGGCGCAACTGGCGCGCAAGGTGAACCTGAGCAAATGCCCCCCTGGCCACAGCTCCTACATGATCTTCCAAACTGAGCCGTGCGTCCAGGAGGACACCTAAGTTGTGCGTCCTTTCTACGGGGGGTAACACCTCTCCCCCTATAACCAAAGATGGAACATCCTGGACAATCTGAGATGCTGGTACGTACAGCCACTCGGTCTTGGCAGAGTTGAGTCGAAGCCTGTTCCTCCCCATCCAGATCCATACTGCTTCCAGGCATCGGGACATCACGTCGAGGGCATCACTGGGTTGGTTTGGGGTGGAGATAAGAAGCTGGGTATCATCAGCATACTGATGATACCTCACCCCAAAACCACGGATGATCTCACCCAGCAGCTTCATATAGATGTTGAACAGAAAGGGAGATAGGACCGACCTCTGGGGCACCCCAAAAGTGAGGGGCCTCGGGGTCGACCTCAGTCCCCCTGCCAATACTGACTGCAAGCGACCCGAGAGGTAGGAGGAGAACCACCATAAAACAGTGCCTCCCACTCCCAACCCCTCAAAGCATCGCAGTAAGATACTATGGTCAATGGTATCAAAAGCCTCTGAGAGATCTAATAGGACCAGGACAGAGGAGTAACCTCTATCCCGAGCCTGCCAGAGATCATCCACCAGTGTGACCAATGCCGCCTCCATGCTGTACCCGGGCCTGAAACCCAATTGATACGGATCCAGATAATCAGTTTCCTCCAGGAACATCGGGAGCTGTCGGGCCACCATGCTCTCAACAACCTGCACAACAAAGCGAAGGTTGGAGATAGGACGAAAGTTGTTCAAAATAGCTGGGTCCAGGGCAGGCTTCTTGAGGAGGGGCCTCACCACCGCCTCCTTCAAGGCAGAGGGGAAGCATCCCTCACTCAAAGAAGCATTGACCACTGCCTGGAGCCAGCCTCGTGTAACCTCCCGGGCAGCATAAACCAGCCAGGAGAGACACGGGTCCAATAAACACGTGGTGGCACTCAGTTTCCCCATGATCCTGTCCACTTCATCTGGAGTCACAGGATTGAATTCCCAAATGGTATCCACAAGACCAGTCACTCCCCCCCCCCCATCAGACTCTGACCAGTCGGAGTCCAAGCCAGCCCGGATCTGAGCGATCTTGTCTGACAGATGTTGACTAAACTCCTCGCCCGCCCTGCAAGGTCCTCCCTCGTCCCCTGATTAAGGAGGGAACGGGTGACCCTAAACAGGGCGGCTAGCCGATATCATGGACACAATGAGAAGTAAGCATACTTCGCCACTCCCACTGCCGCCAGATAAGACCTAGTAAAGGTTCTTAACTGCGATCGATCAGATTCGGACTGACTGGGCCTCCAACTGCTCTCCAGGCCCCTCCTCCGGTGCTCCATGGAAAACCAGGGAGCCAACCGGGATCTGCACCGGTTACAAGAGTTTATTTAGTGACTGTTCAAAGTTCAAAGTTACAACAGCACTGAAAAAAGTGACTCTTTTCACACTTACGATTGTTGCAGCATCCCCTTGGTCATGTGATTTACATTCAGTGCTTGATGATTGGTTCATACTTATAACTGTTGCCCTGTCCCGGGGTCACGTTTGGTCCCTTTTTGTAACTTTCTGATAAGCTACATCAACTGGAAATCCAGATTCACTTAACAACCGTGTTACTAATTTAACAACTGCAGTCATTCACTTAACAACGGTGGCAAGAAAGGTTGTAAAATAGGGAAAAACTCCAAAGCTCCACCAAGGAGCCTTGGTGGCTTAGGCTGTTAAATGCCTGCTCTTAAGATCCAGCTGTCTACAATTAGTGCAGGCTCGAATCCCACCAGGCTCAAGGTTGACTCAGCCTTCCATCTTCCCGGGGTAGGTAAATTGAGGACCCAAGATTGTTGGGGGAAATAAGCTGACTTTGTAAAAATGCTGCTTAGTAATAAGCAGGCATATACAATGAAAGGAAGGCTATTGCTGAGCGCATTGGGTTGTGCTCCAAAAATTGTAAGCCACCCTGTGTCTCCAGAGAAGGGCAGCATATAAATGTAATTAAAAAAAAAACAACTCACTCTACAACTGTCTCACTTAGCAATGGATATTTAGAGCTCAATTGTGGTTGTAAGTCGAGCACTACCTGTACAATATTTCACATAATGACCCAGTTAATGTTAAAGATATGGATGAATGGAATTGTTTGGATTATGATTGTTATTTGGGTTGAACGGGAAGGAATTCCAAGCTGCCCTAGAAATAAGGAGAAGAAGGGGAAGAGAAATGACATGACAGGCTTCTCACGCTGAGTTAACATACGGCTTATTCTTTTGCACGTTGTAGTTTATTTCCGATGGTGACCAAAAATTAACTCTCCCCACTATAAATTGATCCTTTGGCCTGCAGAGAATTGATTTAAAATCATAGCCTGCAATTACATGGAGCACTTTCTTAAGCACAGGGTACAGCTAGAAGCATGAAAAATGAAATTTACTATAAATTAAAATATACATGGAGCACCATGTCCTCTGCAGCAGGAAGTCGGTATTTAATTTTAAATTAATTTACTGTGAAATCAAAGCAGCTTTTCAATAGGGGTGGTTAATGGGAGCTAGACAGACTGAGAACACTTACACGGATATATATATATATATATTAATCTTTACTGTTCAGTTTGGAATCAGACCTTTTTGTTTCTTTGTTCCATTTCCTGCTGAGAGGGAACTATACCATCAAGCCAGATTTATAAAAAAAGAAAAAGAGAAACCTATGGTGTGATTCAGAACAGTAGGTAGTGACTTCCCTACTTTCAAAGTACGAGCAATGTATTAATCAAGCATTTCCCACAAAGCAAGAGGAATGAACTATGAAGGGATGGAGATACTATTTAATAAGTCAGTTCTGCTTGAAAAATGCCTCCTTGGGACTCTTTTGATGAACCTTGTAAGCCAGGGAATATCTCTTCATACTTCTTGCGGTAAGAGAACAGTAATTTGAGGTAGACGCTATATTGGTTTTCCACCAAACCTTAGAGGTAGTCCTCAACAGTGATGGAGCTGCAAATCCTCCTGGGGGTCATTAAATGAGGGTTTCCTGAACCAAAAACCATCTCACTGTGAGACTTAAGAGGCTCTTCCGAAGAAATTAGCCTAGATCTTTTTCAAACTGTCCTGGATCCAATCAGTAAATCAGAAATTATTTAATCTGCTTTCTATAGACAAATAGTCCTTGAATTACTGTTGGAAGAATTATCCTTCTGGGTTCAGTTCCAAGTGTGGAAAAAGACACTGGAAACATGGAGGCTGTTTGTAAAGATGGTTTAATGGTGGACAGGACCACATGCCTTGGAGCTCCAAAGTGAAAAGGACAACCGCATGCTTCAGGATGTTGGGTGAAGGGAAAGAAGAAGCAAGATGCTGAGAGACCCTTATATATACCCTCGGTTGGGCCCCACTTAGTGTGTTTCCTGTTCCTGTGTAAGAAATGTATCCCATTGGCTGCCAGACTCCCAGGGGCGGAGGTCTTAGCTAACTTTGTAGGCTTTGTCTGTACCACACGGCTTCACCTGAGTGCTGGCTGATGCAATCTTCCCAGGCCAGGTGGTGAGATGGGCATAGGCCTTTGTTATGTAGAATACTCTGGCCCAGGCCTTAATGGCCTGTCCATTAACAAAGGTGGGGGCGAGCTTCTGCTTCTGAGTTTCTACTTCTCTTTTTAGGGGAAATATTCTGCTTTTTTAATACTTCCTAGGATATTTCATTTTTCTAGGAGAGGGGTGGGTGTTAACTTCCTACATTACAACAGTTTGTTTAGTGATCATTTGAAGTTACAACAACGCTAAATACATGGCTTATGACAGTTTTTCACACTTACGGTCATTGCAGCATCCCCATGGTCATGTGCTCTGGAAAGTGACTCGTATGTGATCACTTTTTGTGACCTTCCGACAAAGTCAATGGGACTTCGTTAAGATTTACTTAACAACCTTGTTACTAAGTTAACAATTGCAGCGATTCACTTGCAGTGGCAAGAAAGATCGTAAACTGAGGCAAAACCGACTTAATAACTGTCTCGCATAATGACAGAAATTTTAGGTTCAATCGTAAGTCGTGGACTACCTGTATTGTTTCTTTCCTTTCCGTCGTTTGCTTAAAGTGTGACTTTTGGTGAATATATTGGAGGCCGGGTTTTTTACCCCTCAGTGGACTGGGTGCACAATCCACTTTTTAAACAAAAAAAAAACCTGTTGGTCTGCAAAAGAAAATAGAGGAAATAAATACATTTAGGGTTTTTTCTGCCAGGACAAGCAGATGAAGGAGCAACACTACACAAGCACAGCCATCGAAAGCCAGACTTCTGAGTTTTGTGAAGAGTTAAGTGAGTTGCAGATGGACAAGCTGTCAAAATCAGAAGTGGTTCTTCCACTAGCAGACCAGCAAGAGGTAATGGTGATGGCAGGAGCTTTCTGCTTTTTGCATGCCATTGGCTAGCCACGCTTGAAACTGCATGAAGTGAAATTAGCTGGGGTTGGTTAGTTTGCATGCCACCATATGCATGGGAATGGAATAGAATAGAATATTCTTTATTGGCATGATTTGACACACAAGGAATTTGTCGCCGGCGCAAAGAGTTCTCAGTATACATACAAGCGACAAGTGATAATCATGAGATACCATCATCATAAATTACATTATAGAACAATCAGTGACAGTCATAAGATGCTAAAGGAATAAGTAATAGGAAAGATAGGAAGGAGAATAGTAATACAGCCTTAGATTTCCTAGGGCATAAGACAGTATTGTGGGAATTAGTTGTTTAGCAGAGTGATAACTGTTATGTTTGCATGAAGAGTCAAACGCGGGGAACTTCAGTAAAGAGTTTATTCAGTGACTACAGCTCGAATGGACCCGAGTTGGCTGGGCTACGGCTGCTTCTTATAGCCAGCAGCCGTAGTTGCCAGCCAATCAGAGTGCAGGGTTTTCCCGCACTATTTAAACCAATACCATTTAACATTTTACAGGAACAGTTCAAATAAACCAATAACATTCAAACCTACATACATAACAATAACAAGGGAGAAAAAGACTGTCTCTGTGTCTAGTTGTTCTTCTGTGCAGTGCTCTATAGCGTTGTTTTGAGGGAAGGAGTTGAAACAGTTTATGTCCAGGATGTGAGGGGTCTGTAGATATTTTCACAGCCCTCTTTTTGACTCGTGCTGTATGCAGATCCTCAATGGAAGGTAGGCTGGTTGCAATTGTTCTTTTCTGCAGCCCTAACTATGTAACATTAATTAATCTATCATTGAAGAAAAATCAGTCAGAACTAGCCCATCTTGACATGGAAAGAAGAATCTAAATAATAAATATGGAAAGTTTTAATGCTGGGAAGAATTTTTCTGTTAGGCATGTGATTGTTTAGGATTGAGTTCTGAGCCTTGGTAGCTCAGGCTGTTAAATGCCTGCTCTTAAGATCCAGCTGCCTACAACTGCTGTAGGCTCGAATCCCACTAGGCTCAAGGTTGACTCAGCCTTCCATCCTCTCGGGGTAGGTAAATTGAGGACCCAAGATTGTTGGGGGCAATTAGCTGACCTTGTAAAAATGCCGCTTAGTAATAAGCAGGCATATACAATGGAATGAAGGCTACTGCTGAGCACACTGGGTTGTATCCCAAAAGATTGTAAGCCACCCTGAGTCTTCGGAGAAGGGCGGCATATAAATGTAATAAAAAAAAAAGTTCTTCTGCATTGGAACAAAAATAGGAACAAGGAAAGAGCATCTCTGGTATTAATGAAGTACGAAGTCAAACTATCCAGTGTGGAGCACTGGCCAGACACTTTTTTTTATTCTCTAGCTTTAAATGCTTCCGTCCCAGAAAAGAAATATAATCTTCACTGAGAACATAAACAAAGAGGGGATCAGAGAACGTGGCATCTTGCCATAAAATGCTGCAGAATCAGGCAGTGATTGAGATGAGGTGGCCTGAGAGAGAGAGAGAGAGAGAGGGAGGAGGGAGGGAGGGAGGGAGGACTGAGGAATTTTGGGAGTTGAAGTCCACAAGTCTTAAAGTTGCCAAGGTTGGAGATTCTTGCTATATAGGGTACTCTTGCAAGGTCTCTTGGAACAAAGTCTAAACTGCATGGGAACTATCTCAAAAACCATCTCAGAGCTGTGCTGAAAGTCCACATTCAGCTGCATTCAAAAGCAATAAAAGCAGAGAACGCTTCCTAGGAGCCCTGCCTAACCAATAATTTTATTTATTCATTCGTCTTTTATTTATAAATGCATTCGATTTACATGCCGCCCCTCTTCCTACCAGACGTATCACAATGCACGATTTTTGTTAGGTGGAAAGCAAGATAATTGTATTGATACACCCCCCCCCCAAAAATCAAAAATCTGCAATTTGACGATATAGGTAGTCCTCAATTTATAACCATTTGTTTAGTTACCATTCGAAGTTACAACAGCACTGAAAAAAGTGGCCCATGATTGGTTTTCACATTCACAATGGTTGCAGCATCCCCATGGTCACATGATCAAATTTTAGACGCTTGGTAACTGACTTGTGTTTATGACAGTTGCAATGTCCTGGGGGTCATATGATCCCCTTTTGCAACCCTCTGACAAGCTAAATCAACGGGGAAGCCTGACTCACTTAACAACTGTGTTACTAACACGGTAAACAACTGCAGTGATTCACTTAACAATTGTGGCAAGGTACATTGTTAAATGGGGCACAACTCACTTAACAATTGTCTTGCTCAACAATGGCAATTTTGGGCTCAATTTTGGTTGCAACTCAAGGACTACTTGTAACCTTACTATTTTGAGCTCAGTTAGAGCAAGGGGCCTTCAAACTTGGCAACTTTAAGACTTGTGGACTTCCACTTCCGGAATTCCTGAATGACTGGAGGAGGAATTCTGGGAGTGGAAGTCCACAAGTCTTAAAGCTGTCAAGTTTGAAGGCCCCTGAATTAGAGCAAGCTCCAAAGAGCCTGAAAGTGCTTGAATTCTCCAGAACTCTCCACTTGGGAAGTTATTGCAAAAATGAAGGCATGGGAAAGAAAAAAAAATATGTTGTAAAATAAAAGCGGATCTTACAGCTTTGAGTTTTGTAGATCTCAGGATAAGGCTTGTAAACTGAATGCCTTTGCTGAATGCCTTTGGTAAAAAAAAAAAGTCAGGACGGCAGTTTTTTTCACAAAAGCTTCTTCTGCTTCTTAGTAAAATGTCTTAGTTGAAAAAAAAAAGGTGCTAATAGACTCCTGATTCTTTGCTCTCCTCCTACAAAGAGTAATGGTGGGTGGGTGCAATGGATGCTCAAACCATTTAGGAACAGAAAAATTCACCTAAAATTCAGGGAATCCTGTTTCCTTTGCTTCTCACTGCCAGGTGAGACATGACACCTGCTACTCCGAACTTAATAAAAGAAATGCATTCAGTCAACAGCCTTCCCCTCATATTTTCATAGGTGCTGATTAAGGTTCTTCTTTCTCATCCTTTCTTTTTTTTATGGATTCTTGCCTGATGCAGCAGCCAGCCAGCCAGCCAGCCAACCTGCCAGCCAGTCAGTCAGTAGGTTCTGAAGAGCTTACTTACTTTGAAAGCCTGCACCCTGTTTGTGACATTTTGGTGCTGCTTAATGGAAATACTTCCCAACTGTGAATTCTGCAAAAGTGCGAATTTTGCAAAATTCACAGCTGGGGAGTATTTTCTTTACTCCTAGGAGTATTCCCCATCATTGACTTAAAATGTTGCCCACCCATCCTAAAGTTAGCCCAAAGACACGTCAAGCATGAAATTATTGTCCCTGTTGCCAATTCCTATCCTGTTTCGTATCAGTGTCCAGTGGCGTTGCTCCTGTTTGTGAATGTGCCAGTCATTATAGGCAGAGGTGGGCTGCTTCCAGTCCAGACTGGCTCACCCATACTGGTAATTCCGACCACCAGCTGCCGCCCCGGTGCTATTCCATCCTATATATTCGGATTGCTCGACCCTCCCACACAGCCCAGTTGAGTTTCGTGCCTTCCCTGCTCCATTCACTGCGGCTGCCACACACAGGAAATCTTGTTTTTGTAGCCGCACGCAATTGCTCACATTTTCGGTTCTGCGCTAGGCGAACTAGTTGTTACAGTCTGTGCAGCCCACCTCTGATTATAGGTTTTCCTGCTGTGGTGGTGCTGCTGCTGCTGCTTCTTTTCCAAGGTTGGACATGCCTGAGATATGCATTTGGTCATTGCACTCCACTCCACTCTTCCTTTTCTACATCACAATTAACTGCACACATTACGCTGTAAAGCAGAGGCTGTGAGTTCAACCCTAGATAGAGGCAGTTATTTCCCTCTCTTTCTCTGGGCACAGTGAGAATATATCTGCTGAACAAAACTCCTCATTGGTGACAGGAATGGCATCTGGCCATTAAACACTCTGCTAGCTCCATTCAGTTGCCCAGACTCCACCCTCCAAGGTATTAAGAGGTCGTTAAAAGTTGATGATGATTAAGTTGTAGAGCATCTGTTGTGATATCACGAGGCGTGTTGTGTCATCTTGATCACATCTCCGCTTGTAAATACTGCTGTAGAGGAAGGAGGTAGACTCCTTTTGTCCATCTTGCTTGGCCCTGCACACTGGGACATTAACAGTCGGACAAGCCAAAGGCATGCCAGATGTTGCCTAAGTGATCTTGAGTTGGGTAGAGGCCTGCTTAAAGGGGGGAGCAGTACTTTAAGAGAGCGGTTGACAATTCAGGCAGGTTTTTTCCCCTATGAGTTGAGAAGAAAAGAAGTTGAAGCTTTGAGGACAAGGTAGAGAATGGATGCCATGAATGAGTCAGATAAAGAACAGGCAACATACAGGCAAGAAAAACAGTCGAAAAAGCAGCAGATTATTGCGGGTAAATACACAACTACCAAACACAATAGGAGTAAGAGAACATTATAGGTAGTCCTCCACCTACAGCAGTTCATTAGTGATTGTTCAAAGTTACTATGCTGCTTTAAAAAGTGACTTTTGACCATTTTTCACACTGATGGCCATTGTAGCAAATGATCAAAATCCAGACATTTGGCAACTGACCCTTCATTATGACAACTGCAGGGTCGTAGGATCACATGATCGCCCTTTACAACCTTCTGACGAGCAAGGTCAATGAGGAAGCCAGATTCACTTAACAACTGTGGCAAGAAAGGTCAAAAAATGGGACAAAATCCACTTAAAACGTTTCACTTAGCAAAATAAATGTAGGGCTCAGTTGTGGTCATAAGTCAAGAACTACCTGTATTGCTAGATTCCAGTCAAATTTCAGTTACTGGTGAATTTTTCCCAGTGGCTCTAAAATAATAATAATAATAATAATAATAATAATAATAATAATAATAATAATAATAATAATAATAATAATTCTGGGCAAGAAGAAAGTATACCACTTCAGTGTCCAGTACAGATAGTTCTTGACTGACGACCATATTTGAGCCCTAAGTTTTCATTGCTATATCAAGACAGATGTTAAATCATTTTATAATCTTTTTTGCCACAGTTGTTAAGCAAATCCCTGCAGTTACTAACTGAATCATGTGGTCTTTAGGTGAATCTGGCTTCCCACATTGACTTTGCTTTTTGGAAGCTGGCTGGGAAGGTTACAAAATTAATTAATTAATTAATTTATTTATTTATTTATTTATTTATTTATGTGCCTCCCTATCTCCCTCTCTTACTTACTAAAAACAATACAATATAAATATTAAAAAGTAATTAAACCGAAATCTCATAAATCAGTTAAATTTAAAAACAACCACTAAAAAGACCCTCCCCCCCCCTCCATTAGTCCAAGTAGGCTAGTTGGAACAGCCAGGTTTTTAGGCCGCGGCGGAAAGATCAGAGGTCAGGGGCCACCTGGAGCTCCGGGGGCAGCTGGTTCCAAAGGGTGGGTGCCCCCACAGAGAAGGCCCTACCCCTGGGAGCCGCCAGCCAGCATTGCCTGGCTGACGGCACCCTGAGGAGGCCCTGCCGGTGGCAGCGCACGAGGCATCAGGAGGCCGTCATTGGCAGCAGGGTCTCCTGCAAATACCCTATGATCCCATGACCTTGGGAAAGCACAACTGTCATAAATACACACCAGTAGCCAAGCATCCAAATGACAATCACGTGCCCATGCGGATTCTGCAACACTAGTAAGTATTTAAAAACGTCATAAACCACTTTTTTTCAATGCCATTGTAATTTTGAACAGTCACTAAATGAGTGATTATAAGTTGAGTACTCCCTGTATTGCTTCTCTTCTTTGCTACCATAATTCCTGTCTGGCTTTAGTGTACTCTGCTTACCCATTTCAAACAAAAGATGGATTTTGTGTGCAAGGAGTCTGGAATTTTTGAGACAGCCGATTGGTGAAAAACCGGTGATCAAAGGAGTGGAGTCATTTTAAAGCCATCTTCCTCTTTGGGGGAAAAATGCATGGAGTGCTTTTTCCATTAGTTATCCATTAGCTGAGCACTTATTAGCCAAGCACAGCAAAAACTAGGACCACGTTTGCTTCTTCTTAGGCTACTGATCAAATGTTGTGTGGATATTTCCTTTTAACCTGTCTTCCTCCATCCCAGTAAAAGGGCCAGGGATTGCTTTCTATGTGTTTGGGTCATCTTTTTTGCTTAAGGGGAGCAGTTAAACCTAGTGGTTGAGACAAGACAGGCTAGAAAACAGCAGACTGTGAGTTCTAGTCCTGCCTTAAGCATGAAAGTCAACAGGTAACTTTGAGCCAATCATCAGGAGATGGTGAATTGTAGTCCTGCCTTAGGCAGCAAAGCCGGCTGGGTGACTTTTGGCCAATCACCAGGAGACTGTGTGCTCTAGTTCCCCCTTAGGCGGGAAAGACAGCTAGGGGACATTGTGCCAGTCTCTTTCTCTCAGCCCAACTCACCTGACAGGGTTGTTGTGAGGAAAATAGGAGGAGGAAGGAGTATAGTATATGTTTGCCATCATTGTTTTTTTTTTTAAATAAAGGCAGGATTTTTAAAAAGGTAAAGGAAAAGATTTTTTCTGTTCAGTCATGGGTTGTGCTCATCTCCATTTCTTAGCCGAGGGAGCCATCATTGTCCAAAGACACTTCCCTGGTCATGTGACCAGCATTGTCCTGCCACCAAACCAGTACCTATTTATCTACTTGCATTTGCATGTGTTGGAGCTGCTGGTTGGGCAGGAGCTGAGTCAAGGACAGGAATGCATCCCATCACACTATACTCAGGTCCTGAACCTAGCTTGACAGCTTTCCATCTGACAGGCTCAGCCTCTTTAAATGCTGAGCCGTCTCACATCCTCTACAACAAGGGCCCCCAACCTTTTAACAGATAATCAGAGTTGGAAGGGACCTTGTAGGTCATCTAGTCCAACTCCCCATCCAAGCAGGAGACCCTAACACCATTTCTGAGAGATGGGAGTCCAATCTCTTCTTGAAAGTCTCAAGTGATGGTGCTCCCACAACTTCCGAAGACAACTTCTGTTCCCTTGGTTGATTGTTCTCACTGTCAGAAAGTTTCTCCTTATTTCCAGGTTGAATCTCTCCTTGTTCAGTTTCCACCCATTATTCTTTGTCTGGCCTTCAGGTGCCTTGGAGAATAGCTTGACCCCCTCCTCCTCTCTGTAGCAGCCCCTCAAATATTGGAAGACTGCTATCCTGTCTCCCCTGGTCCTTCTCTTCACTAGACTAGCCAAGCTCAATTCCTGTAACTGTTCTTCATATGTTTTAGTCTCCAGTCTCTAATCATCCTGGTTGCTCTTCTCTGCACCTTTTCCAGAGTCTCAATATCTTTTTTATAGTGCAGTGACCAAAACTGGATGCAGGACTCTAGGTGTGGTCTTACTAAGGCTTTATAGAGTGGTATTAGTACCTCACTTCATCTCAATTGTATCCCTCTGTTAATGCAGCTTAGGATTGCCCTCGTCCATGGACCACACACTGGTCCGCGGAATGCCAGAAACCAAGCCACACAAAGCCCCATCTACAGGAGGCAGGCAGCATAAAAAGCCATACACCTTGCGGTCCGCAGAAAAAAATCTCTCTCTACAGAACTGATCCCTGATGCCCAAAAGGTTGGGGACCATTGCTGTAAAAAAGTAGGATATAGATAAATAATATAAATTGCAATAATAATAATAATAAATTCATGTCTGAATGGCTGCTGCCTCCTAAGTTTTAAAGTTATTGGTGGAGATGGCACTGATTTAAGTTGATTCCACAAAATGCTTCAACTCCTCTGTGCCTCCCTTTCCCCAGAATGTAGCAGACACGTTCTTTTACTTTGAAGGAGCTCTTGTCCCTTACTGTGCATTGTTTTTAATTGTGTTTCTTTGTTTTGGGTTTCTCATCTATCCCCCCTGTGGCTGTGCTGCTGAGCTCCACAAATATTATAATCTTTCCTTTTGTCGCCGCCTGGTAATTCTTGCTGCAGAGCCTGTTTATTCTCTGTTTACCCGATTTAATTCAATCTGTTCCTTCTTTCTGTTGGGATCTCTGCTTTCTGCTTTTTTTCAGGATCAATGCCAGGAATCCCCAGAGACATTGGGGACCTTTGAATTTTGTTCTTGTCCCAGTTAGGGAAGCTGCTTTGAGGATCAGGGATCCTGATACTTTAAGAAATGACTTCCAATCTCCTTTTCTGGAAATAAAAGTTTACTAGTGCAGGAATTTGCTCTTTGAGAGGGTTGGGAGACTATAAAACTACTAAGCAACTCCTAGATACTTACATCAGCACATGGAGCTAAATACAGGCAATCCTCAACTTACAACCATTCATTTGTAGTGAACATTCAAAGTTACAATGGCATTGAAAACAGTGGCTCATGACCATTTTTCACACTCATTACTATTGTGGTAACCCATGGTCATGTTATGAAAATTCAGACTCTTGGCATGTATTTATGACAGGTGCACTGCCCTGGGGTCATGTGATTATCTTGTGTGACCTTTTGTCCAGTAGTGGTGAAGCCAGATTCATTTAACTGCAGTGATTCACATAATGACTGTGGCAAGCAAGATCATAAAACTCACTTAGCAAATGTTTAACTTAGCAAAAGAAATGTTGGGCTCAATTATGGTTGTAAGTTGAGGACTACCTGTTATAATTCCCCAAATATCACATTCCTGAACCTCATCAAATGAAATTCTTAACTGAGTAATCTTATATTCAGAATTTAATTTAAGTTGCTTTCAGTGGGCTTACTCCAAGCTAATTGTATATATTTGTTGCAGCTGAAGTAGAAGGATGAAGCAACAGGCACAACCAGTGAAATCTGAGAATGGGGGATATCAAAATAGTAAAAAGAGGGCTTGCGACCACATAATTGTTTATTTGTGTCACAGTGTACCCCAAAAAACCTTTAGGTTCAATCATACAGTTGCAACCCTGTCTTGGTTTTTTTGGCAGTCCTGGGGACAACACACTGAAACCTAAACCTGCATAAGAAAACAGTTGCTGGGTTCACATAGCACTCTAAGCCCACACATATCAGTTACATTATTATGACATAATGTGACAATCTGATTTACAAAGCATATTAAGGCGAAGTCTGGTTTCCTGCAACTTGCTAAATCACAACCATCCAATTCTACTTGAGCCTAGTTATTTTGTGAACTCAGCTGATGTATCTTTCTTTTCCAAACATGAAGGAGTGGTTTCAAAAGTTAGGATCTTAGGTGTGGCTTTTTTTTAAATAGCAGGGTGTCCTACCACCCCAGAGCCAATTATACAGGTAGCAATTTTAAATGAGAGGGTGATAAATTTCACTGGAATAGTGGCATATCTAATTAAACTACTCATCCAGTGGTTAAAGCTCCAGGTTAGAAACAGGAGACAGTGAGTTCAAGTTACCTCCTGCCTTGAGTTATTTGAAAAAACAATAAAGAGGGGATACAAATAAAATAATGAAATAATGATAAAGGTATATGGGGTTATTCTCCCTGTCATATTCTCCCTTGCATTTCCCCTTATTGTTGTCAGCTGTGTCTCTCTGAAATAACTTTAGCAGCATACGATCATCTTGTCTTCTCTAGGAAGAGACACTTCATTTCAAACTGACAAATGACCTCTATCAGTGGCTTCCTATGGTTGTTAAATAACATGCCAGGGACACTTGAGCGCTGTAGTTTTAAAATACTTCTATAGAGTTGCTTTTCCCTATAGTTTTGCTTTTTGCTCATGTGTTTGCATGCGCCGACCCTTTTCCACATACCAGCCATGTGAATTTCTTTCAACCAGTGGAACAGCTTGCCTCTAGAACAGAGGTGGTATTCAGCAGGTTCTGACCAGTTCTGGAGAACCGGTAGTGGAAATTTTGAGTAGTTCAGAGAACTGGCAAATCCCGCCTCTGACTGGCCCCACCAACCCCATCTATTCTCCGCCTCCCGAGTCCCAGCTGATTGGCTGGGTTTTCTTTTGTTGCCCTGCACAGGAGAACAGGGCTGGAAAGCAGGTGAGTGGAGTGGGGAGGGAATGGAGATTTTACAGTGACCTTCCCCTGCCATGCCCACCAAGCCATGCCACGCCCACAGAACTGGTAGTAAAAAAATTTGAATCCCACCATTGCTCCAGAAGCTGTGGTGTGCTCCATCACTGGAAGCTTTCAAAAAGAGACTGGATAGCAAATTGTCTGAAATGATATAAATCTTCTGCTTATGCCTGCTTGGGGTTGGACTAGAAGACCCCCAAGACCCTTCCAACTCTATTATTCTATGTTCTATGTTTTTATCCTTCTGAGAAATGACTGAATGCTCAGGCAGGGCTTTGGGTTTTATATATACATATATATATATATATATATATATATATATATATATATATATATATGTTTTCGAGATTTTCATGGTAAGGTATGTAGGTCTTGGTGTATTGGTATTCTCAATCTTACATGGGACAAGACCCGAATACACCAAGACCTACATATATATATATATATATATATATATATATATATATATATATATATACACAGGCATAAGACTGGATGATGAAGTCTCTGCTCTTCTTTCCGTAGAAATTTGATGAAATCAGCCTGTCCGAAGGAAGTACAGTGGATTTGGCAATTCCCTCAGAGCTTCTGGAACAGATGCCCGAACTGGCAGAAGAACTGCTGGATCCTGAAGATTGCCTCCCAGAAAGTAAGGATGACCTGCTCTTCTCTTGACTGGAACAATTCAGGAGCGCAAAGGCGGCTTGGATTAGGGCTGTGTGTCTGGGAAATGGCAACTTTTGAAAGGAAGTGATTGCTGGTTTTGCCTGGTTAAAGAATAGCCTAAAAATTGACCTCTGATTTAGCGACTTTCTCTTTGCATTGCTATACTAGAATCCTAACCAAATTCCCTGAGCACCAGCAAAGAAACCCTGCTCATTTTATTGAACCTGGTGAGGTAATCCAGGAAAAAATGACTCTAGATCATAGTTCAGTGACACCATCTTTCTTTATACGCTGGCAGGTTTGCAGCTGTCTTGCCTGCGTTTCCCAGACAAGAATAACCCTCACATGCCTGAGTGGGGAATAGAATGACTATTATTTTTATTCCACCTTTATTATTCTTATAAATAAGGTAGCAATCCTACCTAATACTCTTTCCTTCTACTCTTTTCCTGACAACAACCCTCTGAGGTGGATTGAGAGTAAGGGATTGGCCCGATGTCATCCAGCTGGCTTTCATGCCTAAAGTGGGACTAGAACAGCGGTCCCCAACATTTCTGGCTCTGCAGGCCAGTATCGCTAGAGGCACCGGCAGTGGAGGGGCGGGGAGAGGTTCTGTGCAAGCAGCGGGAATGTGTGCCCACGACTTGTGCAAATGGAGTTTCACACACTTGCCCACTCGCCCTCCATTGCGTGTCCCAGTTCCCAACGGGCAGTGGTCCAATACAAGGCCATGGCCTGGGGGTTGAGGACCCTGGACTACAACTCACTGCCTTCTGCCTTCTACTCTGGTGCCTTAACCCACTAGACCAAACTGATGTTAGAAGTCACAGGTACATGGAAGAGGATATAAGTTCAGCTTCTGTCCCCAAAAGAGGCTTCTTTGCTTGGAGCCCTTGGGAGATTATTACATTCTCATAAAGCAGAGTTTCCTTCATCAACACTCCCTTCTCCTTAATTCTCTTTGGCTTGTCTGTCTCTTTGCAATCTCTGCTTCCTCTCCCCTTTCCTGCCCTTCTTTACATCATCCCCTTCCACCCTTCTCATTCTGTCCCAATCTATCTTTCTCTTCCCAGTTGAGAGCCACCCCTTCAGAGTAGGCTAGATCAAAAAACAGGGATCCCAGGATTATTATTATTATTATTGTGATGAAATAGAATAGCGGAATCTCAAAAGCCTGTGGAAGTTCCTCTGTGTCCCATCTTATACTAAACAAAATTAAAATGACATTATTTTGAATTTCTGGTAACCTTTTTCTGAAATTCCTCCCTAAATGACTCATTAAATTCCTTCCCTATTCCCATGGCCAGCTCTAAACTCTTTTACACTGAGCAGGTCTGACATTCCAGATGGTGTGGGATCTCAGCTCCCATTACCTTCCATTAGCAGCAATCAGTGGATGGAGATTATGACAACTTTTGAATAGTTGGTTTCCTTATTTCTGCACTGCATCTTCACTAGCAGGCCCCACTCACGATGCTGGGCCACACTGTTTGTCTCCATCATCAGTTGGAACCCAGTTATTGTGTTTTGTAAATCTTGGTTTATGACAGGGCTTGCCAGGACCAAACAATATGACTGTTTCACCAAATCTTGGTTCATCAAAACATGGCTTAGAGTATCGTGGAATAACATAAACCAAAACTGAATGAGACTACTTTGGAGGAGAGGGTTGGGTTTCTGGAGAACAGAAAAAATGCAAGTCTCTATAAATATCATCGTAAAATAAGTAGTCCTTGGCTTATGACCATGATTGTGTCCAAAATTTCTCTGGCTAAGCAATGAATTAGTTAAGTAAGTTTTGCCCCATTTTACAACCTCTCTTGCCACCATTGTTAAATGAATCACTGCAGTTGTTAAATTAGTCACACAGTTGTGAAGTGAATCTGGCTTCCTCATTGATTTTAATGATAAGGAAGTCATAAAAGCTGAACACATGATTCCAGCAAACTGTAGCCTTCATAAATATGAACCAGTTGCCAAGCATCCGAATTTTAATCATGTGACCATTGGGATGCTGCAATGGTCGTAAGTGTGAAAAACAGTCATAAGTCACTTTTTTCAGTGTTACTGAATTTTGAACAGCCGCTAAATGAACTGTTGTAAGTCAAGGACCACCTCTATGTGAGCCCTTCCTTAAATTTGCAGAGCAAGAATTCTGCATCCACATGAATGCTTGTCAGATTAGAATGTGTATTTTATATTAATATTCCCTCCTGTCAATAATAACAAAGTCAGAGTTTCATGTGTAAAATTTCAATTTAGCAAGGACTATGTCAATTTATCTGTTTTTGAGCCCTACTGATTAAAAACAGGATGAGTTACCCTTCACAGTTCTTAAAATTGCTGTACCAAGCAATCTAATAAACTCCAGGAATGTGAAAAAAAATCTGTTCCTAAAACATTTAATGGATTAAAGCAGGTGAGAACGACCCATTCAGACATTTCAAAGTCATTGAAATTCTGTTTCAATTCAAGAGTTCCAGCACCAAAACCAAGATAAACATTTGTGCTCTTAAAAAAAAAAAGGAAAGGAGTCCCTGAGGATTTTAGTTCTCTAGTTGTTGCCGACTCTAGTGGGGTGGTGCTCATCTCCATTTCAGGGCCATTGAACCAGCGCCGTCCAGAGACATTTCCCTGGTCATGTGGCCAGCAGGACGTACAGAGCGCTTTTTGGCAGAAAAAGTCATGATGAAACTTTTTAATTTCACAATACATGGATAGACTTAACCATAGTTCCAACTGGCAAACTGTGAGCACCCTAGACCAAACCAAGTCCAAAAACGTCACAGAAGTGTGGAGCTTGGCACTCAAAGAAGTAAGCCATCAACAGGCACACAGTGATGAACAACATCTACATACCATTCAAGAGAGATCAAAAAGACAAAAAGGTAACAAAAAGATCAAAACACCTCCTCACCAGCAATCAACACCCAGATAAGCAGAGATAGATGGATAGATAGGATACTCCAAGAGCTGAAGGTAGCATATGTAGCATTCTATCCATCAATGTCCCCCACAGTAACAAAACTATTAGATATATCAGGATGAACGAGATAATAGCTGGCTTAAAGTTACTCTGTTAGCTTCCCTGACTGAGGGAGGGTTTGAACCCAGGTCTCCTAGATCCTGTCCAATCCCTTAACCACTGTCTCCAGTGGGGCCAGCCTGAGATTACTTTGAATCAATCTCTTGCTTGCTTCTCACCTGATTCAGTGCAGGAGTTCACCAAGGAATCTCTTTATTCGTATTTATATCCCGCCCTTCTCCGGAGACTAAGGGCAGCTTACAGTTTTTTGGGGGGGATACAAGCCAATGTGCTCAGCAATAGCCTTCATTCCATTGTATATGCCTGCTTATTACTAAGCGGCATTTTTACAAGGTCAGCTAATTGCCCCCAACAATCTTGGGTCCTCAATTTACCTACCCCGAGAGGATGGAAGGCTGAGTCAACCTTGAGCCTGGTGGGATTCGAGCCTGCAATAATTACAGGCAGCTGGAGCTAAGTGCTAGGCTATTAACAGCCTGCACCACCAAGGCCCATATGGGTGGCTACCCTGGACAGCAGGGACTTCTTAGTTGAGCTACCCCAATTTGGTTAAAAAAAAATATTGTGGACAGATTCCCTAAGCCTACATTTTCTAGTTGAAGTCTATTCTCTTGTTTTTTTTTTTACTTTAAGTGCAGGCTAGCAGTGAATTTAACCTTCTTTTCTCACCATGATTTCTTTCCTTAATTTTTATTATTGAACTTGTTTAATTCTCCTAACAGGATTTCTTGCAGAAAAACGGAGACACTCTTTAGACAATAAAACCTATGATTCCCCACCAGTTCGTCTCCTCCCAACCTGGTGGTCTGCAGCCATTTTCTGTAACCTTTAGCTGATTGCATAAAACGATATGACAATTTATTTTTTTAAGACTAAAGCATTCCAGGTTTGGGGGAAGCCCATTTCTACTTGCCAATAAAATGCAAAGATGAGACATGAGAAAAATACTCTTAATTCTCCCTCTAATATACGCAATTACTCAAAAGGCATGAAGTTCCATTGCAGCTGATTGTTCCCTGGGGAGCTATGAGTGAAAGCAGGAAACGGGAGAATCAAGATAGGGACTAAGATGTGATGAGCTGTCAGAAAGCTGCAAGCATACACATCCCCAAGGATTATTTAACTTGGGAACAAGCCTGCTCCGAGGGGATTACTTGGAGATAACTGCCAGAGATAGGATGTGAAAAATGATTGAAGGAGATAACAAAAGCCCCACAGGACAGGGAGAGGCCCTGAGATCTAAGGCGTTTTCTTTGTGGTTTTGCTTCCATGCAGTAGCCAAACATTAATGCACTTGATAGAAAATGTCAAAATACAGGTAGTCCTCAACTTATGACCATGACTGAACCCAAAGTTTATGTTGCTAAGTGAGGGCATTTTATGAGTGAGATTTGCCCCCATTTTAAGACCTTTCCTGCCACAGTTGTTAAGTGAATCACAGCAGGTGATAAGTTCGTAACCCAGTTGTTAAGTGAATCTGACTCTCCCATTGACTTTGCTTGTCAAAGGGCTGCAAAAGGGATTACATGACCTTAGGATACAACAATAGTCATAAGTGTGAGCCAGTTGCCAAACATCTGAATTTGGATCACATGATCACGAGGATGCTACAAGGATCTTAATTGTGAAAATGGTCATAAATAATTTTTTTAGTGCTATTATAACTTTGAACAGTTACTAGATGAACTAATAAGGGCCTTGGTGGCTCAGGCTGTTAATTGCCTGCACTTAAGTTCCAGTTGCCTACAACTGCTGTAGGCTCGAATCCCACCAGGCTCAAGGTTGACTCAGCCTTCCATCCTCTCGGGGTAGGTAAATTGAGGACTCAAGATTGTTGGGGGCAATTAGCTGACCTTGTAAAAATACCGCTTAGTAATAAGCAGGCATATACAATGGAATGAAGGCTATTGCTGAGCACACTGGGTTGTATCCCAAAAATTGTAAGCCGCCCTGAGTCTCCGGAGAAGGGCGGCATATAAATGTAATTTAAAAAAAAACTATTGTTAAGTCAAGGACTACCTGTGTAACAGAAGTGAATTTTTGAGTATATGCAACTTTAGGG
Source organism: Naja naja (assembly GCA_009733165.1). Classification (NCBI taxonomy): domain Eukaryota; kingdom Metazoa; phylum Chordata; class Lepidosauria; order Squamata; family Elapidae; genus Naja; species Naja naja. The sequence goes on from CM019155.1 coordinate 7,507,105, forward strand.
TAAACCAAAGTCATGCAGGCCAATATTTTTATTACAAAGATATTTTAGCAGATTCTTGCAAGTCTGAATGCATCCCCACCTCCCTCTCTCCTTTTGCCTTTCTGAGAACAAGGGAGAGTCTTGTGTAAGTCATTTTCTACAGTTCTGCCCTGGATTCAAGTTTCTTTTATCTGTTACCTTGCTTTCCTCAAGGCCATTCCTTGTAAGCACTGTAACCCTTGGAGGGTTTCTCTCCAAATGCTTCTCTTCAAAACCCATTGTCATATAGCAATAGCAATAGAATTAGACTTATATACTGCTTTGCAGTGCTTTACAGCCCTCCCTAAGCAAATAAATGTTAGCATATTGCCCTCAACAATCTGGGTCCTCATTTTATTGACTTCAGAAGGACGGAAGGTTGAGTCAACCTCCAACCCATCAGGATCAAATTCCTGGCTGTGAGCAGTGAGTTAGCCTCCAATACTGCATTCCAACCACTGCACCACCACAGTTCAGGAAAGGAAAGGAAACTACTTAATTACTAAGTATTTAGGAAAGGTACTAAATTACTTTTCCAGTCCTTCAATCCTTCAGTTTCCTGGGCAATATGAATTACCTACATTTGGTAGGTAAAAAGTTTGGTGGCTGAACCAAGGTTAGTCTCTGCTGGTTGATTCTGTAGCAAGAATTTGACAACAGAGCTTTTCCATTTCTGCTGTTAGATTACTCAATAAATTCAATAATTTCAGTCAAGACATCTTTCCATAGGAGATGGATCCTTTCATGGGAGATAGTTTTAGTTTCCCTGGTCCGTCTTAGATGACTATTTTCAAAAATTGATGGTGGGACATTTGATGTGTTCTTAAATAAATTATAGATTCCATAGAATTTTTCTTGCCTGTGTTACTACCTGAAATCACTGGAAGAAATCACCTGGAATCTCCTATCACGAACATGCAGATGATATGTTTGTTCAAATATTTAGAATGCTATCTTTGACTGTGGGATGTGGTGGCTCAGTGGCTAAGACGCTGAGCTTGTAAATCGAAAGCTCGGCAGTTCAGCAGTTCGAATCCCTAGTGCTGTGTGAGCTCCTGTTACTTGTCCCAGTTTCTGCCAATCTAGCAGTTGGAAAGCATGTAAAAATGCAAGTAGAAAAATAGGGGCCATTTTGGTGGGATGGGAACAGTGTTCTGTGCGCCTTTGGCGTTTAGTCATGCCGGCCTCATGACCATGGAGACGTCTTCAGAGAGCGCTGGCTCTTCAGCTTTGTAATGAAAGATGAGTACTGCCCCCTAGAGTCGGGAACGACTAGCACATATGTGTGAGGGGAACCTTTACCTTTTACCTATCTTTGACTATCTTTGTGATCCATTTACCCATTCAGTTTCCCTTAAATTTTTCCATTTCAATGAAATGAAAGTGGGTGTTCTCTGAGGCCCCTTCACTCACAGCACCTTCCTTAGAGCAAGATCCCTTTCCTCAAACTAAGTCACAGGAACCCCAGAGCTCCATTGCTACAACAACAAATACTACACAAAGTTATTAAAAAGATTGGCTTATGAGTGCACAGCAACTGCTGAGGTGGCAATCAATGGCCCTGCAGATGGGAGATGGGGGAACAAAATTTCCCATCTAAAATTCCCACCTGCACTTGAGGGCAGGACAAGATGTAACGGGTGTAAGACCATTAAAGAGAGATCCAGCCTAGAACTGAGACATTCCCTGAGAACAATTAATCAGTGGAATGGCTTGCCTTCAGAAGTTGTGGATGCTCCATCACTGGAGTTTTTCAAGAAGAGGTGTTACATCTCTCCAGACTAGCATGAACCCAGCAATACATCATGATTCTTGACAGGTTTACCTAGGGAGTTTTCCCTTTCTTAAAAATGTATCTGATGTTTTATCTTTGCGCCATCAAATATGGTGACCAAATGAAGGTTAAGGGCAAGGTTCTGTAGGGACATCTCCAGAGACCAAACAATGTGGTGCAACTGGCAAGCCTGAAATGGTCGAGACCTGATTCCAAGGAATCAATTGGAAGACAAGTCCACTTGTCCCTTGCTTACCTTCCAAAAGTCCTGCTTCTTTGGGATGTTTCCCCTCCAACCTTCATCATGACTTGCTTTCAGTCTCAGAACTGGACCACAGAAAAATGTTTTAATGGTGCTGAATTGAAAGCCATGGGTAAGCTTGGTAGGTTTTGAGTCCACGCCCCACAGCTTCCATTCAGTTTTAAATGTTAATTTCCTAATCCCCATTTGTAACCAAACTGGTTAGCCTATATTAATAAGTATATAGGATTGTCAAAAATTCAAACTGGTGACTACAATCATATGTGAGAATCCCTCCTCTCTCTCTTTTTTAACAATACATGCATGACACCTGTGTGGTGTAGCACATAGAATACAGAATACAGTTGGAAGGTATCCAGGAGGTCTCTTAGACCACCCCCCTGGTCAAGCAGCAGACCCTGTGAAATTCTGGACAAATGGCTGTCCAGTCTCTTCTTGAAAAGCTCCAGTAATGGAGCAACCACTGGGCCTTGGGTGGCTCAGGCTGCTAAATGCCTAGCACTTAAGTTCCAGCTGCCTACAACTGATGTAGGCTCGAATCCCACCAGGCTCAAGGTTGACTCAGCCTTCCATCCTCTTGGGGTAGGTAAATTGAGGACCCAAGATTGTTGGGGGCAATAAGCTGACTTTGTAAAAATGCCACTTAGTAATAAGCAGGCATATACAATGGAATGAAGGCTATTGCTGAGCACACTGGGTTGCATCCCCAAAATTGTAAGCCGCCCTGAGTCTTCGGAGAAGGGCGGGATATAAATGTAATTAAAAAAAAAAAAACCACAACTCAAGGCAAGTTATTATTATTATTATTATTATTATTTATTCGACTTGTATGCCGCCCTATTCCCTAAGGACTCAGGGCGGCGAACATTAAAACAAAGAAAAATTTACAATAAAACAAAATTAAACAAGTAAACAAGCCAAATAAAGTTAAGATAGAATAAACCCCGGGTCATTCAAGGCGGCCCGCTGGAACAACCAAGTCTTCAGGTCCCGGCGGAAGGAGCGGAGGTCAGGGGCCAAACGGAGATCGACGGGGAGCTGATTCCAAAGGGCAGGTGCTCCCACAGAGAAGGCCCTAGCCCTGGGGACCGCCAGCCTACAATATCTGACTGACGGCACCCCAAGGAGGCCCCTCCTATGAGAGCGAACAGGGCGATCGGAGAGTGATGCTGGCAGGAGGCGTTCCCAAGTACCCTGGACCCAAGCCATTAAGGGCTTTATAAGTTGTAACTAATACCTTGAAGGCGACCCGAGAGGCAACCGGCAACCAATGCTACTACCAAAGTTACTCCACTCATTAATTGTTCCCAGCTTCAGGAATTTGTTTTCTTAATTCTAGGTTTCTCTTTGATAAGCTTCCATCTGTTATTTCCTGTCCTGCCCCCTTTTTTGACTATCCCTGCAGGTTTCCTTGTAAGAGTATGTCCTGTAATTATTTGTTCATCTTGGCATTATAAGTCTGGGAACTTCAGGGGTGTTGGACAGTTCAGTGTTCAACTTCATGGTGGCATAGGGCGATGGAAATTATATGAAAAAACATACCAGGAGAAAAGGTGGTCTTGAACGTTCTCTAAAATATCCTGAGTTCATCTGCAAATATTTCTGTCTGATCATGGCCTCCTGCTCTAATGCAACCTAGCATTATCTTCCTTTCTCACAGCAGTAAAAGCCTGCTATTTAAAAACACACTCCACTCTCTTTCTCTCATTATCCATCCATCCATCCACACATTCAGATATACACACAATATGCCATTGTCCCATGGCAGATTTTATTGCGATGTCATATAAGATTTTTTTTTCCTGCTATGAAATAGTTGTGCTTTAAGGGAAAGGACTGTAAAGAAGAAGGAAAGATAAAAAGGAGAATCAGCGAGAAAATGGCATGCATTACTTTAAAATTGCATTAAATGGCTTGCTTTTTATTCCCAGAACAATTGCCCACTACTACAGTCTGGAACAAAGTTATATCTGTTACCAATGAATCATAAGAAATATTTGTAAGCAAACTTGATCTAGGAGCCCAGTAAGGCATTAGTTCTCATCAGCAATCTTTGGATGAGCAGCATAGTTGATTTAGCTCAAGGATGCACAGCCTGTCAGCCACATTGCCCAATTTCAAACTTGCTTTGTTCAATACAAAACCAGGTGCCAAACAAAACATGCCTATGATATCTATGCTTCAGGGCGTCTGTCCTTCAGTCCTGGACATGCCTGTCATTCTATTCCCCTTTGGGAATAAGCATTGCACAGAGCAGAGAAAAGGGATAAGAAGTAATAAACCAAAGAAATTAAGGCACGTCATTAAAAAAGAAAGGGATGTATTCAGCTAGTCCTCGACTTACAACAGTTCTTTTACTGACTGTTCGAAGTTTCAAGGACACTGGGGGGGGGAAAGCCAGAATAACAAAAAAACAGTTGGACAGAACCTAGGAGATTTTTTTCTTGCTGAAGCAGAAAAAAAAATGACATGACCATTTTTCACACTTACAACAGAGGTGTGGTATTCAGCAGGTTCTGGCCAGTTCTGGAGAACCAGTAGCAGAAATTTTGAGTAGTTCAGAGAACTGGTAAATCCCGCCTCTGACTGGAGATTTTGCAGTATTCTTCCCCTGCCACGCACACCAAGCTACGCCCACAGAACTGGTAGTAAAAAAATTTGAATCCCACCACTGACTTACAACCATGATTTTCACACTTACAACCATTTTTCACACTTACAATCATGATCTCCATGGTCATGTGATCAAAATTTGGATGCTTGACAACTGATTCATATTTATGATGGTTGCAGTGTCCCAGGTTCATACGATCACCTTTTGCAAAGTCAATGGGAAAGCCAGGTTCACTTAATAACTGTGTTACTAACTTGACAACTGTGATTCACTTAAGAACTATGGCAAGAGAGATCGTAAAATGGGGCAAAATTCACTTGACAAATGTCTCGCTTAGCAACAGAACTTTTGGGCTCAATTGTGGTCATAGGTCAAGGATGACATGCACCGTTCTTGGGGGTCCCAAAGTGGCCCACATAACACCCCTGTTGCTGGAGCTACATTGGTTCTGGTTTGCTTTTGTGTCCGATTCAAAGTGTTGGTTCTTACTTTGGAAGCAATATCCTTCTGGGTTCAGTTCCAAGTGGGGAAGAAGACACTGGAAACATGAAAGTTGTTTGGAAAGATGGTTTAATGGTGGACAGGACCACATGGCTTGGAGCTCCAAAGTGAAAAGGATGATCACATGCTTCAAGATGTTGGGTGAAGGAAAAGGGGCAAGATGCTGAGAGTGCAATTGTTTTATACCATCTGTTGGGCCCCACCTTAGTGTTTCTTGTTCCTGTGTAAGAAACGTATCCCATTGGCTGTCGGGCTCCCGGGGCAGGGGGTCTTAGCTAACTTTGTAGGCAATGTCTGGACCACATGGCTTCACCTGAGTGCTGGCTGATGCAATCTTCCCAGGCCAGGTGGTGACAAGGGCAGAGGCCTTTGTTATGTAGAATACTCTGGCCCAGGCCTTAATGCCCTGCCCATTAACAAAGGTGGGAGGTGAGCTTCTGCTTCTGAGTTTCCACTTCTCTTTCCAGGGGAAATATTCTGCCTTTTTAGTATATCCTAAAATGTTTCATTTTCCTAGGAGAGGGGTGGTTTTAACTTCCAACATTACCTGTAAAGCTCTTCATGGCATAGATCCAGGGTGCCTGAGGAACCCTCTCAGCCCTCCTGCACTGGCAGACCCCATCGGCCAAGGAATTTTGGCTGGTAGGGTCCAAGGAGAAGAGCCTTTTCGGCTGAGGCTTCCATCCTTTGGAACATAGGGCCCCCCAAGGTGAGATCCGTACCCATCTTTTGGTCTTCTGCAAGGGTCTGAAGACTTGGCTCTGCCAACTGGCCTGGGGCCCCAGTGGGTCTTTAGGGCCCCAGGCAGTTGGGTCATTCTGGAGGTGATTAATGGGCTCGGGCAAAATCCCCACCTCTTCCCCCTTCTTTACAACTTGCTGCCTTCTTTCCCATCTTTGTCATTGTTAAATCATTTTTTAGTGTTGCTCTTTACTATTTTAATCTTTTATATTGTTTTGTTGAATATAAGCTGCCTAGATTCACCTCTAGGAGAGAAGGGCTAAATAAATAAATAAAGCTAAATTTCGTTTACACTATCCTACTTCACTACAAGTAGTCCTTGACTTACAACAGTTCATTTAGCGACTGTTCAAAATTACAGTGGCACTGAAAACTGTGACTTACGATACTATCTCACGCTTTATGACCTTTGCGTCATCCCCATGGTCACATGATCAAAAATTAGATGCTTAGAAACCGATTTGTGTTTTGGGGTCATGTGATCACCTTTTGCAACCTTCTGACAAGCAAAGTCAAAAGGGAAGCCAGATTCACTTAACAGCTGTATCACTAACTTAACAACTGCAATGATTCACTTAAGAACTGTGGCAAGAAAGAATATAAAATGGGGTAAAATTCACTTAACAAATGTCTCACTTAATGAATTTTGGACTCAACTGTGATCGTAAGTCGAGGACTTATATTGCAAACCAATCATGCTTTTTTAAGTGGAGCCGCCAAAGGGATTCCTATACTAATTTCAATATTAAAATGATTCTTCTGGCTTTTTGTCTTTTTTTTTTTTAGCTTGTGTCCAGATTCTCCCATGCTGTTCAGTGGATGTCACAAAATTTCCTGGCAAAGTTTGGTGGCGCCTGAGGAAAACCTGTTATCAAATTGTTGAACACAGTTGGTTTGAGACATTCATCATTTTCATGATTCTTCTCAGCAGCGGAGCTTTGGTGAATATAAAACCTACAATTTCCTCTCCTTTTAAAAAAAAAATACATGTGATTTGTGTTATCATCTCAGTATGTGGTTCCTCTTGGATATAATGGAAAACACTACCCATTGCTGGTTTTGAAGAAAGATTCAAGATTCATAATTGTCTTTTGTTGACATATAGGGACGAATACTTCATTTCAAGAAATCCTTAATTTGAGGGTGAGTTGTTAATTAGAGGCCCCAAATTCTCTCCCTTAGTTGAAGAATTCCAAGCATCTCAGTTTAGATCAGAAGTGTTCAGCCTTGGCAACTTTAAGACTTGTGGACTTTGATTCCCAGAAGGACTGGCTGGGGAATTCTGGGAGTTGAAGTTCATAAGTCTTAAAGTTGCTAAGGATGGACTACCATGGTTTAAACCAGGGCTGTCAAACTCGCAGGCCGCAGGCTGGATGCATCACATGCTGGCCATGCCCATGCCCATTTTAGCAAAGGGGGGGGGGTTTGTGATATGTCACATGACAATGCTGTGATGACGTGAGTTTGATACCCCTGATTTAGATGATCCGGTAACATTGTCTCTGACTAAGATGGAATGGAATATAGAATATAGATGGAATATAGTTGTTGGTCAAAGAAAAATATGCAACTCTGGGGCTGGAAATTGATCTACTGTTTGAGCAAGGGATTGGAGTAAAGGAACTCCAGGTTCCCTTCCAACTGCAGAAAGAATGAAAAGAGCAACAAAGATGGTTAGGGAACTGAAACAGGAAGAATGGTTGCAGGAATTAGGTATGTCTAGTCTAATGAAAAGAAGATCTAGGAGTGAACATGATAGCAATCTTCCAATATTTGAGGGGCTGCCAGAAAGAAGAGGGAGTCAAGCTATTCTCCAAAACACCTGAGGGCAGGACAAGAGGTAACAGGTGGAAACTAATCAAGGAGAGAGAAGCAACCTAGAACTAAGGAGAAATTTCCTGACAGTTGGAACAATTAATCAGCGGAAAAACTTGCCTCCAGAAGTTGTGAATGCTCCAACACTGGAAGTTTTTAAGAAGATGTTGGATCACCCTTTGTCTGAAGTGGTGTAGGGTTTTCCTGCCCAGGCAGGGGGTTGGACTAGAAGACCTCCAAAGTCCCTTCCAACTCAGTTATTCAGAATATCTGCAATGGGAAATGCTTTAATATGCCACTTTGTGCTCCCAGGCCTTTGAAGACATCTACTTAGACGAAAGGAAGAACATTAAAACCATGCTGGAATATGCTGATAAAATCTTCACCTACATCTTTGTTTTGGAAATGCTTCTGAAATGGGTGGCCTATGGCTTTAAGAAGTACTTCACCAACGCTTGGTGCTGGCTTGATTTCCTCATTGTGGATGTAAGTACCGCATTACTTTTGCAGATGGCATTATACAGCAGTGCGGTGGTGGGCACACATCACTGGCTAAATGGGGCTTAAGCTTCCTCAGGGTGGTGTAAAATGAACCCATGGCATTGGGTGTTTACAATTCTGCGTAAGATGACATCGAAGGAAATTTGCCTTTTCACTCTGGACTTAAGATAGCTGGATGTAAATATAGGTTTGAATGATCTCATGGTTCAGCAACCTTTTCTTTAGTAGAAGAACATGAGGGATGTGAAATCATGATGGTTTGCAACTGCAGTCCCTTGCATAAGTAGTTCTGAAGAAAAACACAAGTTTACTTCCTCTCTGGCACCTTTTTGTTTTTTCCTCTTTAGTAATATTTATCCAGAAGAAAGGGGCAGGATTACAAGAATTCCAGCAACTGGACTGGACTTTGAGGGACAAAAGTACCACCTATGTTAAAGTAGAGACTTCCTAGGGGTCTTTCTTACAATCTTTCTGTGAAATGGCAAGGAGGCAGAATTTTTCACCAGTGACAGGGAAGCTTATAACTGGGCATTAATTAGAACTATAAGAAACCAAATTTCATACTACGTTGGAAAAACAAAATTGCCATAACTATAATAATTAGAAAAAGCTTAATTCCCGATAATATAATCCCTCATTCCTGCCTCCTTAATCTCTTCTCAACATCCAGATAGTCCTCAGCTTACAACTATAATTGCGACCAGAACTAATGTTGCTAAGCAAAGCAGTTATTAAGTGACTACTGCCCAATTTTACAATCTTTTTTGCCATGGTTATTAAGTGAATCACTGCAGTTATTAAGCGAACCATGCAACTGTTAAGCGAATAGAAGCTTTCCCCGTAAACTTTGGTTGTCAGAAGCCAGATAGGAAGGTCACAAATATGATCTCATGACTCCAGGATGCTACATTGTATAATTACATGTGGATTGCACCTGAATTTTGATCATATGGCCATGGGGAAACTGAAAGGGCCGTATGTGTGAGGACTGATCATATGTCACTTTTTTCAGTGCCATTGTAACTTCAAACGGTCGCTAAATCAATGGTTGTAAGTCAAGGACTACCTGTGATGACCCGGGATGTGGCACAAAAGCAACACAGTCGGATACTCAGTAGGAGTCCCTTTATTAGCTCCAACTTTCCCCCAATGTCCTGGTTACCTTCTGGCTGGAGAAAAACTCTCCCAGGAACAGCCTTTCGCTGCAGAGAATCAAGTCCAAAATGTGGTCAACAAAAACTGTAACTATAAGTCCAATCAAGACAAAATGAGGTCATTAGTCTGACAGGGCAGGAGCAAGAATTCCAGATGTGAAGGCATGGCAATAACTCAACATGGTTGGGAAGATGCCAGGAATGCAGATAATCAAAGTCAACACAAGATAAATTCTTATTTGCTCCCAGCAGCTGCCACACTCAGCATGCATTTCTTTTAAACTCTCTTCCCAGCTGAAGGGAATCAGGACCCTTTCCTCCCCCATAAGCCATGCAACCCATGTTGCTCTCTTCTCCTTTCCTCCCTGTGTGCCCTAGAATGAAGAGGGGATGGGCCTGGGTCTTCCTCTGAACTCCCTCTCCCTTGTTTTACCTTTTCCCTGCTCTGCCCAGCCAGACTTTGCCCTTCCCCAGTTTCCTCCACAGCCAACGGAGCCACACTCCCACTCCCTGTCAGCTGTTCATCTTCCTCCTCGGATTCAGACTCTGACAGGGGCATGACACTACCAGTTCTTGAGTCCTAAGACAAATCTTTCTAAAGTCATTTCTACACAAGCAGCCTAGAGCATTTTCCCAAGTCCCAAAATAGAAAAAATGAAAATAATATTATATCAGTTGTGGCTGGTTGGTGCTATGAAGATACTGGAAGTCCCTGGTAGGAAAATGACCTTTGTTGACCTTTGCAACAAATTCAGACCTCAAGTAATGCTGAATTACTCTTTCTGAAAAGTCTGTTCAGACTTTAAGAATTTAGCTCATCAGAATATTTCCATTAAGAAAAGGATTAACAGTGTCATAAAGGGTGGTCCTAAAAGAAGGCCAATGCTCAGATTTTAGGATAACAAATTTAGACAGATTGTCAGGAAATACTTTTACCCTTAGTTTATTTCTAACCAGTGGAAACCTCTCAGGATGGTTGAGAACAAAAAGGTTCCTTAGTAGTAGAAGAAAGTTTCGGATTGATCAGTTTTTGTTTGAAGACGGAAAAAGAATAAGAACTTTCATTTTTGTAATTTTATTTATTTATTCATCAAACTTTACAACTTCTCATTTTCCTTATAGAGGGGCTTTAGCAGGTAGCTCTAGAAAACTTTTCAGGTTCATGGTCATTATACAGGTAGTCCTCAGCTTGCGACTGTAATTGAGCCTGCAATTAGGATAATAAGTTGTGACAATCTTTAAACATTAAATAACTGGGCCAGATTTTTCAACCTTTTTTGTAGCAGTCATTAAACGAATGCAACTGTCATTAAGTGAAGCTATCTTGCAGAAAATCAGTAGTAAAAATCAGCTTCTGGCAAAAATATTGTAAATATTTTTTACAATAAAGGAGGGGTCAGTGGCAATTGGAATGTGGCACCTAGGTCATAAGGTGCCTTTCCATCGTAACTTTGAACTGTTGCTAAGTGACAGGTCATAAGTTGAGGACTATCTGTACTGGCTGCTTATGTGCCTAAAAATATGTTAGGAGAAATTCACTTGCAGGGAGCTGCCTTAACATGGATGTACTTGTTTGATTGATTATAACTATATCTTTGTCACTTTAGTAATAATGAATGGGCTTTCAAAGTAATAATGAAGTGGATACAGAATAGCAAAATGTAAATAAATTTCAATAAACTATAATTTAACCATCCTCTAACTTTAAATATCATAAAACCAGAGTAAATATTTTCATACATATCTCTAGCTCTCCAGCGCCTATTTGAACAGCTATATTTTCAACAGCTTTCTGAAGGTTACTGATGAAAATACTGTTCCTATTTTTGAGGGTTGTTGGCTTCCTGGGTAGGGAGCTACCCCGGAGAATTTTATCTTCCAAAGTAAATATCCATACCTCTGGTGACTTTTTGCAAGTACTCAGGGTTTTTTGCCTGCATTTTTACAACTATTCCTTTACCATCCTGGCTTCTGCATCCATTTTTCCCCCCAAATTCAGATTTTGGAAGGAAGGAAGGAAGGAAGGAAGGAAGGAAGGAAGGAAGGAAGGAAGGAAGGAAGGAAGGAAGGAAGACAATTTAGTTTTTCTTTTCTTTTCATGTGAAAAAGAAAGTACACCCTCTTTGAATTCTATGGTTTTACATATCAGGACATAGTAAAAACCACCTAGTCCTTAGCAATTCTTAAAAGTAGGAAAGAGGAATATAAAACCTCAGATGAACAACAAAACATCGTATTGTACCATGTCATCATTTATAACCTTAGTTATTTCATAATTTAATAAACCCTACACCCTTCGACAATTGTACCTCTTTTCTCCTCTTCTTTGAAAATATTATGATTTTTTTAAATTTATTTGTCATATTTTTTTAAAAAGGTAATTCTGAAAGCAAATTGCATTTCATCAAATTAAATAATATTTAAGTAGGAAACAAATGCAATGGGGAGTGGGGGAAAATCTGTCATTCATGAAATATTTCTGCTAAGGATTGGGGTGTATAATTCTAGTCTTCATTGCCCCTGAAAAATAATTTTGTCCTCTTCTTGGATGCTGTAGAGCAGAGGGATTTGAGTTTGACACATGATTTTCCCAACTATCAGTTCTTAAGACATGCATAGACAGAGGAAAAAGGATGAGAGAGAGATACGTTTTACAATAGTATTGTCAAACAATCTTTGCTGCTCTTCCATCAACCATAGGAATGCTCTCGACACCCCCAGCAGTGCCTCAGGGAACATTTTGCACATTAATGACTTGGGCCAACACTCAGTATTAGAGAGGGGGAGATCTGTGTGCATTGAATAGTGCCACTGCCTTAAAAACAGTGTTTTTAGAATAACTGCTACTGTAGTAGAAGAGTAAACAGAGCTGGGGGGGGTGCGGGCAGAGTTAAACATGTCAGCAGCTTAGAATCCATATATTGCCACAAGAGGTCCAAGTGCAGCCCCCCCCCTTCTATTCCATTGATTTTTATCTTGTACCAATTTAGAGCTGACCATGAGTTGAATAGATTCTTGCATATAGGTTTGAGCAATAAATTTTCTGAATTTCTCAACATAATATGGCCCTTTGCACCTGGCATTAATCTAGTCAATTCACGGTCAGCGCTAAATTGATGCTAGCTAAGGGCCAAAGGAATTCAAGGGGAGCTGGACTTGGATCATTTGTGGCAACTTAAGGACTCTAAGCTGATGACACATTTGACACCACCCTCCAGCTCTGCCTGCTCTTCTCCTACAGATCATCCGTTTGCAACAGTGTGGTTGTTTGGAACTGCTTTTTGGAGAACAGCAGGACTAAGGCAGGATTCAATCCAGTGTGCAGACAGGTAATCCTCACTTAAGAGTGGCGATCCAGGCTCATTTTGGAAACATCCTGCATACAGGTAGTCCTCAACGTATAACCCCATTTGAGTCCAAAATTTATGTTGCTAAATGCAAAATTTGTTAAGTGAGTTTTGCCCCGTTTTACAACTTTTCTTTTCACATTTGTTAAGCAGTTCTTAAATTAGTAACACGATTGTTACGTGAATCTGGTTTCTCCAGATGTGAGTTAGTTGCCAAGCATCTGAATGTAACTCATGTGACCATAGGGATGCTGCAGTAGTCATAAATGTGAAAATGGTTCGTAAATCACTTTGTTCAGTGCCATTTTAACTCGGAACGGTCACTAAATGAACTATTGTAAGTTGAGGACTACCTGTAGTTCTCTTTTGACTAGGGGAGCATCAATCTCATTTACAAAGCCATAAACATTGACAGAGCTGGCCTCACCCTGGCAACTGTCAATCTCGCTGCTATGAACATAACAACCCAAAGAATTTTTGTAGGCCCAGATAATGCATAGTCAACATCTCTAATTTAAGCCCATAAACATGTGCCCTGGCATTCCTGAGATTGTCCTCTTTAAACATCTTTTGTTTGCATGTTAAATTTATCTGCCCTGAGAAATGCCTCTTTTGCTCCCTTTTCATGTTTGGGATTATAAGGAATCACAAACCCAGGCAGCAAGTAAGATCACACTTAACACTTCCTGATTATTATTATTATTTTTATCATCATCATTCTCAACCAAAAACTTATTTCCTTTATGACCTGCACACGGGTGCTAAGGGAAGATAAATCTTTTATTTACTCCTGTATTTTTTATCCATTCCTTCAGCCAGACAAAGCTCTGAGGGTCTTCGTAATCATAACCCTAATCTTGATTTAAAATTAATAAGATCTGCTTCTTTCGAGCATGCTTTTCAGAAGTCGTGGCATGTGGGGTGGGAAGAGTTTTGGAAGCAGAAGAAAGGAAACAAATCCCTTTTTGTATTTTGGGGGATTTAGGTGAGATGGAAAGATTGTAGTTTCCTCTCTTTCTGATATCTTCAAGAAAAAGGAGATAAATGAGGAATCGAGGTTGGATCGCTTGCCTTTTCTGCTAAGTTATTTTTCATAGTTGATGGAAGGACCATTAGGAAGAAAAAGACTATCTTTTTTCCCCCTCAGAAATTACTTCTTTTCAGCTCCATTCAGAAGTAACTCTGCTGCTACCATATTGTCATGGAGTGATCCAGCAGTGAAGATTACTAAAAAAAAGTAGTTAATTGTTTTATCCCATCTTTCAACCTGAAGCAGTTGTAAATTCAGCCCAGGCTTGGTTCAGAGAGATTAATGTGTCACATAGAAAGTTGGTCAAAATGTCCAATGAAAACTAGACATTGAATGGTGCCTTGGCTACAGCAGGAATTGGAGACATTTTACAACCAGGTGGGCATATTAGAAATGTGTGGGCATCATTACAAAATGGCTGCCCATGGGATAAGTCTCTCTTATGGGACATATAATCAATTTTACTTAACAGTCCTTCCTCCTTCTATTTTTCCCACAACAACCACCCTGTGAGGTGGGTTGTGATTGGCCCAAAGTCACCTAGTTAGCTTTCATGAATGGGACTAGAACTCACTGGGTTGGGTTGTGATTGGCCCACTGGGTGGGTTGTGATTGGCCCAAAGTCACCTAGTTAGCTTTCATGAATGGGAGTAGAACTCACTGTCTTCTGGTGATTGGCCCAAAGTCACTTAGCAAGCTTTCATGGCTAAGGCAGGAGTAGAATTCTCAGCCTTCTGGTGATTGGCCCAAAGTCAGCTAGCTACCTTTCATGACTAAGGCAGGACTGGAACCAGTGGTGGGATTCAAAATTTTTTTACTACCAGTTCTGTGGGCATGGCTTGGCAAGCTTAGCTTGGCTTTGTGGGTGTGGCTTTGTGGACGTGGCAGGAAAAGGATACTGTAAATCCCATTCCCTCCCTACCCCACTAACCTGCTTTCCAGCTCCGTTCTCCTGTGCAGGGCAACTGAAAAAGACCCAGCTAATCAGCTGGGACTCGGGAGGCAGAGAAGAGATGGGGGCAGGGCCAGTCAGAGGTGGTATTTGCCGGTTCTCTGAACTCCTCAAAGTTTCTGCTACCGGTTCTCCAGAACTGGTCAGAACCTGTTGAATACCACCTCTGACTGGAACTCACTAACTCCTGGTGATTAGTCCAAGATCACCCAGCCAGCTTTCATGTCGAAGTAGGGACTAGAACTCACAGTCTCCTGATGATTGGTCCAAAGTCATCCATGCCTAAAGTGGGACTAGTACAGTGGCCCCCAACCTTTCTGGCTCTGCAGACCAATACTGCTGGTGGCACTGGCGGTGGACGGGTGCCTTAACCACTAAGCCATAGTGACTACTAAAATGTTACCTGCATCCTCTTCTACAGGATGCTCCCTATTCTACCAGGTTAGGCAGCTGTTCAATATTTTTTTATTTTCTAAGGAAGAAATTTGTGGCCCATATGGGAAATTTCTTCCTAATACCTTGGTTTTCATGCTGGGCTGATCATACTGGGCCAATTCCATTCAAAATACAAATCTCCTCAATTTATAACCTTAGTTGTGAAAGTGACCAAGTTATTCTGTGAATCTGGCCTAATTTTCCATCATCATAGTTAGGTAAGGATAAGCAGTAAACAGTGCTGCCTTCTGGTTCTCAGAATAAAAGATGGCTAAAAATATTCATAAATGAATATTAGGCTCATTATGTTTAGAGGCAAGCACAGCCTTTTATTATTTATTTCATTAGGCTGCCTCTCCATGCCTTTTATGTGTAACTCAAGAGTATGACTAGACAAACAAATACCTTTTGTGTTGTTCTTTCATTTTCCCCAACCTCTTTTTGAGGAAATTGGCAAATATTGGTCCTTGCTTGGTTAAAATAAAATAAAAACAAGTCCTTGTCCATCTGTATTAGCCAAACTGTAACTTTCCCCAATTTTGAAAATTTTGAACTCACCTCATGAAAGGGTTTTTAAAGAAAACTTGGGGGTGGGTAGAATCTGAATTCATTGACATACAGGGAGTTCTCAACTTACGACTGCAACTGAAACCACAATTTCTGTTGTTAAGCAAGGCGGTTGTAAAATGAGTCATGCCCAAACTTAAAAAATTATTTCCCATGGTTGTTAAGCAAATCGCTGCAGTCACTAAGTGAATCATGGGGCATTAAGTGATTCCGGCTTTCCCCATTGACTTTGGTTGTCAGAAGCTGGCTGGGAAGGTCACAAGCAGAGACCGCATGACTCTAGGATGCTGCAATTGTGGTAAATACCACAATTTGCCAAGCATCCCTGTTAATGTGGACACTGTGTCAGTCATAAATGCAAGGACCAGTCACAAGTCACTTTTTGCAGTGCCATTGTAATTTCAAATGGTCACTAAAAGAATGGTTGCAAAGCACAGTTGGATGTGCAAAGCTAAAAAAGAAATCCAACTTTTTCAGAACAAAATTTTCAGAACCTTTTTGGCAGCATGCCAAACCCAATTGATTAGGCTTCAATTTTACTTCTACCTCTTTCATTTGATTTGAAATTGTTCTTTTTTTAATGCTTCTGAAGAATTTTGCAAAGCTTCCTAAATTCATACCAATAAAAAGAACTTATGCAGATTCACACCCATCCTTAGTCAGGGGAAGCCCGTATTAAGTAATGTTTGCTTCTGAATGCCTAAGAGCAATTTAAAAGGGCAGCTAAAACCAATTTTCCTTTTAAATTAACCCTTGCAGCCTCCCCCCTTCCCTCCCCCTCCTACTTTAGCCCAATCAGATCTTTGATTCAGGTATGTAGAGAGCCAAGACCATTTCATCTCTGTGAATTACTGAAGCCAATTCTTCTTGTAAAGCTGGGCATCAGAGAAGCTACAGTAATCCATCAAACAAAGTCTATTTTTGTCCAGGAGAGAATCCCTGAAGATGTGCTCTGATAATGGACTCTAAAACATCACGGATTTTGCATCTCCTGCAAAAAGGGAGGAATAACGGGGAAAGCTATGTAAAAGGGGTGTATTATTGGTTGTGTAGGCACAACTAAAGCAGGAAGGGAAAATGATATCAGCTACAGCATGATCGTTTCCCACGATTTCTGTTGGTTATTTGGGTAGAGAAAATTTAAGTCCATATTTGTATTCAGGAAATGCAAGTTAGATTAGCTCAACAAAAGTTACTTTTGCTATGTAAATGGAGTGTAGGAAAATTTTGGCCACCCTTAGCAAAAAATTATAGGTAGTCCTTGATTTATGACCGGAATTTTCATTACTAAGCAATGCAGTCATTAAGTGAGTTGTGTCAATTTTAGGACCTTTTTTGCTGCAGCAAATCACACATATTAAGTGAAACACTCCAGTTGTTAAGTGACCCAGGACACAGTAACTGTCATAAATATGAATCAGTTGCCAAGCATCTATATTTTGATCACATGACCATGAGGACGCTGCAACAGTCATAAGTATGAAAAATGGTCATAAGTCACTTTTTTCAGTACCGTTGTAACTTTTAGCATTCACTAAATGAACTGTTGTAAGTCAAGGACTACCTGTAACTTTCTTATTTCCACTTAATTACATAACAGGGACACAGCACATAAGGGATAAAGTACAGATGTAACAAAAAAATGTTGTGCACGCATCCTATGATTGTGATCACTTGTTCAACTGCAAGCTTGTGGTTTCTTTATCAAGGTTTCCATAACTCTGGAGTCCTCTGGAGTCCTGAATTTTATTTCTTTTATTTCAACGTAAGAATATTTAGAGCAATTCTCAGAGTTATCAGAATCCTGATCAACTATATGTCCCTTTCAGGGTGTCTACTTTAAATTTGTAGCACTTCAGCTTATTATAGAGGAAAGGCCCAAATAAGAATTTCTAACACTTGCCTGTCATACTGATTTCAGAAAACACCTACAAGCCAAGAAAAAGAGGTAATCCCTGACAGAGCGTTTGAGTAGCTACTAAGTTAGCAAAATCTTATTCAGGAACCCAACTGACTGCCAGCCGTCTGCCACATCGTCTTCCAAATGAAACTGCCATATGGAGTAAATATATTGATGGCATGAAATGACTTTAATTGTTTTCTGATTTTTTTCCCCCTCCGGTTGATTAGTAAGATGCAGTTTGTGTGGCCTGAGCGGTAATTGGGCAATCTGCTATAATCAGTTATTCTCAAAGAGCTTTAGCCAAATTCAAAGCATGTCTCTTTTTTACGCTTTTCTTTTGTGGAGCTGTTTTAAAGTTTCTTTTGAAAAGGTATTGAATTTCCTACTCATCTTTATAAAAAGGAGTAGGTGGGGGAAATTGCAGAGTGCTTCCAGGAAAAACGAGGCATCAAATGGAACAGTAATGATGTATCTACGCTAATACTGTGCCTTTGGACAAGACTGAAAGAGAGACCTAGAGAATTTGGTAAGAAACAGAGAGCGATTCTGCCCTCCCTATTTTTTCCTTCTAACGAGGGGCAGTTATGTGTGTTACATGATGAAAACTCCCTAAATGCACAACACAGAGGCAGAATTAACAGAATAGACTACAAAATAACAGAGTTGGAAGGGACCTTGGAGGTCTTCTAGTCCAACCCCCTGCCTGGGCAGGAAACCCTATACCACTTCAGACAAGTGGTTATCCAACATCTTCTTAAAAACTTGTAGTGTTGGAGTACCCAGAATATTTGGAGGCAAGTTGTTCCACTGATCGATTGTTCTAACTGTCAGGAAATTTCTCCTTAGTTCTAGGTTGCTTCTGCCCTTGATTAGTTGATCCATTGCTTCTTGTTCTGTCTTCAGGTAGTTTGGCCCCCCTCTTCTCTGTGGCAGCCCCTTAGATATTGGAACATTGCAATCATGTCATCCCCAGTCCTTCTTTTCATTAAACTAGACATACCCAAATCCTTCAATTGTTTTTCATATATTTTAGCCTCCAAGCCCCCTTATCATCTTAGTTGCTCTTATCTGCACTCATTGTAGAGTCTCAACATCTTGTTTTAATTGGGAAACTGAGCATCTTAGCCAATATTCCCACCAATATTGACAAGGCAAACCACTTGTATATAAACAGGGAACGAAGTCTGCTTCCTTATAGAAGTGATGATAATACCTGGTTTGGTAAATAAATGCCTGCAAGAAAACAACCACAATCCTCCTCCTCCTTTCTGCAAGACTCACTCTCTTGTAGTGTTGATTGTATTGCCTAGTTTGGTAACAAAATGTCTGCAGAAAAGCAACCAAATTAGAGAGCACTAAGGTTGCAACCATCCTGAGCTACAGAGATTCTGTTCTATTGGTATAATTGGTACAATTTCTGCTGCTTGACAAGTCACTTGTGCACAGATCCTATTTTGTTCTAGACCTAGTGAATTTGAACTATTGGCACAGTTTGGAGCCAGAAAAATTAAAATGCCATATCATCGTTTCAGATCTTTTGATGTCCTACTTTTCTTCCCACCAAGTCCATTTTCTAGCAACAAAGTGCTTTGTGATAACCACAAACGCAAACTACACTCCTTTGAACATATGGTCTAAAAAAAAGAGCTTTCAGGGTTTTAAAAGTAATGAAATAACCATTAGTTTTAAAAAATAATTATCAGATCAAATAAAATCAAACCAATAGCCAATTAAAATGATAAGAACAAGCACTGTTTTTATGATTTAAAAGTTAATTGAATGAATAAGGAGTTATATTATGGTGCCTAAATATTGACTGAGATGGCTTTCCAAATTTATTTAGGGGAAAGTAGGGAGTAGGAATGCTTCTAAAAATGAAATTAATCAGATTAATGTAAAGATTGTTATTCATTGCAGTTCTGGGACAGGAGTGAACAGCCCATCAGTCTTTAATTTTTCTTCCAAGCACATTTTAGAAGCCCCTATAACAGGTGTCTCCAAATTCAGCAACTTTAAGACTTCTCACCCATGCTGCCTGGGGAATTCTGGGTGTTGAAGTCCACAAGTCATAGAATTGCCAAATTTGGAGTCCTCTGTGCTATAGCAATCATCCAAGCAAAGACATTTCTAGAGGGTGGAAGGGAATGCAAACTATCAAGTTAATAATGGGTACAGCTGAAGCCCCATCCATTTTTAATGTGCATTGTGCAGAGCACAGACATACAGAAAGGACAAGGTTTAGGTTGCATTGCTGTCCTTGCCAGTTTAATTTTAATTTAACCCCCATCCCCAATCATTCCCTCAAAATTCAGTAGGAAAAAATTTCGTTACCATCATTGCAGTTTTCCCAGGTTTTGTGAGATTTGGGGGGGAAACAATAAGAGAATTAGCCATCAACAGGGACATTTGATAAACAACATCTACCTACCATTTGAAAGAGACAAAAAGGTAAAAAGGAAACAAGACCAAAAAGCCTCCTCACCCATCAATCAACATTCAGGGAAGCAGATATTAATACCATACTAAGATTAACACTAGACCAACAATTAAGAATCAAACAAGATACTATCAACTCAAGAGAACAAAGGAAGTAAGCAATAAGCAGCAGGCAAAACAAAGTACCACCAAATCCTCTCCCACCAGCACTGAGAAGGCAAGCCACTTGTATATAAAATGAGAGCAAACCCTATTCCTTTACTAGCACTGATGATGTTACTTACTTTGGTAATGAAACGTCTGCAAGAAAATAACCAAGATCAGAGAGCATCAGGGATCCTACAGTTCAACCCCGACTACAAATCTTCTTTTCTATTGATAGGCAATTTAATTTATGCATTCTGCTTTGTTTCAAGAGCCAATTTGGTTGTCTCGAAGGATATATTCCTGTAGCTTTGCAACAATACAAAAGTTTTTCATGCTTGCCTCCTTCTAGAATAGCTTTTGACTAAACAGCCTTGGGAGACGGACCAAACTCGCTTAACTTTATGAAATTAGCTAAAGCGAGAATAATCTAATTGTAGACTTCTATGAAACTCCAAAGTTGGCATTTTATTTTATGTTCCCTGCTGGTATCAGGGAACTTTCATGACCTTGGCTGAGAAAGTAAGTAAAAAGAAGAAAGTCTCCTTCAAATTAATTCTGATTCCTGGTGATTTCATACACGTTTGTGTAGCTTTCCTGGCAGCATGTGGAAATTGTTTTCACGGCTTTTTTGGGGGGGGGGAGGAAGGAAGAGATTTCCCCCCCACTTTTCAGTCTAATTTGTAGCCTTGGGATCTCTTGGTGGTCTCTTATCCAAACAATAACCAGGCCTGACTTGCTTAGCTTCTGAACTGTCCCTTTCTGAGAGCCATCTCCAAATCCCAAATATAGGACAAATGCTGTTATTCTATTCTATCATCACAGTGGTTATCACACCCTTGGCTGAGCAGGCACCACTGGGACAGCAGCTGTCACTGGGAAAAGGATACAACAGGTATTGGGCAAATGCAATTAGTGCAGGCTCAAATCCCACCAGGCTCAAGGTCGACTCAGCCTTCCATCCTCTCGGGGTAGGTAAATTGAGGGCCCAAGATTGTTGGGGGCAATTAGCTGACCTTGTAAAAATGCCGCTTAGTAATAAGCAGGCATATACAATGGAATGAAGGCTATTGCTGAGCACACTGGGTTGTGCTCCAAAGATTGTAAGCCGCCCTGAGTCTCCGGAGAAGGGCAGCATATAAATATGAATAAAAAAATGATGAAATAATGCACTTTCATGCAATTAACCTCAAATTAGGGCTTTATTTGGTGTCTTTAGTGGTTTCTGAGTTTGACTGTTTGCTTGTAGATGATTCATTTACCTAACTAAATTACATAATTAGTGTGGTATGGAGTGGGGTTTGCTCTCAAAATTATATTCTAGTGGTTTAACCTGCCCTGAATATAGAGAGCAAACCCCACTCCCTACTAGCACTTACGATGCTATCTAGTTAAGTAATGAAACTTCTGCAAAAAAAAAAACAGCTAGACTATTGAGAATCCCCCATTTTAACTGTGAGCTACAAATATTCTCCTTTATTGTTAGGCTTTCTGTCTCTCTTTGCTGCCCTCCAATGGTTTCCGGGAGTGTTGCAGCTCAGATCAATCCGCTCTAAATTTTGCTGGATCACAATTAGGATCCACAATAAAATGAGGTGGGAAGAGGAAGTACAAAACAGATTGTTTGAAGTACCATGACCTTGCCACTAAACAAACGCATTCATGGTGACATGAAAAGCAATGTTGACTAATTAGCCTTTTGACAATTTGCATTTCCTGCCAAATTGCTGTTTGTTATCATGTGATTTAACAAAATCTGATGCCGTTCAAGGAAAGGGCTTAAGACAGTAGCAATTTTCAACATTTACACTCTGTGTTGATTCTTTGTCACAGCTGGTAGCAATGATACTCTTTGCTTTAATTAATTGATAGGTTTGGACTGTTTTCTTTCATAACTTGGACAATGCATTTTATTCTATGAATTTCCCTCTTCTCCAAATCTATTAAAATACTGGTTATGAAAGGATGACATCATTGGTTCAGATATAGATTGGAATGGGGTGCTGAACTTCACAGACAGATCAGGGGTGTATTTACATGACGGAAGTCGTCCATTTCTAGCTCAGAATTGGCAACTTGTGGTCAAGGAAGTCGTCCATTTCTAGCTCAGAATTGGCAACTTGTGGTCAAGGAACTTATGTAGAAAATATGCATATGGAGAGGAATTGAAAGAAGAGCGGGATGGAACCTCTTTGCAACCAATACTTTCTCCTTCCATCATAAACCAGCTTGGATTATTAGTTATCAGGCTAGAAGCCAGGAGACTCTGAGTTCTAATCCTACCTTATTTATGAAAGTGGGCTAGGTGACTTTGGGCCAATCACCAGGAGACTGTGAGTTCTAATCCTGCCTTAGACATGAAAGCTTGCTGAGTAACTTTGGGCTAGTTACTCTTTCCCAGCCCAACCCACTTCACAGGGCTGTTGTCATGAGGAAGATAAGAAGAGAAAGGGTATCATCTATGTTCATCACCTAGAGTTACTTATAAAGGCAGGATAAAAAAAAATCTAATAAATAAATAAATCAACTTTTTCGGGTCAAGGTCCTGATTTGTTCCTTGTGTTGTTCCCTGCAATCATCCAAGTGGTGCTTCATTTGTTGAAGCAGACCAGAAGAAATAGGACAACTGTTAATATTTATTATTTATATTTCATACTTTTATTTTTATATATCACATTAGTATTATTATCTTATTCATAACTGTCAATACCTGAGGTGGGTTGAATGCTGATGGAAGTACTCTAGTTTGTCCAAAATGCCAAACTTGTAAAATAAAATACTTACCTTTGGCTCTTGCTTGCTAAAGTAAAAAAAAAAAAAACTTCAGAAATAAATAGAGAACTAATGAGTGTTGCATAAGGATTGAATGGCTTCCTAGTACTGTGCCTAGGAGAAATAGGAATTATGCAACCTGTCACCTCGAACTTAACCACCCAAATTATGCTTCCTACTGTTGAGTGGCTTTAACAGCCAGCAATGTCTAGGACATATGACATAATTCAAAACGATCTTGATAAGTTAAAGAAATGGACTGTAAATTACAGAATCGCATTTATCAATTGCAAAGTCCCTGATTTAGAAATAGAAATGAAATGGACTTGTATAGAAGGGTTGCTGGCTTTTTAACAATATTTGTGAAAAAGGTCGTGGGATAGGAGCCAATTAGAAGCTGAATGTAAGACAGCAGGGGTGGCACAGCTAGAAAAAAAGCAAATGCAATTTTAGGCCACATAAACATGTATGTAATTTCTAAATCACAAGAAGAAACTGTTTTCCTTGGCTCTCAACAACCTCAACATCAAACACAGTGACCACTTCTATACACACATTTGAAGGAGGGTTTAGGAAAGGAGGAACCGCTTCAGAGAAGGGCAAGGAGAATGGCCAAAGGAACTGATGCAACACTGAAGAGAGACTGACTGACTGACTTCAACGTGATTCGGCCTGAGAAGAAAAGAATGAGTGGGGGAATATGCTAGCTTTCATCAGTGTCTGAAAAAGATGTTACAGAGAAGAAAGGAAAAGCCAAAGAACAAGAAGGAAAACTTTGGTTAGTGGAATAAGTGGAGTGCCAGGTTCTCCCCAAGCTTGGGTTGTTTTCTTGCAAACATTTCATTACCCAGCTAGGTAACATCATCAGTGTTAGAAGGGAATGGGGATTGCTTTCTGCTTATATACAAGTGGCTTGATCTTGCATATATACAAGTGATTAACAGTCTTCTTGGCGGTTCCTTGATAAGAATAGAAATATGATATGGATATTAAGGAATATGAAACACAGGTAGCACTTGACTTACGATCACAATTCAGCCCAGAATTTCTGTTGCTAACTGAGAATTTAACTCCATTTTGCAAACTTTCTTGCCACAGTTGTTAAGTGAGTCACTGTGCTTGTTAAGTTAGTAACACAGTTGTAAAATGAATCTGGCTGTCCCATTGACTTTGCTTTGCACTGTCCCAGGGGATCACATGACCCTGGGAAAGTGCAGCTGTCATAAATATGAGTCAGCATCTGCCCAGCATCTGAATTTTGATCATATGACCATGGGGATGCTGCAGTGGTCGTAAATGTGAAGAACGGTTATAAGTCACTCTCTTTAATGCCATTGTAACTTTGAATTAAACTAATGGTTGTAAGTTGAGGACTATCTGTAGTATATGAAACAATGGTTGGATAGTGATAATTAACCATCAAGGTGGGTGGACTCTCCTTCATGTATTCAAGGGAAGACCTGATAAACTATTTTTGGGGATAGTTGCTGAATGGATTGGATTTAATAACCTCAGTGACTTTTTCTAATTCTAGGAATTTTATGTTTCTATGGTCAACCATGACACCAAACTATGTCTGACCTCCAAACCTTTTTTCCACGAGTGTGCTAGAAAAAACAACTGCCACCTACTTTTTTTGTCTCATAATGTCTAAGTGTAATATTGCCACTCAAGTAAGTTTTGGTCAGAAAGAAAATGTAATCAGATACAAAAGCCAAGAAAGAATAAAAAGAAGAACAGTTGGAGTCAGAAAAGAATGTTATAGTTAATTAATGACCTGGGCCACCTTGAATAGCTAATTTTATTTCTCAGTAGACTAAACTTATTGGTTTCTCCAGTGTTATAAAACAAGCTCTGTAAGTATAGGGGACTTCTATCCTTAAGAAATGAGCTAAAACTTCCAGCTCCATTTTGTGGCTCTGAGAAGATCTGTTCTATGGAGTCTTCCATAGAAAGACATTTCAGCAAGAGGAGATTATGAGGATGACATTCAGAGGAAGAGAAAGGATCAAATAAATTCAACAAAAGAAGCCAGTCTTAACAATTTGCGTTGAGTCAGTCAAAGGGGAAGTGGGTGGATGAAAGTCTCATTGAAAAGCACAGATATTCATTTTTCTCTACTTGCTCAAGACAGTCAGTATGCGTTTTGAAATCTGCCTATTTCTTTTTTTAAAAACAACAACAATAACAACCCAGATCACGTTGAATCAAGCCCACAACACAAGACTCACGTCTGAATTTCTCTAAGAAACACAATTTATCAAGGAGAAATGAAATACTTTCAAAATCATCAACCAGTAGATGTAGACAGGTTGTTTTGACCCATGGAAAATCTTTTGTTTTTCAAGGCCTTGCAGATAATACAATCCTTTATAATGAATTTTTGGAATAAGTATAGTGGAAATCTGCCAACAGGGCAGATGACCATTGCATTTTGAAGTACCAATTATCAGTGTAGCCTCTTCTTCATACAAAAGAAAAGGACTTGAGTCCAAAGAAAGAAAGAAAAAAAGAAAGACTACAGCAAGTCTTGTTAACAAGACCTTAACAAACTAATTCAATCTATTCTTCAGGATCCCTATGATTTATATAAACTGAATGGAATGGAATGGAATGGAATAGAATTTTTTTTTAATAAATATTTTTATTTTTTAAAAACAAAAATACAAATCTCTATTCACATTAACAGTGTTCATGTCGTTATAGAAAAGAACAGAATAGAACAGAATAGAATAAGAGAATGGAATGGAATGGAATGGAATGAAATGGAATAGAATAGAATAGAATAGAACAGAATAGAATAGAATAAGAGAATGGAATGGAATGGAATAGAACAGAACAGAACAGAACAGAACAGAATAAGAGAATGGAATGGAATGGAATGGAATGGAATGGAATAGAATAGAATAGAATAGAATATAGAATAGAATAGAATAAGAGAATGGAATAGAACAGAACAGAACAGAAGAAGAGAATGGAATGGAATGGAATGGAATAGAATAGAATAGAATAAGAGAATGGAATAGAACAGAACAGAATAAGAGAATGGAATGGAATAGAATAGAATAGAATAGAATAGAATAGAATAGAATAAGAGAATGGAATAGAACAGAACAGAACAGAAGAAGAGAATGGAATGGAATGGAATAGAATAAGAGAATGGAATGGAATGGAATAGAACAGAACAGAACAGAACAGAACAGAAGAAGAGAATGGAATGGAATAGAATAAGAGAATGAAATGGAATTGAATAGAATAGACTAGAATAGAATAGAATGGGAGAAAGGAATGGAATGGAATGGGATAGAATAGAATAAGGAATAGAATAGAATAGAATAGAATAGAATAGAATAGAATAGAATAGAAGTCTCGACTTGCAACCGCAATTGAGCCCAAAATTTCAATTACTAAGTGGGACAGTTGTTAAGTGGATTTTTCCCCATTTTATGTCCTTTATTACCATAGTTGTTCACCGAAGTTGTTAAGTTAGAAACATGTTCATTAAGTGAATCTGGCTTCCCCATTGACTTTACGTGTCAGAAGATCACAAACCATGATCACATGACTCTGGGACCAGTGGTGATATAGTATTGGTTTGGACCAGTTCAGCCAAACCAATCAGCTGAGAGGAGGGGAAAAAATCCTCAGCTGAGAGGAAAAAGAAGAGGAAAGCACAGGATCGGCCCTCCCACCCATCCCTGCACTTTTTCCTTCTTTATCTTCTCAGCTGATTTGTGTTGCAGGTCTCAGCTGGTATGGGGAACGCTGTGTGCCGGCATTAGGCAAAGCACGCCCACCAAGCCATGCCCACCAAACTGGTGGTAAAACAATTTGAATCCCACCACTGTCTGGGACATTGCTACTATCATAAATATAAACTAGTTACCAAGCAGCCAAATTTTGATCAAGTGACCCTGGGATGCTGCTACAGTTATAAGCGTGAAAAACTGTTATAAACCACTTTTTTTCAGCAATATCATAACTTCAGACAGTCACTAAATGAATATAATGGAATGGAAGAGAATACTTCATTTGGTCAAATGTGATTAGGCACCCAAGGAATTTGTCCCCGGTGCATAAGCTCTCAGTGAGCATACAAATTAACAAACTAATAATAATCGTAATAATGATACCAGCAAGAGAAGGTAGAAGAGAATCTTATTAAGGTTCACCAAATTGATCAGTATCTGAGCAATCAGCTTAGGTTCATTATATTTCGCAGGGTGTCCACCATTTTGTAAATAGAGAGGAAGAGGAAGGGGAAAGAAGTATTGCAAAGTGACACACCAGTCCTAAACATGATCTTTATTTCCAAGAATACCTCTGAATCCTACATCACCTCTAAAGACATGGACATTTAGGAATTTAAATAAAAATCAATGCTATAGTTGGTGCTTTGCTTAGAAAGGGGAGTACAAGCCGCCCAAAAGTCGCAGAGAACCTCTAGGTGCCCCAGTGAGGTCTTCTCAAGGTAGAGAAAGTATCAAGGGACAATCTGACCAATTTTTGCTTTTTTTTAGAGAAATTGGTTTTTTATGACTGACCTTTATGATAGCTGATTTGTATGCATGTCTATGAAACATTTTCAAAAATTTAAACGTGTCCACTGAACCAAAAAAGGTGGTAATTCCCATGTGAAATGGGCAAATTGCATAAGGCACTTTACATTACCTTTAAAAAAGAAAAATCAAGGTTGTATGAAAATGAGGGTAGGTGAACATTCTTTCTACTTTCTTCTTTGCACTTCATCATTAGAATCCCCCCCCCTCGCCCCCGGCCTCATCCCAGCCAGTTAACTGGACTATGGTGCTTCCCCATGTTTTAGATACAAGGATGGCAGGTATGCAAGGAACTGACTCACCAACCTTCAGCAGCAAACTTTTCCATATGTTGTGGTGAAAAGAAATAATTGGCTGTCTTCTTTTACATTCCTAATGCAAGCAAAGAAAACTTAATTCATTAAACAAAGCTGAAAATAGCCATAGATGAGCTGATATTAAGTTCATTGGTGGAACTAGAGCAACATACTAATGAAGTTCAACATGCTAGTTTTACCTACCTTCCTTCCTTCCTTCCTCCTTCCTTTCTTCCTTCCTTCTTTCCTGCCTTTCTTCCTCCCTCTCTCCTCCCTCCTTCTTTCTTTTCCATTCTCCCTCCCTCCCTCCTTTCTTTTTCTCATCTTCCTTCCTTCCTTCCTTCCTTCCTTCCTTCCTTCCTTCCTTCCTTCCTTCCTTCCTTCCTTCCCCAAACCTCTCCCTATAATAACATTCCAGCATCCATTTTCTTCCAATATATTTCAGCAATTCTGCAATACACATAATGTACAGCTGTCTGTGTAAGAGTATATAATACCAGGTGCTTTCACAAAACCTTCTTGATCAAGCAGACCTTAGTTTTTTTTTCCCCCAGTGCTCTAACGATGCTTGCTGTCATTCAACAGTTTCTAATCATGCCTGGTTTCCCTCCATTTGGCTATCCCAAATGTAGCAAGTGTGGGAGTTATGGCAATAAAGGGCTGGGTTCTCATAACTGTCATGCAACATTATGAAAGAGAGGGCAAACTTGTCACCTGTTGCAATTGAAGACAAAGACTAAAAGGTGAGATTTAAAGTGGGGGATAAAGGCTTCAGGATAAAGAATAGGAAGACCTTCTGGATGGTAAGCAGCCGTTAAGCAGAGGAATGGTCTCCCCAGACAAGAGACTCTGCTTGTTGGAAGGTTTCAAACAGAATTTGGATGGTTACCTGTTGGTAGTTTAGTAGATCCCTGCAATGAGATGGGAGTGGACTAGATCAGTGGTTCTCAACATTTTATTCACCACAGACTCCCTTTAAATACCATTTGTGGCCATGGTCCATAGTCATGGACCACCAAGACTTCAGTCAAGATTTAAAGTACTAGAAAGCATCACACCTTTGAAGACCCCCCTGGGATTATGACATTGTGCGCACACCCACCCACACCCCAGGGGTCTGGGAACCACAGGTTGAGAACCTCTGGTCTAGATGATCTCTGGGGAAAGGAAGAAAAAAAAATGCCATTCTGCTTGCTGTGATAGCAATTATGAAATTTCCCACCCAAGAGTTTGGTGTTGGACTAAAATTCCCTACCACCAACTCATTTCCACAGCCCACCATTCCAGATTGCAAAGCAGAAGAATAGCAGCTAGTGGACACCTATTGTGCCTGGCTGGGAATCGTGTGATGTAATTTCCAGAGAGTTGTTGGAGAGAGATTATGGCACCTCCTATGCGCTTCAGATTCTCATTCCCCACCCTAATTTTGATCAGAATTTACTTATCTCCCTCTCTTTTTTCATCAATGGCTCCATTTTTCAATTTTTTTAAAAAAATCCCAGCTACAACTTTCTCTCCAAACTTAATTCTGCCACACAACTTACCATCCCTCCCTTGTTTTCTAGAAGCAAGTTGAGGAGAAATTACTTTCCTACATGTATAATTTGATATTTATTTCAAACATAACCCACCTTCACTCACAATCCACTTTCATGGTTTTTTTTTGAAATTATTGAAATCTAATCCTGGTTATTGGAATCTTTCCCTAAGTCACTATTTTTCCCCCTGTCTTTTTCTCCCCTTTCTTTTAAAAATCCTGTTGTTGCTTATCTTGAACAATAATTTCAAATTCCATTCAATCTGCACAGATTTCAGTTATTTGCCAGATAGCTACAATTCTCGGTTATGACCACCTGGCTGCTATGAAATCACTGCGAACACTCAGGGCCCTGAGGCCCCTCCGAGCCTTGTCCCGGTTTGAGAGCATAAGGGTAAGGGTTGAAACCTTTCCATGTCTATGCAGTGTGTTCCTCTAAAATAACAATCACCTCTCTCTCTCTCTCTCTCTCTCTCTCTCTCTCTCTCTTTTGCAGGGAATAACAAACATGGCAGCTTCATTTTCCAATCAGCGCAAATTGTATAATTTTTCAAGGAAGGGGTCTCCCAGGCAGGCTAACTTCAGTGGCAACAGCAGTGTTGCAGGCACTGTGGGGGTGAAGGGCATGTGTGTGTGTGATGTGTGAGTGTGTATGTGGGTGTAATGTATGGGGGGGGTGCATGTCTATGTGTAAGCATAAATGATAGATAGATAAGATGGATAGACAGATGGGGAGGAGAGAGAGAGAAAGGAAAGAAATAGGCTGGAGAGAGAAATCAGAGACAGAAAGAAATAGGAAGGATAGATAGATAAGATGGATAGACAGATGGGGAGGAGAGAGAAAGAGAAAGAAATAGGCTGGAGAGAGAAATCAGAGAGACAGAAAGAAATAGGAAGGATAGATAGATGATAGATAGATAAGATGGATAGACAGATGGGGAGGAGAGAGAAAGAGAAGAAATAGGCTGGAGAGAGAAATCAGAGAGACAGACAGAGAGAGAGAAATAGGTAGGATGGATGGATAGATAGATAGATAGATAGATAGATAGATAGATAGATAGATAGATTATAGATAGATGGATAGATGGAGAGAGAGAGAGAGAGAGAGAAGAAGAAGATAGATAAGAGAGGAGAGAGAGAGAGAGAGAGGATGGAAGAGAGAGAGAGGAGAAGAGAAAGAAATTGTAGGATGGATGGGTAGATAGATGACAGAGAGATAGATCCTTTATAATAGACAAGCCATTCATCTTGAAAGTACAAAATTATAGTCTTTGCAAAAGGAGGATGGTACTGTGCCGCTACTATTTCTTTTCAGTCGGAGAAAAATAGAGGAAAACTAATCTGGTGCTTCAGAACTGATTGTCTCCCTGATTTCTTGTCTTTCTTTCTTTTGATCGAATGTTGACATTCTTTGGAGCTCAATGTGGTCATCTAGAGGGGAAAATGGGAATTGCAGCCAGATTGATATCATCCTATCGTTTTTGACAGTTCCTAATTCTTAGGTTTCATTTTGCATTGGAAATCAATAGCTCTGTGTCCTGGAAAAAAATATTTCTGTAGCAGCAGCTCCCCACTCCCCCAAGAGTTAATGGTGCATTTCCCTCCAATTTAGGTTCTTGCTTCCTCAATCAATTAACCAGGTTTATCTTTACAGGTGCAAATCCAGAGAAGAGAAGCCGAATGGTAGGACTTTTGCTAATAGTTTGGACTTCTTCGTTTTGTGTCTCCCTTCAGGTCTCACTAATAAGCCTCATAGCTAGTTCTCTTGGATACTCCGAAATGGGTCCCATTAAATCCCTTAGGACCCTCAGAGCTCTGAGGCCTTTAAGAGCACTCTCACGATTTGAAGGGATGAGGGTAAGACTTCAATTTCAAAACAACTACTACAAGACCCATCAGCAGAGCCTCTCTGTCCATGAGCATCCTGCAGCATGCTGTGAGGCCCTTCCTCCATCCCATCATCTGTGTGTTTGTGGTCTTTCTCTTCTCATTTTTCATGCCAGGCTTTATGTGAAATTATTGGTGCTGATCCTGTTCCCTGCAGTGGAGTTCGCTTTTTCTTCCTCCTCTTCCTCCTCCTCCTCTTCCTGCTGATGCTGCCTCTAAAAAATTAGGCTGCTTGCTTGTTGAATTATCTTTGGCTTGGACTGATCCAGTCCTTGGTGGATTTCATTCTGAGCTAATCCCGGTTCATGCCTTGTTTACAGAGAACTTGTCATCTGGTTGGCAATCAAACTTCAGTTAGGACAACTTCCAGTCAGCTCTCCCGTATCTTAAATTTTCCTTTTTAAAAATTCACATTGCCCTTTGAAACATTTTCCCCCAAGTTGGCCTATAAGCCCATAAGCGTCACAATGTAAAACCTGAAACTAAAAACTATGATTAAAAATACGAGATAAACAGCTCAGGCAGGAAAAATACTGAAGCAAGCTCAGGTAAAAGGCTTCATTTACATCATAAAATGTCACAACTGGTAGTCCTTGAATTATGACCACAACTGAGCCCAAAATTTCTGTTGCTACGCAAGGCAGTGGTTAAGTGAGTTTTGCCCCATATTGCAGTATTTTTTGTCATCGTTATCAAACAAATCATTGCAGTTGTTAAGTGAATCATGTCATTAAGCGAATCTGACTTTCTCCTCTTGACGTTGCTTGTCAAAAGCGATCTGGGAATGTTATACTTCAGGACAGTTCAACTGTCATAAATACATGCCAGTTGTCTAACACCCAAATTCTGATCGTGTGACCATGGGGATGCTACGACCGACATAAATATGAAAAATGGTCATAAGTCACCTTTTTCAGTGCCTTTGTAACTTCAAATGGCCATTAAATGAATGGTTCTAAGTCAAGGACTATCTGTACATCATAAAATGTGACTATATAAACAGATTGGAAAGCTGAAAAATAAATACATTTTTGTCTGGCTCCAGGAATATAATAGTTGGTAGATACTTTTGGGGGGAAAGACTTCCAAGAACCAGGGAG
This sequence comes from Naja naja, assembly GCA_009733165.1. Lineage (NCBI taxonomy): Eukaryota > Metazoa > Chordata > Lepidosauria > Squamata > Elapidae > Naja > Naja naja. The sequence goes on from CM019155.1 coordinate 7,539,450, forward strand.
TCACCTGTGATGACCCAGGGCATGGCACAAAGGCTGTAAAACGTAAATAAAAATCCACACAAACCACGCTGCAGTAATTAACTTGACAGGACAGGAGAAGGAATTGCAGACCTGAAAGCCCAGCAAAACACACACAGTTGGGAAGATGCCCAGGAACCCAGATAAGCCTCGATGATACCAGATAATTCACAATTTTCTCCCAACAACTTTGCAGCTTCCCTTTTTAAACACTGTGTTCCCAGCTGCAGCTAATGAAGGGAATCAGGGCCCTTTCCTCCCCCATAAGCCACTCAACTCACGTTGTTCCCTTCTCCATTCCTCGCTGCATGCCCTAGGATAAAGAGGGGGTGGGCCTGGGTCTTCCTCCAAATTCCCTCTCCCTTGCTCTACTTCTCCCCTGCTCTGCCCAGCCGGACTTTGCCCTTCCCCAGTTTCTCCCACAGCCAACGGAGCCACACTCCCACTTCCTATCAGCTGCTCGGCCTCCCCCTCCAAATCAGATTCTGACAGGGGCATGACACCACCACTGGAAAGATCCTGTTCCTTGGCCACTGTCTGAAGTGTGGCTTTCACCCTTCAAGGCTTAAATTTCTTAGAGTTAAAGCAGGAACATGAGCGGAGAGTCATTCCAATAATATTGTGCTCCTGATATGGATGGATAGAACCAAAATATTTTTGAGTATTTCTTCATCCAGAGAAAAAGCAGATTAATACTTTACTCTTTGAACATAAGTACTAAATAGCAAGAATGATTCATGATCAGTCTTTCTGTATCTGTTGCTCATGGTTAAATTTTCTCGCCGCAGGACGCCAACCGTCTTCAGTGAAAACCCATAAAACAAGTTGCCACTACTACTCCATTGATTTAAAAGACACCCAGCCCCTGAAATATATATAAATGCACAAAATAGTCCTGGAACAAAACTACTGTGTATATATTTTGCATTTTGGTCTCCAAATACTTCGGAGCCCATGTCAAGTATATAAAGCAATTATAATCTATGTATGAATATTGGCAGGCTAGGGCTTTGGCATAAGCAACACTTAGATAATACCAACAAGATTAAATATTTAAATATCTATTTTAAAGGTGCTTTTATTCCCAAAAGGCAATTTTTATTTGAGGAAAAGTAAAAACACAGTTCAGTTGTCTCTCCTTTGAGACAACTAGGGCCTGGATGACTGAGAATCTCCATAGATACCTAAGCAAGGTTATTAACAGGATGGCCCACACAGCCCTTTCTGATTATCTATAATTCTATAGATAGTTATAGAACAATTCTATTATTCTGTAGTTCTTTATGATTTATGACTTTTTGAGAAATCGACCACGAGGTTTTATAAACTTCCCTTCACAAATTCACCTGTGACCTGTCACTGACACCAGACTGACAAAACTGCATTAAAATGTGGCAATGTTTCTTTCAATCTGTTTTACAAATTCCTCCAGCATTTATTAGGCTACCATCTTAAAACCTCTTAACCCTCATAGCCTCAGCTCCCATAATTCAGAACAGGGAAAACAATGGGACCTGAAATCTAATGCATCTGAAAAGATTCAGGTAGAGCAGGTGTGGGGAACGATGGCCGTTTTATGCCAGTCATTCCTAGGAATTTTGGGAGTTGAAGTCCACAAGTCATAAAGGCATTGGTGGAATTCAGCCAGTTCACACCCCTTCCGGAGAACCAGTTGTTAACTTTCTGAGCAGTTTGGTGAACTGGTTGTTGGAAGAAATCGTTAGGGCAGAGGACCAGTTGTTAAACTATTTGAATCCCACTACCGCGTAAGGGGGCTATAGTGCCCCAACTCTGAGGAAGGCTGACGTTACAAGAGCTAATCATGATGAATTTAAACTCTGATACTGATTATTTCCCACCTTTATGACCAGCTGTAAAAGACAGAGGGCTGACAATCTTTCCTTTTGGATGAATCCTGGTTAAGTAGGGCCTGGATTAGTCATGCCTTGTTCGGATGTCAATCTTTTTCTCTGCTGCCGCCCTTTGTATTTCCTGTTTCATTGCATATGTAGCCATATCATTGCATAGGTCATGTATGCATGCATGCACTTGGACAATTGTTCATTGACATTCTTTGGTTGTGACATTTGTTACGGAGATTTGGTATGCACTGCACAAGGGGTCGACAAACCTGTTTTTAAATTGGAGGGCGGAGGGTAGCATCCATGAGGTTCTGCTCTTTCCATTTTCTAGTTTCTGTTTGCAGTATTTCAAGCTACGGCTGTTTTGAAGGATTCTGAGCTTGGTGCACGCATATAGAGGAGATGCAAACGTTAAAAAAAAAAAGAAAAGAAAAATGCAATGTTTGCGTTTGCAGAATGAAATACAGTTTGCTAAGTATGTGATCAAGATGACAGGAAATACTAAAAAGAAAAGACGCGTTTGCAATAAGTAAATGTTGCTCTGTCTTTTGCTTGCTTACTCTTTTTTTTTTTTAACCATGCTCACAAATGTGCCAAATTATTTTCTGATAACTGAGGATTTGTAAAACTTTGCAAGACTCTGAAAGAGGGTTTCTGTTTGCAGCCCAAGTCTGTTACAAGGTACTTTTGCAATTGGAGAGATATTCATTTGTATGCTTGGTTACTATCTCACTTTATTTGTGAACATGGCATTTGTGTGTGTGTGTGTGTGTGTGCACGTGCGTGCGTAGGTGTGCATGTATGTGTTGGATAATCCTTTGTTTATTTTTGCATAATGGTACATTTAATCTTCTCCCTAATTGAAGAATAAGTAATGCAGTCTGCTTGCATAAAACCAAAGGAGCAAAATGTATTATTTGTAGTTAAAAGCATGGTTGAATTCCTTAATTGATATACTGTATTTGGTTTTATTGCTCTTTCTTTTAAATGCACACTTCTCTTTTCTTAAAAAATTAGCCAAAGGAGCAAATCAAACAGCTAAGAGGAAATGAACTATTTGTAGCTAGGTATTAATTATTTCAGTGGCTTAAACACAATTTTCAACCAAGTTAAATAATTTTATAAAATGAAAATTCCACTTATAACTACTTTATAAGAAATCAATTCGCACAAAACTCCTGCTTGACTTTCCAGGAAAAGTTGATGGAAGGGATGATCAAACTCAGCCAAGTAGTTGTTTACTTACTCTTATATCTACCATCTCTTTGCTAGGCAGAAGGAACAAAAAAGCATCTGTGCCAGGTAATATCGATAGCCCTCGACTTATGGTTACAATTGAGCCCAGAATTTCTGTTGCTAAATGAGACATTTGTTAAGTGAGGGTTGCAACATTTCTTCCCACAGTGTTTAAGTGAATCATTGCAGCTGTTAAGGCGGTAACACATTTATTAAGTGAATATGGCGTCCCCATTGACTTTGGCTTGTCAAAAGGTCACAAAATATAACCCCAGGGCACTGCAACTGTCATAAATATGAGTCAGTTGCAAAACATGCGAATTTTGATCACCTAACCATGGGGATGCTGCAGTGGTTGTAAGTGTGAAAAACGATCATAAGTCACTTTTTTCAGGGCTGTTGTAAATTCAAACGGTCACTAAATGAGCTTTTGTAAGTCAAGGACAACCTATAGTCTCCTATTTGTTCAACTCTCAAAGGCCAGGTCCCCTTTTAAAAGACTGTCTGTTCAAGGATTAAAGAAGAAGAAGAAAAGAAAGCAGGTCAAATATTTTGTGGTCCATGTACAGCTAATGTACAGCTAATATAGGAGACATTTTTTATTGTACATTCCTCAGTTTCACTTATATAAGTAAGTGTTGCACCGACCCCTGACTTCTTTTTTCCTTCTATCTTTCCTTCCTGAACCTTTCTTGCTTTCCCTGCCCCTCTTTCCTCCCTCAACTCGTTTGACCAGCTGAGTTCAGGAAAATTCAGAATCTTCCTTCTTGGAACATGAGATCAGTCCAGTCACTCAAAAGAGATAAGCGATGTATTAATACAGGGCATCATTAAACCGCCTTACAACTGCACAGGGTTAAGAGCAAATCAGTGGAGAGCTGTTCAAGAAAACCATCCTCTTCCCAAATGTCTTAAGTACAGTTCATTAGACTAGGCAGACTAATAGAGCAAAGATCAATACAGAGATGAAAGCATCTATCAATGCCCAATTTTCCAAGTGCATTTCAGACGCGTTGGGTTTCCTGCAGCTGCTCACAATTTTGTAGAATTGGAAGACTCTGAACTACAGTGGAGCCTCTTACAGAAATGAGTCAATATCCTATAAGATTCATTCAAATTTGATATTTTCAGCCCATTTAGGCCAGTTGCAAATAGAATAGTTCTAAAAGACAAGTGTTATTTTTCCAAAAGTAATTGAACTAATTTCTACATATCCTACAGGTAGTCTTTAACTTACGACTACAATCGAAACCAAAATTTCTATTGCTAAGTGAGCCAGTTAAATGAATTTTGCCCCGTTTTATGACCTTTTTACCTCAGTTGTTAAGTGAATCACTCAGTTGTTAAGTTAGTAATATGATTGTTAAGTGAATTTGGCTTCCCCATTGACTTTGCAGGCCAGAAAGTCACAAAAAAGGATCACATGACCCCCCCCCCGGGACACTACGACCATCATAAATATGAACCAGTTGCCAAGCGTTTGAATTTTGATCACGTGACCATGGGGATGCTACCACAAGTCATAAGGGAGAAAAACATTCATAAGTCACCTTTTTCACTGTAACTTCGACTGTTCACTAAATCAATGGTTGCAAGATGTATTTCCTTGTTGCTAAGATTTCATTTGTAGTTCCGTCATACCCTGTAATACCCCACAGATGGCAACAAGAAATATTGTGAATTCTGGAAACTGTAGTTTCAGTGCACCTAGAAAGTACCAATTGGAGAAGGTTAGATTGTGTTCCTGACATGTTCAGAATGAAGTAATGCTTTTAGCAAAGCCTCGCCTTCAAGGGATCATCTAAATAGGAAAGGTTGCGAGAATACAATCCATCTTTCAAAAACGCTGGAAGCCTGATTAAAGTGTGCAGCTTTTAATGAAGGTGCAAAACTTGTAAGCTCAAACATTAATATTCACATGAGAATAAAGTGTGAAAATGCTATAATGGGATTTTTTAAATAAAAAACTCAACATCCCTTAGATCTGGGGTGTGCAGAAAGAAGGAACAACCACATCAATCAAACCAGATTTTCTAGTAATGTGAATTTCAATACAGATTGTCCTCGACTGATTTAGCAACTGTTCAAACTTACACCACTGAAAAGGTGACTTATGACAATTTTTAACAGTTACAACCACTGTAGCATTCCCTCGGCCACATGATAAAAAATTTAGATATTTGGGAACCACTCAGTTGCAGTGTCCTGGGGTTATTTGATCCCCTGTTGCAACCTTTTGACAAGCAAAGTCGATGGGATAGTTTAGTTTATTGTCATTGCACCTCATGCAACGAAATCAAACACCATCTTCACTGCACATCATGACCATGAAAATAAACACAAACACACATCCTTCACCCTCCACACATTGAACTGAAAACCCCTGACACTGCACCAATACTGCACTATACAGTAGAATTCAAAAGAGCTGCTGCCCTGGAATAGAAGCTGTTTTTCAGCCTATTTGTCCTTGTTTTTATTATTCTGCACCATCTGCCAGATGATAATAGTTCAAAAAAAGGGTTCCCAGGATGAGATGGATCTTTGAGAATGTTTTGAACTTTTTTAAGGCAGCGGGAGCTATAAAGCTCTTCCAAAGAGGGGAGAGGGCAACCCATGATCCTCCTCTGGGCAATGACATTAACCCTCTGCAGTGCTGTCCTATCTGCCACTGTGCAATTGGCAAACCATACAGATGGTGCAGCAGTAGAAGATCACAAGCAGTTTTTCATTCAATTGTGGTTTTCTGAGAAAGTTCAGGTAGTATAATCTCTGCTGGGCCCTTTTGACCAGGGCTGCAATGTGGGCACCCTAGGTTAGGTGCTCTTTTAGGGTAACACCCAGAAACTTAAAACTGGCCACTTGCTCCACTCGGTCTCCATTGATAAGCAAGGGCTGGATGTCTGATCTGTTCCTTCTATAGTCCACTATAAGCTCCTTGGTCTTATTGGTGTTGAGGACCAAGTTATTGTCTCCACACCACGAAAGCAACCGGTCCACCTCATCTCGGTAGGCAGACTCATCCCCCCCAGAGATAAGTCCCACCACTGTAGTATATCATCTGCAAATTTAGCCAGATTCACTTAACAACTGTCTTATTAATCTAATACCTGCAGTGATTCGCTTAACAACTGTGGCAAGAATGGTCATAAAATGGGGCAAAATTCACTTAACCATTGCTTCGCTTAGCAACAAAAGTTGGCTCAATTGTGGTCATATGTTGATGCCTATCTGTAGCTCGTAGTCATTCTTGAGATGGTCATGAGGGGAAGAAATTCAGCATTCACAGTAGAGCATGATTTTGGCTTGGGACAACCACAATGGCACCGAAGAGTCCTTAAACAGTTAAAGTCTTTAACTTGCAGGAGATGAGGGGAAAAACAAGCGATATTAGATTAATTCTTTCAGTTTAAAGTCAGCCTGAAGGCATAGCTCTTAGCCTTTTATTCATGAAAACTGTGGCTTATGTCAGGTTAAACTTAAAATGTGGGAACAAAGAGTTCCTATCTTACTTCTTAAACTGGTGGCTGACCTGTGTCAGATAATGGCCCTTCCAAACTCTTAATGGCCTCTGATCCAATGATGATAGTGTTCTTCTGTCCAGGAGTTGGGAATCTACTTGTAGTGATTCTACTCCTTCCATACTACGCTGAGTCAATGGATGGTAATAGAAGAAGGGAGATCATCCAGAAGTGTGCCTCAGTGTTCATCTCTGTCTCCCCTACCATTTCATGTGTCAGGATTCTGGCAGTTACCCCCATTTAAATCATGAGTCTTGAGCCAAACTTGCAAAACTTAAAAAGGATTTGTTGGGAGTTAAACTGTCCAGCACTGTCTGAGTGGAGCCAGCTCTGAGGCACATCATTCATTGTCACCCTTGACCCTGGTTTTTCCTCCACTCCCTGGTGTATCATAATTCATATTCTCCAATGGAACACATCCATAGCCAAGAGTCATCAATCATGCTCTCCAGTTAGAATTTTGCACGGCAGAAACTTCAGTCACCTAGTTATTATCTTTGAAAACAGTTATGGAATGCAAGTTGCCCACCGCTCCCCCCTCCCTTTCTGTTGGCAACTCTAAAAAGACCATAGAAATATTAGTTGACATCATGTCTATGGGGAGCCATTGGAAGAGTTCATTGTGGTATCATCGGTATATTGATAATATCCATGCATCGCAACTCCAGGTCATAATGGAAACGTACAGGTAGCCCTCGACCTACAACACGCTGTTCAAAGTTAACAATGGAAAAAGTTACTTTTGAGCAGTTTTCACACTTATGATCAAAATTAGGAAGTTCAGCAACTGACTCATATTTATGACGATTGCACTGAGATTCCCTTTTGCAACCGCACTGAAAGCAAAATCAATAGGGAAGCCAGATTCACTTAACTATTGTATTGCTAACGTAACAATTGTGGCAAGAAAGCTGATAAAATAACGCTAAACAGACGTCTCATTAAGCAACCCAAATTTTGGGCTCCATGGTGATTGTAAGGCGAAGCCTCTTTGAGTAAACCCCTAGTAAAGTAGATGGGATTAAAAATGCTGCAAAATCAGTCAATAAACTCTTTCCAAGCCATAAGTATCCACAGAAGTAAGGACAAGGGTAGCCAGGAAATGCGCCTCAGGATGCAAAAGAGTTGCATTAGATATCCCAACATTCCACTGGGCTATTGTGCAATTGTGTCATGAGGCTCATGTCGCTTAAAGACACTGTAGCTTGCTAGAGTTGTGTATACCACAAATACGTTCACCAATGAAGAAAAATATTTAGTTGCTCAGGGTTGAAACAAGAGGGGTCAGATAATAATAACAGATTGATGATAATAATAATAATAATAACAACAACAACAACAACAGATAATCAGAGTTGGAAGGGACCTTGTAGGTCATCTAGTCCAACCCCCTGACCAAGCAGGAGACCCTACACCATTTCTGACCAATGGAAGTCCAATCTCTTCTTGAAAGTCTCAAGTGATGGCGTTCCCACAACTTCCGAGGGCAACTTCTGTTCCATTGGTTGATTGTTTTCCCTGTCAGAAAGTTTCTCCTTATTTCCAGGTTAAATCTCTGCTTGTTCAGTTTCCATCCATTCTTCCTTGTCTGGCCTACAGGTGCTTTAGAAAATAGCTTGACCCCCCCTCCTCTCTGTGGCAGCCCCTCAAATATTGGAAGACCGCTATCATGTCTCCCCTGGTCCTTCTCTTCACTAGACTAGCCAGGCCCAATTCCTGCAACCGTTCTTCGTATGTTTTAGTCTCCAGTCCCCTCATCACCCTGATTGCTCTTCTCTGTACTTTGTCTAGGGGCCTTGATGCTCTCTGAGCTTCATTGTATTCTTGCAGATGTTTCAATATCCAAATTAGGTAACAACACTGATGATGTTAACTACTTGGGTAGTGAAACGTCTGCAGGAAAACAAAGAAGCCCAAAGAGCATCAAGGATCCCTCATACATATGTTTCCCAGCTGAGTGCAAATGGGATAGAAATGCTGCCTTGACTTTTCAGTTAGAATGAGGAATAGTTAGACATACCTGTCCTGAATATTCTTAGTAAATTTAGCCGCATTTATCCATGACTCGGGTACACTAAAGCTTAGTGTTATTACCAGGCTATGTTATATATTACAATGTGCCAGGGGTGCGGTAAAGTGGGGGATCAAGTCCCAGGAGAGAGAGACTAAGTAGCTATAATGCCGAGGTACAAATACATCAAGCAGGAAGGATGATAATAGCCAATGGCTCACCCTCAGGGAACATATTATGAAACCAAAAGCCTAGTTTTGAAATTAATGAACTCGGCACAACTTCTTTGAAGTTAATGGTGCCTGTGATAGTGGATTGATTGAAGCATCAGAACTGAATGGGACAGCAGCTTAAGGCAAAGACGGAATAGGTTGTGGCGTAAAAAGAGGTTCTTCTCCCCAACATGTCTATCTGGGCTGCCCTTGAATTGAAAAGATATACCTCTCTTCTCCCCTTCTGGTTTTAATTTTCTTGGTGTCCTGAGTGGTCAAAAAAGGCAAAACAAAAAAAATGTGACCCAGAATCTATAAAATATTTAAGAAAGCTGCTGCTCCAGTTCTGGAGTTGGAGGGAAGAGGAATGATCAGGCTGTTGCTTTTAATGGCATTGATCAGAGTGAATAAATAGTTTAAGGTTTTAGAAGTCACCAAACATTGCTTCGTTACAATTCCTGACAGTCCCTGGAGGACCACACAGGTCTTCATCCCTTCTGTGAGACATCATAGGTGCCCGCCGGGCCTTAATTGGCTCTCGGGTGCAGACACTAAGAACCAGTGAAAGGCAAATGAATTCCCAGACATAGGAAAGCATATAAAGGATACCATGCAAAAGGTGCCGGCCTTTGTACTACACCCCAACAACGGACAACTGGATAGGATTCGCACAGCACAAGGAACCTGGTGGGACTCACTATGTAAATGGGGCATGGTATGCTCCCCTCGGTGTGACTTTGGGGTCACCAGATGAAAGCTGAGGGCACATTCTGTGGTCCAGTATCTGATTTTTTTTTCCATATAAAAGATGCTGCGCTTCAATGGTTAATAGAATAATAGAGTTGGAAGGAACCTCAAACATCTTCTATGTTTATGTTTATTTGGATTTATATGCCGCCCCATCTCCGGGGGGACTCGGGGCGGCTCACACGCGAACACAACACATATACAATTATTAAAAAAATTGTTAATCCAATCCAAATAAAACCTAAAATTACATACTAAAATAGCCAATTAAAACCCCAACCACTCTCAAGCCAGGCCAGCCTGTAAAAACAGCCAGGTCTTTAGATCACGGCGGAAGGCGCGCAGGTCAGGAGCCAACCACAGCCCCAGGGGCAGCTGGTTCCACAGGGTGGGCGCTCCCACCGAGAAGACCCTCCCCCGGGGTACCGCCAACTGACATTGTCTGGTCGACGGCACCCCAAGGAGGCCCTGCCGGTGGGAGCGCACTGCGTGATTGGAGCTCGATGATGGCAGGAGGCTCTCCTGCAAATACCCCAGACCCAACCCCTGCTCAACCAGGAAGTCCTATACCATTTATTAGGTTTATATTTATTTAGGTTAGATGTTGGTATATTTATTTATTTATTTATTAATGGGACTTATATGCCGCCCCATCTCCGAAGACTCAGGGCGGCTTACAATAAAAACAAACACAATAAATATTTAAAAAAGAATTAAACTAATGGTCCCAATTAATACAAAACTTAAAAACCACCAAAATCTAAAAACCACCCCACCCATGGGTCACAGCCCGGATTGGTCAAATAACCAGGTCTTCAGGTCATGGCGGAAGGTGCGGAGGTCGGGGGCCAAGCGGAGCCCCAGATAGATACCTTTCAACATTCATATTTTATTGTTTTAGTTTAGGTGAAATGTTAATATATATTTCAAGTCCATACACTAAATAAGTAAATAAATAAGAACCATCTTAAGAAGACACTGAACTATATATGAAGGGCTGTAGCATTCCCAGTCATCCTTATATACAGGTAGTCCTTGACTTACAACCGCAACCGAGCCAAAAATTCCTTTTGCTAAGCGAGACAGTTGTTAAGTGAGTTTTGCCCCATTTTACGACTTTTCTTGCCACAGTTGTTAAGTGAATCACTGCAATTTTTAAGTTAGTAACATGATTGTTAAAAGAATCTGGCTTCCCCATTGACCTTGCTTGTCAGAAGGTCGCAAAAGGGGAATTACATTACCCTGCGACACTGCAACTGTCATAAATATGAATAGGTTGCCAAATGTCTGAATTTTGATCACTGTTTTTAATTTTTAATTTTGATCATGGTTTTAAATGTGAAAACAGTCATAAGTCACTTTTTTAAATGCCATTGTAATTAAATGAACTGTTCACTAACTGAATGAACAACACTGAACTGTTGTAAGTTGAGGACTACCTGTATCTGACGGAAGGCCTAAGCAGAGAGTTTATCCTTGGATGGGTATTGGCTGAATTTTGTTTTAGTAAATATTTGGTGTGAGGAACCTTGAACTAAGACCATAGAAAAAGGGCATTGCAAAGCAGTAACAGGAATGTAGAGTTTAGTCTGGGTTGATCTAGATCCCCGTTAATCTAGATGATTTATCCAGAAGTCCTGGAAATTTCCTTCCTCTCACTCTCAATTCCTCAAAAAAGATTTTTTTTAAATAAAATTAAAATAATAATTCTCAAGGAAGCTCTATCTCATAGTAGCTTGTCATTCAAAAAAGGAAAATTACTCAAGAAGCAGATATATTTCACAAGAAGAGTTCTACACTCCTCTACTCATTGCAGAATACCTTATGCCGCCAGACTTGAAATTCTAGACCTAGAAAACCTAGAACTATGCCGTCTTCGGTCTGATCTAAGTATAGTATATAAAATCATACATTGCAATGTCCTTCCAGTCAATGAATACTTCAGCTTCAACCATAACAATACAAGAGCACACAATAGATACAAACTCAAGGCTAACTGCACCAAACTTGACTGCAGGAAATACGACTTCAGCAACAGAATGGTCAATGTCTGGAATACTCTACCTGACTCTGTGGTTTCTTCCCCAAACCCCCCAAATTTTAACCTTAGACTGTCTACTATTGACCTCACTCCTTTCCTAACAGGTCTGCAGGGGGCGTGCATAAGTGCACCAATGTGCCTACCGTCCCTATCCTATTGTTTCTTTCATTTTTCTTATATGTATTCATTTCATGTATTCACAACTATGTTTATCCTTATACTTATTATCTTGTAAGCGATTGACTAAATAAATAAATAAATAAATAAATAAATAAATAAATAAATAAATAGTTATTTTGGATCTTGTTACATTACAGGACAATTAAAAGTAATCTGTTTCCAGACCAAGCTACAGATGGACAGTCAAAATAAATACCCATGTGGAAATCTTCCCTGGCACTGAAGAAATTAGCTTTGTTAGATTTGTAGTTCATCCATCACATTCTATCGCAATAATAATCTGTTCCAAACATCCACCTATTGACAGTTCTTAGATTCATTGTCCTAAAAGGGAATTTGGCCAAGATGTAAAAACATCAGCAGTAGAGCATTATGCTATTAATAATTCACCTGGAGAAGTGTCAAATGTTTTGCTCCGAGTTTTTATGCTTTGTTATGCGACCTCCCAGGAAATGATCGGGGAAATTCTGGATAGGAGGATGATATGGACTGCATGCCCCTGAGTATTTATTGTTTTACCTTTATTTGCATGGCTGTGTATGTTTGTATCTTGTGCATTTGTCCTTAACTCTGCATGGTGCTCCCATTTGCAAATCCCCTCTTTTAATTTTGAAACATCTTGTAGTGTGTTTGCAAAAATGATGGGGTAGCAATGATGGTCACTGGACAAATTTACTCTGTCAAGGACCAAAATACGTTTGTCTCTGCCACCATCCTTACCTTGATTACCAGTGCCTCCCAGTCATTTTCCTAATATGGGATCGTCTCTTATCAGAATTTGGCTAATACAATTTCTTTATTCTGTTTTTAACTGCCCAGTAACAAAAGCTGTCTGGGCTGGTGAAAAATGGAAATAATGAAATGACAATAAATCAAACAACAACCACCACCATGGGGGAAAAATACAGGTAGTCCTTGACTGATAGCCACAATGAAACTCAAAATTCCTGTTGCTAAGTGAGGCATTTATTAAGTGATTTTCCCCCCTTTTACAACCTTTCTTGCCACGGTTGTTAAATGAGTCAGTGCAGTTGTTAAGTTAGTATCATGGTTGGTAGGTGAACCTGGCTTCCCAGTTGCCTTTGCGTGTCAGAAGGTCATAAACATTGATCACATCACCCTGGGACACTGCAACCGTCATAAATATGAGTCAGTTGCCAAGCATCTGAATTTTGATCACATGACCATGGGGATGCTGCAATGGCCATAAGTGTGGAAAATGGTCGTAAGTCTCTTTTTTCAGTGCTGTTGTAACTTTTGAAAGACCACTAATTGAACTGAGGGCTACTTGTACCATGTAACTACAAAACAGGCCGTGCAGGCAAAAAAGAATGGAACAATTGAAATGTAAAAATGCCTGGGGATTGAAAGAAAGGAACATACAGAAATGATCACTATGTGGGTGTCAAGCAATTGTGCATTCATTTGGTCATTAAAAATGGCACCCACAAGATCAGTGAGGCCAGACCTATCCATGAAAGTTTTCCTGGGCTATTAGACACCTAAACTAAATCATCTCATGTCTGCTACCTTTGAGAAGAAAAGGAGAGGTATAAAAATCATATATATACACACACCGTCATAACTCCTCCTCAAAAACCCACCAAATCTTTCTCTGCTGGTAAAATATTCTTTAGAGCAGAGCCCATTCTTGTAACCAGTCTCTCCATGCTACCATTAATATAAATATTTTCTTGTGATGAGACAAGGTTGCTGATTGCTGATGAAGATGCAGCCTTTGTGACGAATAATGCAAGTGACTTTGACAAGGTAGTCTTACAGAATGAGAATTTATTTATTCAAAGTTATCTTTTTATTATTTAATCCAGGGGTCACCAAACTTGACAACTTTAAGCATGAATGGCTGAGGAATTCTGAGAGTTGAAATCCACAAGCCTTAAAGTTGCCAAATTTGAAGACCCCTGATTTAATCCATGGTATGTTTCCCATGGCTGGAGATAGCATTGCAAAATTTTGGTAAGAACATCCACACCACGATGGCCATCTTCTGCAGAATTCTATACAAATAATCTGGATTTAGCCATAGAAAAGGTGAGGTCAGTACAATGCACCGATTGGCTCTCACCAATGTTTTAATGCATTAACATACATCTCAGCCCTCTCTTACCATGTTCCTGATTCACATTCTTCCTCTCTGTAGTCACTATTGGATAGGCTGTCAGTGTAAGTCTTGTTTGTTAGACTTACACCCAACTTTTCCTCAAGAGCTCAAGGTGTTTTCCATAAGATGTTACGCCAGTGACTACAATCTTGTGAGATGGCTGGCTTGAGATAACGTGACTGACCCAAAGTCACCTAGCAAAAATATGGGGCTTGGGGCGTCTTGGACTGGGGTCTCCCTGCTCCTTGTCCAACAGTTTCTCCACTACAGCACACAGCCTCTTTGGGAACATTAGGGAGTAGCGTCTCCATGAGGAATACAGGTAGTCCTCAACTTCAGACCGCAACAAAGAGCCCAAATTTCTGTTGCTAAGTGAGACAGCTGTTAAATGAGTATTGTCCCATTTTACAACCTTTCTTGACAGAGTTGTTAAGTGAATCACTGCAGTCATTAAGTTACTAATGGTTGTTAAGTGAATCTGACTTCCCCATTGACTTTCCTAGTCAGAAAGTCACAAATGGTGGTCCCATGTAAAGTGACTTGTGAACGTTTTTCACACTTATTATTGCAGCATCCCCTCAGTCACATATTTATAATGGTTGTAGTGTCCATTATAACCATTATAAATATGTGACTACGGGCGTGCTGCAATAATCATGACTGTGAAAAATGGTCTTAAGTGACTTTCTTTCAGTGCTGTTGTAATGTTGAACAATCACTAAATGAATAGTTGTAAGTCAAGGACTACCTGTAGTTATTGACTATACAGTTACTGTTTCTAAGGAAAACTTTGTCCCACACAATTCCTCCTCCTGGTTTCCATAGATCATTATTAAACAAACTACCTACGATACTTCCCCTTCTGAGATAGAATGAGTAACTTAACAAGCTTTAAAATGAAGGATGTTGATCTTTCTGAATCAGCTTCTCCTCACTTACTTGGCTATCAGGTGGGTGTCATCCCACCCAGGTAAACCAGACAGAAAACATCTAGGTGGGCTAAATCTCCTTTATTGTAGAAAGCTACATAAACAGAATCTTGTAAGTCTGAAGGAACAAACTTCAATTGCTTGTTCCATTAGGATAAGTCTTTTTTCTTAGTTTTTTTCTCTGGCTGTTAGGGGACTGGGGGCTCCTGCCCCCTTCTCTAATTGTTTCCTAGGCATACAGGTAGCCCTGTGACTTTCTGACAAGGAAAGTCAATGGAGAAGCCAGATTCACTTAACAACCGTGTCACTAACTTAACAACTTCACTGATTCACTTAACAAAAGTGGCAGGAAAGGTCGTAAAATGGGGCAAAACTCAATAAGCAAATGTCTCACTTAGCAACATAAATTTGGGGCACAGTTTTAGTTGTAAGTTGAAGATTGGCTGTACCTTCTCTTTCCTTAAGGTCATCCATGTATTCCATTACAGTGGGTGAAGGCTGATTTGAACTAATGTTGTACAATACAAGTAGAAAAATTGACAATAAGTGAATGCTCAGTGTTCATTTCCTAAACTGGTGTGATGTAATGGTTAAATTGCTGTTTTGGGGCGGGGGGGAAGCCTAGATACATCTTCAATGTCAGATACTTACTTAATGGTTAACTTTCACTCTGGTAGTTCAGCCCAGTCTGTGTTCGTTTGAGGAGATAAAATTAAAGGCAAAAAATGCTGCATGCACCGCCTTGATTCCTTGAGGAAAGAAAGAGTGTAAATCTTACAAACAATATTATCTATGAAGTTTTCAAAGGAACTTCATAGTATCAGTATTATATAATTAAAGTGTAATACATTATACCTTGAAACACACAGAAGTGCACATGCTATACTGAAATAAACTAACTATATTATTGGCTTGCCCCAAAAGCCTACAACGGACTCATTAGATAAGATGTAACGTTTCCTATAATTCGATTTACACTTGAAAAAATGTGTTGTTTCCTGAGATCAATACAGCTTAGCCTCCATTCCAGAAATCCAGGGAAGATGAAGTAAAAGCTGATATGAAGATCAAAGACACAAATCAACAGACATATTTGTGCTTGATAAAAAAAAAAAACAAGGAGAAATGTTACTGAGCTGGCAAGGTTGTCTTAAGCCAATGAAAGTAACAATTGTGAGAAACTTCTCCAAGTAATACAGCTCAGATCAGCTGAACACAAGGCAATTGCAGTTCCACCCTACATTTTTTGTTTAGTCAATATTGTCTTTTGCTGAATAGTATATAGAAACTTTAATGTTCTGTGTGCATAACTCCTCCCTTCTTTATACCCGAGATTGGTGACTGAAGACTTGAGTGATGTGTCTGTAATTTATTGTATTGTCTGTTGGAGTGCATGTCAATATTACTCAAATGTTTCATGCCTGGGGTGATAATTCTTATCCTGCTAAAATATCTATCTCGATTGCTTCAGTACAATATTGCAAATGTGACTTTTCTTACCACAATGGTGTTATCTTGCCTTGATTGATGTATGTTTCTTTGGTTTCAAACCTTTCCAAAGTGGATTGGCCTCATTCCAATCTACACTCTCAGTTGTTCGACCAGATCTTACATAATTCTGTCCTCAGCTATGCAGTATTATCTTTGCGTGTCTCATGAAATAATGTATATTGCTCATTGATCCTGCTGGGAAGATACAAGAAAGCAGAAAATTTGTAGATGTATGAAATTTATATGAAAACTTGAACAATGAAAGCAAGGAGGAATTCCTTTAAATTTCTGTTGCTAGAATGTGTTCCAGTGATAAATCAATGACTGGGGAAACAGTCCTGTGTTATAGTCTCAAAAATGTTCAAAGTAGATGCTGGTATGCATCGTGACCATATTCAGAAAACGGGGAAAAGATGATACAGAGCAGATTTTTTTTTCCTCTTCTCTAGTGGAGAAAGAGACACCTCTTCCACTGTATGAGTGAGACAAAATATCTCCAAACTCGGCAACTTTAAGACTTGTGGACTTCAACTCCCAGAATTCCCTAGCCAGCATGACTGACTCGGGAATTCTGGGAGTTGAAGTCCACAAATCTTAAAGTTGCCAAGTTTGGAGATCTTGAGTTATATCACTCAGTACCTGAATTGATTTGGTGGGTAATGCCCCCAATCTTCTAGGATTTCATTGATTTACAGGTGTCTAATCAGTAAAATCTGGAGCTCCAATCCAAATTGTATTTCAGTTTTAAATGTCATCAAAACTTATCTTATGGGATTGATTTCAAACTATTGTGATGATAGGACCTAATAGACAATGAGTGGAAATGATGTATGCAAGTGTTTTGAACAAATGAACAGTTTCAACCATGTAGAGCCATGCACTCTTTCTGAGAATGTTTACACAGATGACCATGAATATAATTTGCAGCAATTCTCATAGCTACATACCTAATAATCATGTCCACAGTAGCTTGAATATGCAGTTCATACATTACATTGTTCCATGTGAATGCATACTCAAAAATACAGGAATTGCTCGTATCTATAGTATGTGTGCATGTTTGTACAAACTGGATGTGAGTTTCAAAAGATTATACCTTGGATATATTTGTTAATTGGAAGAAAATCTCCCTTTCTCATTCTAGGCATATCTACTGGAGCCATAGGTATGCCAATGCATCTTAGAGCTTTGATAAACAATACTATATTAATTATTAATCAGAAGATAGGTTCCTATAAATATTAAACATGTAGTAAGCCCTACACAGTGGACTCTCAGCTGGCAAAAGCATTTTATGACAATAATGATACATAAAATATTGCTCTTCTACATGCTTTTGATGGCCAAGATAAATTAGGGAACAGGACACCACATTATAAAACCAGCTTTGGTTCCAGAAACTGAATATTGCTTTAATGGCTCCATGTCAACGCAACAAAAGAGGCATTTCCACATTGTGCTTCAGCATCTGGGAAGCTGTGAGTCTGACACTTATTTTCATATAGCTGCCAATGGAAGGGAATCATCTCTTGGTGAGAAGAGCTGAGATATCAAACTAGATACAGGTAGTCCTCAACTTACAACTACAGTTGAGTCCAAGATTTATTTTGCAAAGCAGTTGTTAAGTGGGTTTTGCCCCATTTAACGATTTTTCTTGCCACATTTGTTAAGTTAGTAACACGGTTGTTAAACGAATCTGGCTTTCCGCATTGGCTTTGCTTGTCAGAAGGTCACAAAAGGGGATCACTTGCCCCTAGGACACACTGCAACCATCATAAATATGAGTCAGTTGCCTGAATTTTGATCACATGTCCATGGAGAAACGGCAACTGTTGTAAGTGAAAAATGGTCGTCACTTTTTTCAGTGCCATTGTAATGTTGAATGGCCACTAAATGAACTGTTGTAAGCCGAGGACTATCAATAAATTTTTATTTAGACCAACACAAAATCTTGGATGGATAAATTAGTTAATTCCCTGAGTTGAATGAACTTGTAGAAAGTCCATTGGATAAGTCATTTTTAGTCTTTCCTTTTAAAAAAAAGACAATAAACAGAAGGAACTTCCATACTTACGTTTGCTAAGTAAGTTTATTTTTAAACTGCTTTTTTCGGGGTGTATAATTTGAATTAGGAGGTGTCTAGAGCAATTTCAGGTTCTAGGTGGGATTATGCAGCAAATCCATTGCAATTAACTGAATGTTGTCTTCTCCTTCATCAAAGGTGGTAGTGAATGCCTTGGTAGGGGCCATCCCTTCAATCATGAATGTTCTGCTTGTCTGCCTCATTTTTTGGCTCATCTTCAGCATCATGGGAGTCAACTTGTTTGCCGGCAAATTTGGGAAATGCATTAACAAGACAGAAGGCGATGAGCCTTTGAACCACACAATTGTCAACAACAAGAGTGAGTGTCAAAGTATGAATGACACTGGAGAGTTGTACTGGACCGTAGTGAAAGTCAACTTTGACAATGTTGGCGCTGGGTACCTGGCTCTGCTTCAAGTGGTGAGTTTAAATTTCATCTATCGTTAGAAATGTCTCTTGACCAAGGAAATGTCCACTTGGTTTGATATGAAATGTCAGATTAATTAAATTTAGATAAAAAGCTGTTTTGGGGGGAGGGGGAACCCAATGGAAAAAGGGACTTATATGTGGTTTTTAGATTATTCAACTATGTGCCATAGGATAGCAAATGTCATATTGAAGGGACATTCCTAGTAAAGTATTCTGCTACAATGGAAGAAATGGCTCTTCTAAGATTCTGTCTCCGATCCAGAGTTCCTTAATCTGTGTTTAATATGACATGTGCACAAATAAGCCTTGATTCCTATGTTGTGTGATGGATAGATCTTCTGTGTGCATGTTGCATCTTTCCTATTTGCAATTAAACTTGCTCATTTAGCATATCTTTAAAGTTTCTGCAATTATCTGTTGGGTGTCATGCTACGTTTCTAGAAAGAGGAGATTTATTGCCTGGCCTTTTGTGAAGCAAGATATGCTTCTCCAATATGTTTGATGGTACATTATATTTTTCAGTGATTTAAGGAATTTACATGTTTCAACACGGATCTGGTGCTTCCAGACATGTTGAAATGAGCTACACCAGTCCTACATATGGATAACTTCAGTAGGAAGGGCTGTGATGGCACAGTGGTTAGAACATATATTGCAAGTTCAATCCTGATTGGGCTCAAGGTTGACTCAGCCTTCTATCCTTCTGAGGTCGGTAAAATGAGGACCCAGATTGTTGGGGGCAATAGACTGCCTCTGTAAACCGCTTAGAGAGGGTTGTAAAAGCGCTGTGAAGTAGTATATAAGTCTAACTGCTATTGCTACTGCTATTGGTAGTTGTGAAAACAAATAAAGATGGCAGTAGTTCACCTTCAGAGCCTGTTTGTAATGGTGTAATTTGACTCCATTTTCTCTTGGATAACTTTTATGTTTCTTAGAGATGAAGACAGAAAGGAACTGTTGAAAAGCAGACATTTATGTTAATCTGAATGTATGCCTAGTTGTCTCACATTTGTGGGATTCCCTGTATATTTCTGGCTCTCTTGCCTATTTACCAGATTGCAAATGAGGTTCAGCAAGGATTGTCTCTGCAGTTCCTTTCCTGCTATGAAATAATTAAATCAGAAGGTCCATGTTTCCCTTCCTTTGTAATGAAGCAGTTGTGTTTAAACTATGCGTAAGGCTCCCAAATGAATAATTAGTCCGGTTTCGCATTTTTGTTGTTGTTGGATGTTAAGCTAGCAAACATCTCTCTTTTATAGGGATAGGAAAGGAGGGCGAGTCCATTTTATGCTATTTTTGCAGAACCCAATTTTCTAGTTCATTTAATAGGGCATGGCATAGATCTATGTCATGACGCACCAAATATTTCTCGACAATGCACAATTTGAGAGCCAAATGTTTTTATCAGTTTGTTTGTTTTTTCTGCTTACAATTAGTAATATTGAGACAGAGGCCTTAAAATAGCAAGTAGAATTCTAAAGAAAAAAAAGTAGAAGGCAAAATGCAGTGCCCTTACTTCAGTGGGCTTGTGCTGGGTCAGCAGACAATATTCCCATGAGAACTAAATCAAAATATTGGGCTGAAATCTTGATTTGCTAGAAAATATTACATGTGTCTTTTTATCCTTACTAGACAAAATATCTTGAATTGGCCTAATCTTGATCTGATGAAGAACAAGGATAACGCTGGAAAAACCAGACCTTACCATGCCTTTATATTATGCTCTTGATCAGGGGTCTCCAACCCTGGCTACTTTAAGCCTGGCGGACTTCAACTCCCACAATTCCCCAGCCAGCAAAGACCCCTGCTCTTGATCCCCAACGAGTAAAGTGACCCTTGCTCTTGATAACATGAAATTCCAGGCTATTTTCAACCTGGTTTATAAGCTTCAGTGGCTAAATCACATTATATTTAAGTATGTAATGAAAAACAGGCCATCACATTAAACCCTAGTATTATATATTTGTTCCAGCTTAGACTATTATGAATTACAGAATAGCAGAGTTGGAAAGGACCTTAGAGGACTTCCAATCCAACCCCCCCTCCCCATTGAACAGGAGATCTTACACCATTCCAGACAAATGGCTGTCCAATTTCTTTTGAAAGCCTTCAGTGATGAAGCACCTGCAGCGCAGGCTGTTCCACTGATTATTTGTTTTCACTATCAGAGCATTTCTCTGTATTAGTTCCAGGTTGCTTCTCTTCTTGATAAGTTCCCACCTGTTGCTTCTTGTCCTGCCCTCAGGTGCTTTGAAGCATAGGTGGAACCCCCTCAATTTTTTTTTCGTGAAATGAGAACATAGATATCAACATTTGCTGACAATTGTGGGTTTTTTTAATTCATATTTATATCCCGCCCTTCTCCGGAGACTCAGGGCGGCTTACAATTTTTGGGATACAACCCAATGCGCTCAGCAATAGCCTTCCTTCCATTGTATATGTCCCTGACCTCTGGAACCAACTTCCCTTGGGGCTCCGCCTGGCCCCTGATCTCCGCACCTTCCGTCACGATCTGAAGACCTGGTTATTTAACCAATCCGGACTGTGACTCCTGGGTGGTGTGGTCTTAGAGTTTTAACTTTGGGATTTTAATGTTAATTCGGCTTAATTTGTTTAATATAGTTTTTAGATAATTTATTGTTATATTGTTTTAATTTGTAAGCCGCCCCAAGTCCTTCGGGAGAGGAGGCGGCATATAAGTCAAATAAATAAATAAATAAATAAATAAATAAATAAATAAATATATGCCTGCTTATTACTAAGCGGCATTTTTACAAAGTCAGCTTATTGCCCCCAACAATCTTGGGTCCTCAGTTTACCTACCCTGAGAGGATGGAAGGCTGAGTCAACCTTGAGCCTGATGGGATTCGAGCCTGCAATAATTACAGGCAGCTGGAACTAAGTGCTAGGCTATTAACAGCCTGCACCACCAAGGCCCATTACGTTTGAACGTAATGTTGAACTGAGCCATTATTGGAAAGATCTTGGGGAGATCAACAAGTCAGCCTTGGTAATGGTTCCATCATATCTCTTTAACAACAAAACATCCTCTAAGTAGACATCCATGAAGAAAGAAGATGGCTTAGCAAAGGCATTTGTACTCAGTTCAAAAATCCTACTTCCTTGAAAAACAATTGGTTTTCTTTTTATCTTCCAGCAATGCACACTTGAGTAGAATAGGTGTTGATTATGCCTTCTGTACTCTTAGAAGCCAGAGGATAGGCAACGAACAAAATTTCCTGTGGACACAAGAAGCTGACTCAGATTACCTTTTGACGGATATTTAGCCTAGCATTGTCAGCTTTGATCTCTGGCTGCTTACAGACCACTTTTCCATTGCCTTGAGATCCCTTTGAATCAGAGATTAAATCTGCTTGCATGTAATTTGTCAATGAGCTATAGTCCCTTCCCAAAATAACACAGTAACCTTCGGTGATGGGTGCTAGAAAACAAGCACAGTTCGTGAATTAGCTCTTTACTGTATCATCCAACATTTCATGGATGCAAATAAGATACACATTTAAAATTCCAGCTCTGCTTGTCCCTGTTTGAGCATCCCACCCTTTCGTTTTTGTTTTGATACAATCATTGGAGCCCTTTCTGCTGTTTGCAGATGCAGTCTTTAAGCTTAGAACATAGAGCATAGAATCATAGGGCTGAAAGGGACCTCAAAGGTCTTCTAGTCTGACCCACTGATCATTTAGGCAGGAGATCCTAAATCATCCCAGTTAAATGCCTGTCCTGTCTATTTTTGAAAACCTCTAACGATGGAGCACAAATCCAGGAGGCAAACTATTCCATTGATTAATTGATCTCACTGTCAGAAAATTTCTCCTTACCTTTAGGTTGGATCTCACTTTAACCTTGAATCTCTTTTTAAGCTCAAGGCTTTGTTCTTAAGATTATTGTCCTCCATTAGCCAAAATGACATGCTGTGAACTGCATTCTTATCAGCATTCATTCATTCATTCATTCATTCATTCAATCAATCATTCATTCAATCAATCAGATAGAGCTGAAAGAGGTCTTTTAGTCTGACCCCCTGCTCAAGCCCTATACAATCCCAATTATTATTCCAATAATAATTGAAATTAATAATTCATCGTTAGAATTAATTATTAATTAATAATAACCCTAAGGCAATTCCGAATAAATACAATTCCAAATATTGGAGTAAGATTAACTACTCTATATTTATTTTTATATTTCTATTTCTTAACGGCTTATCTCCCTCAACTATATACTAATCATATCTCATTGTTTGGGACAAGAAGGGTGCGAGACGGACTCCCATATCTCTCAACCTTTTATCCTGCATTGCAGGCAGATGCGAAAAGACCATTCACACATGGCCTTTATTAGCTCCTGGTTAATGAAGGCCAGGTCATTAGATCCTGGATAATAAGCCATGAGGTTAGAGACACCAATAGTCATGGCTATTTTGAAAGATGTCCTTCCATTTCCATATGTTTCATAAGATACGAATTCTTATTTCTAGGATGGTCCTCTCCTTGATAAATTTCCACCTCTTACTTCTTGTCTTGTGCTCAGATGCTTTGGAAAACAGGCTGACCCCCTCTTCTCTGTGAAGACTGCTATCATGTCATTAGGCTAGACATTCCCAGTTCCTGCAACTATTTATAATAGAATAATAGAATTGGAAGAGACCTTGGAGGTCTTCAAGTCTGACCCTCCTGCTCAGGCAGGAAACCCTATATACCATTTCAGACAAATGTTTGTCCAATCTCTTCTTTAAACTTCCAGTGTTGGAGCAGCCACAACTCCTGCAAACAAGTTGTTCCACTGATTAATTGTTCTAATCAGGAAATTCCTCCTTAGTTCTGGATTGGTTTTCTTCTTGCTTGGTTTCCATCCATTGGTTCTTATCCTGCCTTCAGGTGCTTTGGAGAATAGCTTGACCCCCCCCCCCTTTCTTCGTGGCAGCCCCTCAAATATTAGAAGACTGCCATTGTGTCTCTCCTGGTCCTTCTTTCCATCAAACCGGCCCGCTAATCATTGTTGTTGCTTCTCTGCACTTTTTTTTTTTAAGATTCTCAATATCTTTTTTTATATCGCAATGACCAAAACTGGATGCAGTATTTTAATCACGGTCTTACTAAAGCGGTATATAGCAGTACTAGTACTTCACGTGATCTTGATGCTATCCTTCTGTTGAGGCAGCCCTGGACTGCATTGGCTTTTTTGCCAACTGCAACCCACAGCTGGCTCCTATCGAAGCAGCTCCCGTGATCAGTCATGCTGATCAGTTACAGTTACTGTAATCAAAGGAAAATGCTTTATACTGAGAGGAATTTTTGATTCATCTGGTTCAGAACGGTTTATTCCTACTGGTAACAACTTCAAGCAGGGGTTTTTCCCAGCCCATCTGTAGGGTTTCTTCTTTACTTTGTTATCATGTTTTTATCCCACTCAAGGCAGCCTACATACCTAATGCTTCCATCTCCTATTTCTCCTACATCAACTCCTTTATGAGGTGGGTTGGGCTGAAAGAGAGTGACTAGGCCAGGGATACCCAAACTTGGCAAATTTACGAGTTGTGGACAGTTGAAGTCCACAAGTCTTAAAGTTGCCAAGTTTGGAGACCTCTGGACTAGGCCAAAGTCACTCAAGCAGTTTTCACATGGAAGTAGTTGAATAGAACTGATACTTATCTAGTTTCCAGCCCATCATTTTAGCTGCTACACCAAACTGGTTTCTGGAATTGTCAGGAATGGATTCTGAAATGTGAGCTTTTGTCATAAATCGGTCTCACTGAAGAAAGCAATATATTGGCCCAAGGGCAGGGGAAAGTGGGCAGACTCACAAAGCCTTCGTTTGGGAGTAGGAGAATCAACATTGCCTTTAATATCAAGTCCTCTCTTCCTGCTTTTCATCTCCCAGTTTAATCTTCTCATGGCTGAGTTGTGATTCAATTTCATTTTCCTACAGTGTTGCTGCCTTTTCAGATAGAGTTTCCAAGAACTGAGCTTTGCGACTTTGCTAGCTACAAGCAGCTAGATAGCTCACATGTTTGCTTGGGTAAACAACTGAGATAAAGAGGGGCTTTTAATAGACTGGAAAAGAAAAAGAACCAAAACCAAGCCTAGCTTGCTTCTAATTGTTTTCCACCTCCAACAAGGCATAATGGTTTGACTACTAAGTATGATTTCATATCATGGCCCTGTTATTTTATCAGTTGTGTTCACTTTTTATTTTCATTGGCAATTGGCAACAGTCCACTGGTTTTAAGCTCCAGGGTGTTTGCTGGATGCCTTCCCCTTCCTGAAAAAAAAAATGAAATGAAATGAAATCTCCCCCTACCCCTATATCCGAAATAAATTCAGTCTAAATTAACAGAATAACAGCATTGGAAGGGACCTTGTTGTTCTAACCCCCTGCTCAAACAGGAGATCCTATGCAGGGGTGGGATTCAACCGGTGTTACTACCAGTTCGGTGAGAGCGCTTTCGCGCATGTACAGCATTTGCAAAAAAACATCAGCTGTGTCACCCGAACAGCTGACGAGCGCTGCACACAGGTACGCAGCATTTGAAAATCCTCTTCTTTCCTGCTTTTTCAACTTCACCTGTGCCGTGCAAAGCAGCTGAGGTTGAAAAAGCAGGAAATAAAGGACAGCCAAGTGCCCGGGCGGGCAGGCGAGCCAGACAACCAGAAGGTCATCACACCGAACTAGTTCAGTGTCAGCTGCTCTTTGGTGCTACCAGTTCTGTAGAACCGGGCCGAACCGGTAGCATCCCACCCATGATCCTATGCCATTTCAGATGGCTGTAGTGTCCAGCCTCTTTCTGAAATCCTCCAGCGACGGAGCACCCACAATTTCAGGAGCGAAGCTGTTCCACAGATTAATTGTTCTCACTGTCAGGAAGTTTCTCCTTATTTGTAGGTCAGTTCTCTACTTGATTAATGTCCAATAATTGCTTCTTGTTCTGCCTTTAGTTGAATATTCCACTGATATTGATACTGATATCAGTATCAGCACTGGTTTCAATGGGACAGGGGTCTGGCAAACTTGGCCCCTTTAAGACTTGTGGACTTCAATTCCCAGAATTCCCTAGCCAGCACGAGGCATTCTGGGAGCTGAAGTCCACAAGTCTTAAAGTGGCCAAGTTTGGTGACCCCTGTAATAGGAGATAGTATTTACCTGGATGTTTTCCAGGAACGACAGTATTGCACCACACACCACACTGAAGTTTTTGTCACCTACAGATTGGGACTCTTAAGTGGCTCCTAATTCCCTGATACATTTTTTTCCCCTCCTCCCTGGCTTCATTTTTCATGCTATCGTCACTTCTCTGCAAGAGTGCCTAGTGAAGGATTCCAGAACTCCAAAGGAGCTTTAGATTATCTTGCCTTCCCCTGGGTAGAAAAAGAGGGAAGCCTTTCGTTCAGCGGCTCTCCCTCCCGTCGGTATCTTGGCACTACCCGATCAATTCATGAGCCACAATGATTTTTTTAATGATAAATGCCACATTTCTCCTCCATCTGGAGTTCAGCTAGAATAACACCCCCAGGATAAAAATGCCATGCAGGGATAACGCAATACAGTGCTCACCGATAGGGAAGCAGTGCAAGGAAAGTGCAAGGCACTTTTTGAAGGCTGCGTGTGCTACAGAACCATTTTCCCCCTCCCTGCCCTAAACTTCCAGAGCAGAAGGAATGGCTTTTAAGTGAAACGATGTAGTAAGAAGCTCAAATTTCTATCCAGGGGTTTTACAGAAACATCATGAGGCAGAGGAAGAAATTATTAAACCGCCCACAGAAGGATCAATATGTTAGGATTAGATCACCATTTGTTTCAGAAAAACAACCAGTAACTTTATCTGATCTTCTAAGCTCCAGTTGCTTGGGGTTTTTTTCTTGGATTTCCCCATTTTCCCTGGGCTATATCAATAATTTCATAATAATCTCCTCCCTCCCTCCCTTCCTCCCTCCCTCCTTCTCTCCCTGTTTCCTTCCTTCTTTTCCTCCTTTCTTCCTCCCTTCCTTCCTTCCTCCCTCCTCCTCTCCCTGCTTCCTGCCTTCCTCCTTCCCTCTCCTTCCTTCCTTCCCTCCATCTCCTTCCTTCCTTCCTTCCTTCCTTCCTTCCTTCCTTCCTTTCTTTCTTTCTTTCTTTCTTTCTTTCTCTCCTTCCTTCCTTCCTTCCTTCCTTCCTTCCTTCCTTCTTTCTCTGGTCTTATACCTTCCCCCTCCACTCTCTTTCCCTCCCCCTCTCTTTCCCTCCATCCCACTTCCTTCTTTCCTTCCTTCCTTCCAAACTTGTGGGTGTTCCATCACTGGAGCTTTGAAGAAGAGCCACGTGGCCAGAATTTTACAGGGTCTATTACTTGAGCAGAAGTTAGCTAGAAGACATGC
The DNA here is from genome assembly GCA_009733165.1 of Naja naja. Classification (NCBI taxonomy): domain Eukaryota; kingdom Metazoa; phylum Chordata; class Lepidosauria; order Squamata; family Elapidae; genus Naja; species Naja naja. Next base: position 7,566,704 of record CM019155.1, read on the forward strand.
AAGGTCCCTTCCAATTCTGATATTGTGTTACTGATCAGGTAGAAAATTTAAAGCATGAATGAAACAGTTATAAAACAATCAACTGCAATTTAATTCCAGCCATTATTTCCATACTGGGAGGTTTCCCATTGTCTCTCTTTATGGAGCCACTGATTTTTAACGGAGAAGGAGTGGGAGGTGGGAGGAACAAACTGTACAATGAGGAACAATCAGAAGGGTGTCTCAAGGGATGCACATTTCTTAGGCTCAAGAGCAGAAATGAAAGGGGAAAATGGAATATTGGACATAACATATAAAAGCAGGAAGAGAAACAGAGGTGGGTATTCAGCAGATTCTGACCAGTTCTGGAGAGCCGGTAGCAGAAATTTTGAGTAGTTCGGAGAACCGGGAAATACCACCTCTGACTGGCCCCACCCCCATCTATTCTGTGCCTCCCATTGAGTCCCAGCTGATTGGCTGGGTCTTCTTTGGTTGCCCTGCACAGGAGAATGGAGCTGGAAAGCAGGTTAGTGGGGTGGGGAGGGAATGGGGATTTTGCAGTAACCTTCCACTGCCACGCCCCTCCCAAGCCACACCACATCACGCCCACCAAGCCATGGCCACAGAACCAGTAGTAAAATTTTGCAGTATCCCACCACTGAAGAGAAAGTTTTTATTTTTTGTTTCAATTACCAATCACACAAAGGCCGCCCCACTTCTATACCAACACTTCCCCCAAAACTTAAAGAATCTTATGATTTTATTCCTCACAATTTTTGACTTTGAAGGTAATCTGTCATCTACAACTCCTTTGGGGTAAGTATTTCACATATGCTCAATTGGCTTTTATTCAGTGCTTTAACAATTAATTCAAGTTTAATGTTGAGTATTGGGACCTTTTTCCTTTTCATTCAAAACAACAGTCACTAGGGAATATACATGATTATTCTCTGATTTATGCTATTTTGTCCAGGCTCAAAAGTATTGGAATATGTGTGAAGGTTGCATTTTTGGAAGCAATGCATTGAATGCTGTGATTTGTCCTTGTTTGTATCAAGCTTTTTTGGCTGCTTGGGGGGCAAAAGCCCTAGTGATAAACAGGCATATACAATGGAATGAAGGCTATTGCTGAGCGCTTTGGGTTGTGCTCCAAAAAAATTGTAAGCTGCCCTGAGTCTCCGGAGAAGGGTAGCTTATAAATATGAATTTAAAAAAAAAATCAGTGCCGGGGAATTCTCACTGGATTGGCTATAGATTTGCCTTCATTCTTATTTATTTATCTGGCTTGGCTTGATATATTGAGAATACACAGTTTCACTCTTAATGTGGCTTGTAAGGAAGAGAAGAGGTTAAATTTTGGTCAATGGTAGAAGGCTGCAACCTTTTCAAAGACTCAGAAGTAAACATACAATTACAATTATTTCATGATGGCAAAGGCAATATTTTTAATTATAGTACTGCATGTTACCATAGTAGATATGGCTCTTTTATTCATTTACCCTTAATGTTACAGTGCAGCATGCCTGGATTTTCAGGCGAGAATCGTTAATTTTTAAAAAGCCAATTTTCTCAGTAGCTTCTGGTGTTCTAAACCCACTTTAACTAAGCTGTATATTGTGAGTCTCATAAGAGGCCCTAAAGGTACACGGTCAAGAGTTGATCCATCTGGATAATTTCCTGTCTTCCCAGAAAGGGACCAAATTTGTCCCATTTGGTTCCAGATGATGATGATGAT
>CM019155.1:7569417-7608249 GCA_009733165.1 Naja naja
TTGGTTCCACAGGGTGGGCACCCCCACAGAGAAGGTCCTCCCTGGGCGACTGCCAACCGACACTGTCTGGTTGACGGCACACCCAGGAGGGCCTGCCTGTGGGCACGCACTGGGTAATTGGACCTGGTAAGGAGCAGCAGGGGGCAAGGGGGATTGCACGCACATGCACAGGAGATGTGGGGGGCACATTGCCTTCTGGGTGCTGGCATGTGAGCGAGCGAGCACTAGCATGCACACAATTTTTGGCACAGGAGCCCAGAAAGGTTAGCCACCGCTGCCCTATGGGGTCCCAATGTGAGGAAGGGCTTGTGGGAATCCTCTGGAGTGGGAAAAGGCCAGGGACCCAAGGGAAGGGAAGTGATTTATAGGGTGTCTTGGTGTGGGGGAGACCTGGGGTAAGCATGCTGGGGTGTGCACTAAGCTTCCCAGAGCTTCCCCCATCCCTGAGGCACTCAGTGCTCCACTTAACAACCAGAATGTTTGCATAACAGCCACACCACTTGCAACTTGGCAGTCTCCATTACGGTCATATGTTGAGGACTACCTCTATGAGGTAAACCTTAGGATGATCCTCACTATTTCTTCTTGTCTGACTCCTTCCTGAAGGTGTGCGCAAAAGTTCATTCTCTCTTTTTTTTTCATAACAATCCACTACAATCTCACACTGATGGGCTTCCCAGTTGAGCTGAATTATTTTTAGTGAAGCCAGCTACTGGTTTGGAAAGATGATATTTATCACCCAACCCCCAACTGGGTTGAAGGAAAGATGGCTTAATTTAGAAGCAGCAATGATGGCGTTTGAGATCCTGGTAGATCTTCATTTCTGATCTTCTCTTATTCCCCATTTTCCTTCGCAGAGAGAAGAGCAGCCAGTATGGGAATATAACTTGTACATGTACCTCTACTTCGTGATCTTTATCATCTTCGGTTCTTTCTTCACCTTGAATCTCTTCATTGGTGTCATCATTGACAATTTCAATCAACAAAAAAAGAAGATAAGTAGTTCTATCTGAATCTTATTCAACAGCTGTGTAAGATTCTAACTGACATTTTCTCTTTTTCAAACCGTGCACTATATACTGTACTGATTTTATTTATTTTATTTTGTCAGACGCTTACAATACAATAGAAATAAGAATAAACATAAGTTTAAATACATGAAATAGGAACTAATAATTGGGGACAATAGGACAGGGACGGTAGGCACGATTGTGCGCTTATGCACAGTTATTTTGCTGGATTTTTGCATCAGAAAAGGGTAACGAACTTAATGAAAGTAAAACCAGTTACAATGGTACCTCAGTACTCACAGTTAATTGATTCCGGAGGCACGTCGAGCACCAGACAAACCATGTGACTAACGTATCACCCTTTAACTTCAGCCAGAAAAGGTAGTGAGTGATGAGGATGCAAATATTTTTACTACCGGTTCTGTGGGTGTGGCTAGGTGGGAGTGGCTAGGTGGGCATGGCCATGTGACTGGGTGGGCTTGGCTTCTTCTGTTTTTGTACAGCACACACCACCACCCCATGCTCTGTTTTTTTGGCCTCCTGGGCCTCTGGGAAGCCTCCCGGGGGGGGGGAGTTTTTGCTCCCAGGAGGCTTGAGGCCCAGGAAGGCAAAAAACGGAGCACGGGGGACGTGCAGCACACACCCATGTGCACCCCTTTTTTGCCTCCTAGGCCTCAGGGAAACCTCCTGGGTGAAGCAGTAAGACAGCGAGGGGGATCCTGGCACAGCGGATCATCGGGAGGGAAAGAAAAAAGAAAAAGAAATATCGGTTCCACCGAACCCATAGTTGTTTTTTTACCACCTGTTCAGCTGAACGGTAGTATTTTTTACTACTGGTTCACTCGAACTGGTCCGAACCGGTAGAATCCCACTGGTGGTCATGAGGCAGCTGACACCAACAAGCTCTAGCTAGCTAGTTCACCAAACAAATGACGAGTACTGGGACAAAATGTTCATGTCAAAATGCCTTAAGTATCCAATTTGATGACTTTTAAATCAGTCAAGTACCGAGATATGACTGTACAATCAACAGGAGAACATCATACTCAGGAAAAGTGTATGCCCCAAAAGGCAATGTAGCAGCCACAATTGCGCAATCAAGATCTTAACTGGCACATAAAAAGGAAGAGCGGGGTTTTGACCTTGCAATCACTATCCTGACTTTTTTGACACCTTCTGACTGACATCCCTGCATGTGCTTTGTAGGTAGATGGGGCAACATTGAAGTACAGGTAATCCTCAACTTATGACCACAGTTGACCCCAACGTTTCTTTTGCTAAGTGAGAAAGTTGTTAAGTGAGTTTTGCCCCATTTTACGACCTTTCTTGCCCCAGTTGTTAAGTGAATCACTGCAGTTGTTAAGATAGCAGCACGGTTGTTAAGTGAATCTGGCTTCCCCATTGACTTTGCTGGCCAGAAGGTCACAAAAGGAGATCATGTGACCCAAGGTACCTGCAGCCATCATGCATACATGCCAGTTGCCAAGCATCCGAATGTTGATCACGTGACCACAGGGATGCTGCAATGGTTATAAGTGTGGAAAGCGGTCATAAGTCACTTTTTTAGTGGCACTGTAACTTTGAACAAATGAAGGGTTGCAAGTTGAGAGTCACACTTGGGGAAAAAAACTTTTGTCCTTTTGCCTTCCATCAAAATTAGATTAAAGATTCCCCAGGAAAAATCCACAATCTTTTGTTTGCAATCAAATTTACTTATTTGTTAGATTTCTATTTCAGTTTTCATTGATGAACTCCCATCCCTTCTACTACAAAAAAACTTTTCAAAAGAAGTTGGGTTGACAGAGGGACTGGCTCAAAGTCTCCCAGGGAGTTTATTTTCTTAATCAATGTATTAATTAAATGAATAGCACAGTGGCCCAGAGATGAAGACGCTCAGCTCCTACTTGGAAAGTTGAGAGTTCAATTCTATGCAGCAGCAGATGTTTCTCTCTTAGGGTGCAAACAAAAATACCTGCTGTGAACTCTGCATAGGTGTCAGGAAGGGCATCTGGCCAGTAAACTCTCTGCTCCATTCAGTTGCCTTGATTCCACCGCAATAAAAGGGATTATAGAAAGAAAAAAAATATTAATTAAAGCTATTTTCATGACTGACTAATTGCCATGAGACTCTTCTTCAGCTTCTATACCTTGGAGAGACCAGAATTCAGGTCTTCTGCTCCTTAATCAGCATATTTTAATCCTTATTAAGGTTCAGTGAGTTGGAGCAATGTTGCAGGGAATACATGAATGATGATAAAAAGGAACAAATCCGAATACCTAAGGGTGTTTTATTCTCCTTGTTTATCTTCCAAACCAAAATAACATTAATGGTATCTCCCAATACTTAGGTGGACAAGACATCTTCATGACTGAGGAACAGAAAAAATACTATAATGCCATGAAAAAATTAGGATCCAAGAAACCTCAGAAGCCTATCCCCCGTCCGCTGGTAAGTCTTCCCAAACTGGAACTACAAGCTCTGGACTGCAAATATTCAACTGGTCATTAGGTGGCAGTGAAGGTGGATTAAAAAAAAAACAACCCCAACTTTTCATTGCAAGGATAAACTGGCCATCCAAAGTTTGCCATCCAGAGATACTTTTCAATTACTTGGTGTATCCCTTTATTTCTATTAAAAAAAATAGCAGCCTTTGAAATCTTTAATGGTATGTATTTATTTTTTAGATTTTTATTTATTTATTCATTCATTTTTATTAGTTTTTTTATCAATATAATGTTCATTGCACCTGCATGTCTTTTTAATTTTCTATCCCGCCTTTATTATGTTTATGATTAACTCAGATAAATAGTTAAATATTTATACATGTTTTGATAAATAACTCAAGGTGGCAAACATGTATAAACTTTTCCTCCTGTTTTTTCCACAACTCTGTGAGATGGGTTGGGCTGAGGAAAAATGACTGGCCCCAAGTCGCCCAGCTAGCTTTCATGCCTTAGAGAGCAACTATAACTCCCTATCTCCTGGTGATTGGCCCAAAGTTTACCCAGCCAACTTTCATCCCTAAGACAGGACTAGAACTCATTGAGATTCAAGGTATTAGTGACAACTTACAAAGTCCTACATGGCTTGGGTCCGGGGTACTTGCAGGAATGTCTCCTGCCGGCATCACACTCCGATCGCCCTGTACGCTCCCACAGGCAGGGCCTCCTTGGGGTACTGTTGACCAGACATTGTCGGCTGGCGGTGCCCAGGGGTAGGGCCTTCTCTGTGGGAGCACTCACCCTGTGGAATCAGCTCCCCTTGGGCCTTTGTTTGGCCCCTGATCTCCGGTCCTTCCGCCGGGACCTGAAGACCTGGCTATTTCAGCAGGCCGGTCTGGACTGAACCAAAGGGGGTAGTTCTTTCTTTTTTAAAGTAATTTTAATTGTTTTTAGGATTATTGGGCTTGTGCTGTTTAATTATTTTTTAAGTAAATTATTGTATTGTGTTTTATACTGTGAGCTTCCCTGAGTCCTTAGGGAGAGAGGGCGGCATACAAGTCTAATAAATTATTATTATTATTATTATTATTATTATTATTATTATTATTATTATTATTTGTAGCGATTGACCCAAAGTCATCCAGCCAGCTTCATGCTTAAGGCAAGACTAGAACTCCCAGTCTCCTAGTGATTGGTCCAAAGTCACCCAGCTGGTTTTCATATCTAAAGCAGGGCTACAACTCACCATCCTCTGGTTTCTAGGCCAGCACTTTGACCACTACCTCATATATGATTTGTTGGTCATAATAAGTGTTTCTATAGATAGCTTGAAAAAAATAAGTCTGTGTATGCATCATAGTCATAAATCAGTTTTGTTCAAAAAAGTTTGGAACATTGTGGTATTCTTAATACAGGTAGTCCGCAACTTACAGCCATGTGAGCCCAACATTTGTCTTGTTAAATGAAACATTTGCTAAGGGAGTCTTGCCCCATTTTATGATCTTTCTTGCCACAGTTATTAAGTGAATCATTGCAGTTGTTAAGGTAGTAACACAACTGTAAAGTGAATATGGATTTCCTATTGACTCGACCTGTTAGAAGGTCACAAAAGATTATCACATGACCCCGGGACATGACAATTCTCATAAATGTGAGTCAGTTGCCGAATGTCTGAAGTTTGACCATGGGACCATGGGAAAGATGCAACAGTTGTAAGTGAAAAATTGTCACTTTTTTCAAGGTTACTGTAACTTCAAACAGTCATTAAATGAACTGTTGTAAGTTGAGGACTATCTGTATCAGAGAATTATTATCATGATCAAAGATGATAATCTTCTTTCCTGGCAATTCAGTAGGCCTAACCACACCTGTTTCCCCTTTTCTTATAATGGATATTTCAGGAATTAATGCCAATAATGGGCTCAATATCTGACTTATCCAACAGAGCTTGTAAGTTGTTATGCAGACCTCCCTGCTTCGCTTAATAACATGATTGCTCTCATTTGACTCCAATTTGCTGCCAAAATGGGAATGGTATACTAAAGAAAAGAATTCAGCTGAATGTCACTTTTGGTGATTCATGGATGGATGGATGGATTCGTGTGAATCCATGATTCTGGCAGTTAGTGTGAAAATGGTTTGGTTTGGTATTTAATGGAATATTTTCTTGGTTTCCAGTCCAATCTTTAGAGCAATGGTGGTCTCTGTTCCAAGTATTAACCAAGTCCAGCTTTGCTTGGTTTAGTTTTTAGGAAATTAGCTAAGATTGGTTAGATGTTGAAAAGTCTACCAATGTATGTTTATACACACCCACACCCACACACACACTTACTTAATGGTAGCTAAGGGACCTGTATCTCTGAAGCAATGGCCTTCAACTGTTGTTATATTATACTGTCCATTAATCTGCTTCTTCACTGCTATGGCCATCAAGAGTTGACCTAGCTTTTGGTATCACAGTCCAACCTACTTTTACAATATTTATGATGTGCAAAATATTCTTCTACACTCAACCCTGAAAGAGTTCAGTCCAACTCAAACAGCATCATTTTCATTTCAAACTTGACTAGATCCAAATTTATACCATAGGGCAAGATTTCTCAAAACTTGGCAACTTTAAGACTCATGGACTTCAACTCCCAGAATCCCTCAGCCTGCATGGAGTTGGAGTCCACAAGCCTTAAAGTTGCCAAGTTTGGAGACCCTTGCCATGAGTGTGACTTAACTTCTGTAACATACTGATATCTCCTTCCTGTCTCTCCAGAACAAGTATCAAGGTTTTATCTTTGACCTAGTCTTGAACCAAGCCTTTGATGTTTGCATCATGCTTCTTATATGCCTAAACATGGTGACCATGATGGTGGAGACGGATGACCAGAGTCCAGAAAAAGTGATCATCCTCTACAGAATCAATATGGTCTTTGTTGCAATCTTCACTGCAGAGTGTATCTTCAAAATGACAGCTCTGAGGCACTACTATTTCACCAATGGCTGGAACATATTTGATTTTGTAGTTGTGATTCTATCAATTGTCGGTAGGTCAATCTATACAAATATGTTTGGTTTCGTTTTCAGAACCCTCACTTTTTTTTCCCCATGTGCATATTCATTCTGTTTCATTTCCCTCATCAGTTTACAAAATAATTATAATCATGGTAATAACGTTTATACTATTAATAATAATGTGCACATGAAGGTTATATGAATTTTCATTTACATCTGTGTGAATGAAATATGAAATAATTAATATGCATTTTACACTTTCTTGCAACAATTTTCTCGAAAATATGCCATTAAAGTATGCCTTTCATGTTCAATTTACTCAGATATACATCTTTGTACATATTTTAGCCGAAAGGTTGCCTGAAAAAATTCAGAGAAGTGCCAAAAGTACAGAATTGTTTCCCATTTTCTCCATCAGATTGACGATGTTTGAATTCTATTAGTTCATATTAAAATGCTCCTCTGTCTTTAGACCAAACCCAACTAGAAGAGATGTTAATAATTTATCTAGATATATTGGTGTGAGACTCTAAACCAGGAGTTGCCAATCTTGGCAACTTTAGGACACGTGGACATTAACTCCCAGAGCGACGAGGGGTGATATGATAGCAGTGTTCCAATATCTAATGGCTGCCACAAAGAAAACATTATTATTTTGCAGTTCTTCTTTCATTTTCATATATCTTTACAATAAAGGGTTAGTGTTAGCGTTAGCTTATACCTAACCCTAACCATAGCACTAACACTAACTCTAATCCAATCCCATAACCCTAGCCCTAGCCCTAACACTAGCCCTAACCCCAATCCTAACTCTAGCCCAGGGGTGTCAAACTTGATTTCACTGAGGGCCACATCAGGGTTGTGTTTGACCTCAGGGGAACAGAGTGGGCATGGCCAGCTCAATGTCACTCTTGTTGGGATGCCTGTGGTGATCCAAGTACTTTGCCGGTATATAAGTTTCCAGAAGACCGGCTGAGACTAAGTGCTATGGCTATAAGTAGCTTTTGGGGGGATCCACTGTAATTTCGAATGGCTATTAAGCGACCGGTCATTAAACGAGGACTACCTGTAACTATAAAAAGAGAAGGGAAGGACAGGAGATCTGTGGCAATCCCTATTTGCATGCTCAGCTGAGCTTTCTCAAGGACAGTTTATGCAAGAATTTATTGTTCTGATCAGTTAACTTGAGTACGTGTACATCTCCGCATCCGTTGTTCTTCTAGTCCATGAACCAGACGTTTATTTTGTCCTCTCTTCTCTCTTCCCCCAAGGCTCAGTCCTGTCTGACATCATCCAGAAGTACTTCTTTTCCCCTACGCTGTTCCGAGTCATCCGCCTGGCTCGGATAGGTCGGATCTTGAGACTTATCAGAGGTGCCAAAGGAATCCGAACGCTTCTGTTTGCCTTAATGATGTCCCTCCCTGCTTTGTTCAATATTGGGCTCCTCCTGTTCCTGGTCATGTTTATTTACGCCATCTTTGGCATGGCCAACTTTGCCTATGTTAAGAAAGAACACGGGATCGATGACATGTTCAACTTCGAGACATTTGCCAACAGCATGCTTTGCCTGTTCCAGATCACCACGTCGGCTGGTTGGGACGGTCTTCTCAACCCCATTTTGAACACGGGCCCCCCCTATTGTGACCCCAGCTACGTTAACTCCAATGGGTCAAAGGGGAATTGTGGCAGTCCCGCGGTGGGAATCCTGTTCTTCGTTACCTACATTATCATCTCTTTCCTCATTGTGGTCAACATGTACATAGCTATTATTTTGGAGAACTTCAGCGTCGCCACTGAAGAGAGCACGGAGCCCCTAAGCGAGGATGACTTTGACATGTTTTACGAAACCTGGGAGAAGTTTGACCCCGAAGCAACTCAGTTTATTACCTACGGTGCCCTTTCCAGCTTTGCCGATGCCCTGCCCGAACCTTTGCGCATTGCGAAACCCAACCAGGTTAAGCTCATAGCCATGGACCTTCCCATGGTGAGCGGAGACAGGATCCACTGCTTAGATATTTTGTTTGCTTTCACCAAGAGAGTCCTGGGAGAGTCTGGAGAAATGGACGCCCTTAAAATACAGATGGAGGAGAAATTCATGGCAGCCAACCCATCGAAGGCATCCTATGAACCCATCACCACTACGCTGAGGCGGAAACAGGAAGAGGTGTCTGCCACCGTCATCCAGAGAGCTTACAGGAGTCACCTTTTCCAACGTACCCTCAAGCAAGCGTCTTTCTTGTACCGCCAAAAAACCTGCCCCCCAGGAGACGAGGCTCCAGAGAAGGAAGGCCTCATCGCCTGCATGATGGAGGAAAACTACCGGAAGCCTATCGACAAATCCGAAACCCTCTCCACCACTTCCTTCCCGCCTTCCTACGATAGTGTCACCCGGGGCACCAGTGAGAATTTCCAGCTAAGGATGACCGACTCCAGCGGATGCGACGAGGCGCTAGACGATCCGTTGTCAGCTGATCGAGACAAAGAGTCGATTGTTTAAACGTGCTTCTCTCGTTTAAAACACTTTACAATTATTGTTTACAGAATGTAATGCTGTCACTACACAACCGGTTGAAGCAGCCTTGTTAAACATTAGTTGCAAAGGCGGCAGGAAAGCAGGTAATCCCTGAAAGGAGGGAGTTTCACTGTGTTACAGAGGCCTAACCTCTGGCCCTGCTCTTTTCCACTTTGCTCAATGTTTATATTTATATATGCACAAGGAGGGCAGAAGGGGAACCAGCACAAGGTCACAGCCAAAGTGTGATTACCGAGATGCTAAACTGTAAGACAGTAAATATTTATACCTATACTGTACACAACATATACCTGAGCGCATACTTTTCATTTTAAGGTCTTACTTATATTAGTGCATTTATTTATGGCGATGTATGACCTTGCATTCTATAATAACAGTGGGATGGAGAAGACCAGCAATCAGGTAGCTGCTGTAGCAATGCTGTAAAACTTAATGTGTATGTTACAAATGGTCTTTCTAAAGAAAATTACGGAGAGTCCTCATTTAGCGACCACAGTCAGGATCGGCAAGTGAAGTGGTCGCTAAGTGAAACTGCAACTGTGCTTATGAACTTCCTTCAGCTTTCCTTTGCTTTGCAGACCATTGAAGGTCGTAAATGCGAGGATTGGCCAGAAAGTTACTTTTTCACCACCACCACCACCACCACCACCATCATCATAACTGGGAACAGTCGCTATACAAGGCAGTCGCTAAACGAGGACTACCTGTATGTATGTGTGTGTGCCTTCTTTTCCACAAATTGCTATCATTTTACATCTGCCTCCCCAGGCCCAGATACGTTGGGATGATATGATGCTCCAATTTTGGGTCAGCCATAGGTACCGTTGAGGTTGGCCACACGGCTGGGAATTTTGGGAGATATTGTTCTGAACCGTAATGGGGGCGCCAGGTTGGGGAAGGCTGTTCTTGGAAACAGGGACCGTTCCCCAATTAACAGGAGACGCTCCAGCTTGCTGAGAGAATAGGTTGCGAGACAAAATTATTATTGTGTCGGCAACATTGCCGTTTTCTGTTGCAGCCATGCCCCTGCTTACAACAGGCCTGTCAGCAATTTAACCCAGGGAAAACAAAAAAAGACAAAAAATGACTTTGGAGAAAGCATGGCTTTATTTTTATTTTTGTTCTATCCCGCAGGATATTAGATACTAATGGATTCTGCTTGTAAAACCGGCCAATAAAAGCACTATTTTTTTACTATGTTCCAAGAATCTACTTTGCGTACAGAAAGTGACCTGATCCAAATCCTTTCCAAAATAGCTTCTAGATTTTGAATACCCTCCCATCCCAGCTCCCACCCCTACCCCCCACCCCCCAAAAAAAACAGCTCCCCCAACAGCTCCCAAAAGGACACCCTTCCATAAACGTTTATTTGCCTTTCATTCGATCTGAGCAAGCCTTGATTTAACCGATGATGAGTTCGTACAATACAGGGTTATTTCTACGAGGCTGGTTAACTGGATCTGTTGAAGGAGATTATAAGCAAGCAGGAAAGGAAGACTTTGACAAAATTTCAGAAGGAATCACCTGCTTCAAAACTTGATTCCTTGGACTCGACTAGCAACCCAATGTTGCAATTGCTGTACAACTGGATCACTAGAAGATTCCCTAAATTCAGACCACACGCTATATTTCAGACCAAGTCCTAACCTCCACCAGTTGTCTGACAGACCTTTTTCTCGTCGTGTTTGCTCACTCTCTTACATAGAATTCAAAAGGGCTATAAAAAGAGAGAGAGGGAGAGAGAGAAATAGACTTGGTCAGCATAATACCTCAGTCTGGGTATTCCCCTCCCCGCTCCTTCTTCTTCCCCTTCCTCCTCCTCCTCCTCCTCCTCCCTTACTCCCTTTCATCAGGCATCAACTTTCCAATTTTAAAGGTTGGAAATTGCAATTCATGTATTGCAATTCATTTATTTACTTAACTAATTCAGTTCAGTTGACCTCTCTCTCTTTCTCCTTCTCCTTCTTCTTCTTCTTGTTCTTCTTGTTCTTCTTCTTCTTCTTCTTCTTGCTTGCTCTCCTCCTTCTTCATCATCCTCATCCTCATCATCTTCCTCTTCTTGTTCTTTTCGGCTTCTTTTCAATATGTCATCTCACTTCTTCCTCCTCCTCCTCCTCCTCCTCTTCCTCTTCTTCTTCTTTATTTCTTCTTTTATTGACAATTTCTATTTCTTCTCCTCTGCTCTTTATTTATTTCTTCAGCTGTCATAGCCCTCATCATCTCTTCCTCTTCCATATTTCTTCTTTATTTCTTCTTCTCGCTCCTCATCCTCTTCCTTCTATTTCCGCTTCCTCCTTCCTTCTCCTCCCCTTCCTCCTCACCTCCCCCCTCCTTCTTCTTCCCTTGGCTTCCTTCCATCCTTCTTCCTCTATCTCCTTTCCCTTCCTCATCTCATCCTCCTTCTTTATTTTATTCTTCTTCCTTCCTCCTCCTCCTTCTCTCTTCTCCCTCCTGCTTCTTCCTTCTCTCCTCTAAATAATCCTAGGCTAACAGGTTGCAATTCTTATTCTTGATCTCCCATCTTGTCCAACAAGACATGTCGATGCATAATTCCCAACCATAATACATGGCATGGATGTTTTCACAGAGCTGAGAACCTTCTGCAAATACTAGATGTTGGGGCTGAATTTGCCTAGAAGGGAATTTGAGAGCCCAATTCAAAAATCGAAAGTACCGCAAGAGATTTTCCAGGGGCAAAATTTATTTTTGGCTGCTGATTCTTGGGACAAATAAGGTAAGGATTTGTTTGTTTGTTTCTTTGTATACTTTTATTATTTTTATAAACAAGCCATGGCAGTGAATATATCTAATATTCCTTACCGCTCCCCCCAACAACAAATCTGTGAAGTGAGTTGGGCATAGGCAGAGGGACTGGCCCAAAGTCACCAGCTAACTTTCAAGGATGTTTATCTTTCCTTGGTTACCTTACCTAGACATGACACAACAAACAAGGCTTTTCTTACTCCTTTTTTGGGGGGCCCATCCTTTGATGAAAAGCACATGTAGCTACTTTCATTCCCTCATTCCCTCTCATTCTCACTTTCTTTCATTCCCATTCTCTCTCTCCCTTCCTCTCTCCTCTCATTCTCTTTCTTTCTCTCATTCTTTTTCTCTCATTCTCTTTTTGTCACTCTCATTCCCCTCTCTCTCCCTCCCTCCCCCACTTTCTCTCATACCTCTATATTATCTATATTGAGAGAGCTGCAAGTTAGGCACAGAAGCTGGCAAAAATTGGTGGATGGTGATAGGTTTTGTCAAAAGTGCCCGACGTTTGAAGCTGTTTGTGTATTTACAGGATTCCCTTTAAATTTTCCACATTTTTTTTACCGGAAAAAGGCTGCCATAAGTTTACCGCAGTTGAGGAATTGTGAGACATTATCTTTTCTTCTCAATTTTACGGCATCCCTTTGCTAGTAGAAGTCAGGCAAACCAAAAAAAAAAAAAAAGAAATCAATAAACTGCATGGTTTACTGAGCCCTTTGCAAAACAATATTTAATATTTGGAAAATGAAAAACGAGCGTCCTTCTTGAGAACATCCATTTTCAATGGCTGTTCAAAACAAATTATCCACAGGAGATCTAGGTTGCCCACACTGGATAAAAATAAATAGATAGGAAAGCATAGATTTATTTAACCGCAGTAAAATTTAAATCTAGGCCCAGTCTGAGTTCAAGATAGGAAGCCAAAGCACTTTCATTTGTCATTTACGTTTTTCAGGTTAATGCTACCTTCATTTGGAGGTTTGCAAATCTCCCATAAAAGTATCTCACTCAACCAAAGTGGTCTGTGTAAGATTTACCCAGACTGGCTCATGTTTACCTCCACAATATCCATTCCAATCAACTGACTGGAGAATCTTCACAAAGATACAGGTAAACTTTAACTTATGATTGTTCACTTAATAACAGTTTGAAGTTATGACACCCTCAGGAAAAGTGGCTTACAGCATCCTTGAAGTTACAGCCAACCATGTGATCACAATTTTGGAGTGTGGCCATTAGCTCGCAATTACGACGGTTGCAGTGTCTTTTGGTCATGGGATTGCAGTTGATGACTTCTCCGCTGGCTTTCAACAAGCAAAGTCAAGCTGGATTCATTTAATAATCGCAGTAAAAATACTCCTGGAGTTGGGCCGGGTCATGTGATGACTTGCTTAATGATGGCATTGCTTAGAACTGAAATTCCAAAACCCAATTTATTCCGTATATTTATTTATGAAGTATTTATTGAACTTTAAAACCACCCATCTCCTCCGTAGAAGGGACAATTGTGGTCATAAATCGAGGACTGCCTGTTAGAAGATTTTCAGCTTCTCAACCCCATTATAGGTTGTTTGGCCTATTGGAAAGCTTGAATGACTGGAAATGTTGTCAGGAGCCAGAATAAACAAAGAGAAGAGAAGAGGATACACCACTGAATAGTCCTCCTCGTGCCAAAGCTTGAAAAACATGCCCTGGCACCAGAGGGGGTTGTCCATTTTTGCCCTCCAGAAGCGGGTGGCTGTAAGAGGCATTTCCAGATCTGCTAGAAGTCCATCACAGATCTTCTGTGCTCCATCACTGATGGGGTTTTTCCCCTTTGGCCATAACATGCACCAAGCAGGAGGGAGACTGATCACAACCTGGTCTTGCAGCGGAAACGAAAGATTTGGCGATCTGGACATTTGTCACCCCTTTGAAGAAACACCCTTCGGGAAAGAAGTTCCTGGCAGACTGCCTGCTCTGTCTGACAATCACATCCCTCCTTTTTCCATTGTCTGTGACTAAGACGCTGGCTTGCATCTTAAGAGGAGACCAGTCATGCTCAAGTAACCCTTTTATTCCGAAGTTAATTGCAGCTCTTTAAAGGCGATCTATAAAGGGAGAGAAGATTCCATTAATTTTCGAGTTAAAGCAAAAACTGGGGAACCCTCTGCCTCATCTTCCTCTTTGCCACATCGGAAACCATCCAAAAGCCCAGTGGTTTGGACCATAAAGCCAGAATCGGTTGAATTTTGTGCAGCTATTTCTGCTCTGAACACTGGTGAGAACTCAAAGAGGACAAGAAAACTTATCCTAGCTGTCCTCTGTACCTTATTTGTATAAATAAAGATTACGAACACGAGAAATTCCTAATTGTCTTGCTGTATGACACCAAGGGCCTCCACAGTCTAACAATCCCTCCCCTTGAGTCTGCACACACACATCCGCTGTAATTAAGGACAAGTAAACACTAGCAGATATATTTGCACAACATATTATGCTTGGCAAATCTTCTGATGCCTTTCCCCCCCACCTTTCTTTCATTTTTGTTGATTTAGCATCTTGTGCAGAGTCTGTCTTGGCATGCATTTATGTTTGACTGCCCTGTGCAATCCAGAAAATGACTTAATTCAGTAAGCAGGTTCAGGATGATGTGTCAACAAAAGTCCCTGCCAAGCAAAACAGATGTCAAATGCCACAGGTCCAACAAAAGACTTATAGATCTCTTCCACTCTAGATAACAGTAATTGGTATTCAAAGGCCTCCTTTCAATTAAAGGCCCCCAAATCTTAATCAGGCCAAATCTTAAAAGAAGGATTGGCTTAAAATGCAGAATTTCATTGTGAAGTATCTTCACACAGGGCTGCCCATAACTCTGTGTGTGTGTGTGTGTGTGTCTCTCTCTCTCTCTGTGTCTATGTGTGTGTGTGAGAGAGAAAGAAGAAGAGGAGGAGGAGGAGGAGGAGGAGGAGGAGGAGGAGGAAGACAGAGAGAAGTCAGCTGAACTGAATTAGTTAAGTAAATGAATGAATTGCAATAGTGCAGGCCCCAACCTTTAAGATTGGAAAGCTGATGCGTGACGAAAGGGAAGAAGACAGGTGATTTCCCTTGTGGCATCACAGTTTAACTTTCACCATTTGTCCACTCTTAATCCCCTTTGCAGATGCCTACAATGCCAGGAACAGCACCGATATTCCCACTAACTGGAAATCTTGCCCATTCTTCATCTGGAGAAATTGTCCATCTTTTGCCCAGAAGTTTAATGGGTCACTTTGAAAGATCACTTGGGCTTCAGAACTAAGGGCTACTGAGTTCAGCAAGATCTGTTCATGAGTCAACAATATAAAAGAGAGTCAGGGTCATTTTGCTACAAATTGTTAACTTCACAAATTTCCTCCAGTTTTTTTTAGCCAAGAAATTTGTCTTCGATTCCTAATTACTTGGCCGTGTAGGCTCATCTGTTTTGACCCTCTGAACAACATGGACAAATCCAAAAATTAACTTATTTGTATTTCTCCCTGGGTGTTCTCCAATTTTAAGATTGCCGTTCTTAAACCAAAATATCTTCCTTATTTAAAAGACCATTGGAATAGTTTTACTTCTGGAGTTCAATTAATTCTGATTGATTTAAAGCATCTATTTTTAAATGCTGTGAGAATTATTTTGTTCTAATTAGATAGGCATAAGATTGCAATCTTGATAAGTTGAAAGAAAACAACGACTTCTCATATCTTAAAAGGAACAGTGGGAAGTTTTTGTGAACAAATATCTTTTGGAAACTTTAATATATTAAAAATATCTTCTTTTTGCAGATGAGGATAGATAAAAAGGGCCTTGGTGGTGCAGGCTGCTAAATGCCTAGCACTTAGCTCCAGCTGCCTGTAATTAGTGCAGGCTCGAATCCCACCAGGCTCAAGGTTGACTCAGCTTTCCATCCTCTCGGGGTAGGTAAAGTGAGGGCCCAAGATTGTTGGGGGCAATTAGCTGACCTTGTAAAAATGCCGCTTAGTAATAAGCAGGCATATACAATGGAATGAAGGCTATTGCTGAGCACACTGGGTTGTATCCCCCAAAAATTGTAAGCCGCCCTGAGTCTTCAAAGAAGGGCGGCATATAAATCTAATTTTAAAAAAAATAGATTTATCATCAGATAGATAGATGGATGGATGGATGGATGGATGGATGGATGGAGGGGGAGAGAGAAAGAGACGATAAAGAGAAATAGATACATGATAGAAATAGATAATTAGACTAGATAGATAGATAGGTAGGTAGGTAGGTAGGTAGATAGATAGATAGATAGATAGATAGATGAGATAGATATCTACAGTACAGATAAACAGCCAACATTGATTATCATTTCAAGCAATTTTATTTACATCATGCTAGTTTATTTTCATCTACTGTTTTTGTATGCATATGTGTGGGTGTGTGAAAGAGAGAGTGGGGGAGAGGGAGTTGGCAAGATAAAGAAAAATATACACAATTAAGCAGAAACAATACTCATTAGAATTCCCTGAGATTTTCAGATAAATTTGCTGGTTCATCAGTGAGAGTTAGAAAGCAATTTTTTTCCTCTAAGTATTTATTTTCTTCCATGGTTTTTGTGTCAAATCGTTACTTGTCGTCAGCATCAGTGATAATACAATTACTCCCACCGAAAGCATCTTAAATAGAGCAAGAAACAAATCTGACCCTAGCTAAATCTTTTTAGCATCTGCAATTAAACTTTAGGCTTTTAAAGCAAACTATCCAAAGATTAAACAACTGCTGAAATATATCCCTGTATTTGCCTAAGAAATCAATAGACATTAACTTGCCAAAATGTTCTGATCACAAACTAGATGTAGAAACCAGGGCTACCCAATACAAAAATGTGTAGATGGTGGCCAGAATAGTGTGATTAAAACACAACCACGAGATTCTATTTGACTTTTTTGACCACATAGTATAGGCATCTGTGGTAGAAATCATGTTAAGTTCAATGTGCAACAGCTAGTAAATTTCATAAAAAGTATGGGGACAGAGAGAAGGAGAAAGAAGAGTGCAATGAGGTGCTAAGTAACAGAACAGGGCTGTAAACTTGCTGCAAACTATTTTCACAGCCAATCAAGCCAGGAACTCCCAAGTTATTTCCTGTGACCTAAGAATTATCTTTTTTTTCCTCCTACTCTGTCTTCTTGGCACACTTAGCAAACTCATTTGTGTTGATCTGGTTGGGTCATTACATACATTTTTTGTTGGGAGCAGAGAGGAGAATTCACCATTCACGATCAACCAAAGAAATAACTCAGCAAAGGCATTCTTGAGGACATGAAGCAATAGCTTTGGATGAGAAGAGGCACCTGGATGTCTTGTGCTGAAGGCAACCTTGGGTGAGTCTTGGAATCTTGGGGCTGCCAAGAGAGCCCCAGATGGATTGACTGAAAGTTTGTCAATAATACCATTCCATCCACTCCATCTGAGTTACAAGGCTTGCTTGGGATGTGTGTGGGGAGGGGGTGTTGCCTGCAGCTGCTCTTCCTCTTCCATGAATTCATTTTCCTTGTTGACACATCAAAACATGAAAACATGAAAATAAGCCCTACTGAATCAGGCCTAGACTCCATCTCACTACATATAGGAAACATTCAAAGAGGGGATCAAAGCCGTTTATATCTATCTATCTATCTATCTATCTATCTATCTATCTATCTATCTATCTACCTACCTACCTTTCTTTCTATCTATCTATCTATCTATCTACCTACCTACCTACCTACCTATCCATTTATCATCCTTATCTATCTATATCCATTTATCATCTATCTCATCTATCATCTATCATTTATCATCTGTCTGTCTGTCTATCTATCTATCTATTTATCTATCACCATCCTTATCTATCTATATTCATTTATCATCTTATCTATCTCATCTATCATTTATTTATATCATCTGTCTATCTATCTATCCATCCATCCATCCATCCATCCATCCATCTATCTATCTATCTATCTATCTATCTATCTATCATCTCTATCATCTATCTATCTCTTGCCGATCCCATGAACTTAATATATATACAGGTGGGCCTTTGTGCCAGGAGGCTAGTAGCCATGCATAGACCTGGTCTCCAGGAGTTGGCTGTCCCTTTTGAAGCCTTGTAGACTAGTGTCCAATGTCATGCCTGTGTACAACGTGTTCCTCAAAAAAATTGTGGGCTGCATCTCATTTCTCAAAAGCATCCTCTGAAATGTTGTCCTCCTAGAATGGAATGGCATGGCCGAAGCCATATCTGTGAAGTTTCTTCTCAAGTGGTGCCAAAGTGAATACTTGTGGACATATTTTCAACCTATCAAACATATTCCCAGATCTTCTTTAGTTGAAAACCATCTTTTAAGGTCATCTGACTGCTCTGCAGCCCAGTTCCTCAAGCACGGAAGGAGAAGCATTGGTTGAAGGAGAAAGTTTTAAGCTGGAAATCCTCCTTTGAAAATGCAAAATACCTCCTCTCTTTTTCTTACAAATCGCCCCATCCCCACTTTCACAGTAGAATGGACTGAAGCTGAAATAGCCACACAGCCCAACAACATTGTCAGCATCTCTTACTCAGCTGAAGATAGTGCAGCTTGGACCTGATTTCTCCTAGCAGGAAGTTCATCTGGCATAGCCTGGGTACAAGTAAGTGCATTCTATTATAATGAGCCAGTTTGGTTTAATGATGAAGGCACCAGGCTAGAAGCAAGGAGATGGTGAGTTCTAGTCTCACCTTAGACATGAAAGCCACCTGGGTGACTTTGGGCCAATCACCAGGAGACAGTGAGTTTTGTCCTGCCTTAGGCATCAAAGTCAATTGAGTGATTTGGAGTCAATCACTGGGAGACAGTGCCTTAGGAATAAAAGCCAGCACGAGGATTTCTCCTTAGAAAAAATTCTGCCTTAGGAATAAAAGCCAGTGACTCTGTCTCAGCCCAGCCCAGCCCACCTCACCATGTGGTTGTTGTTGTGGGGAAAAATAGGAGGAAGTGTTCACTGCTTTGAGTTGTTTATATAATAATAATAATAATAATAATAATAATAATAATAATAATATAGGGTGTAAATAAATAAATATTCTAAAATTGTCATCTCCTCTGCAGCTTAGAAAGGTCTGCTTAGATAATTCATGGAAAAAAGGAATTGCAGGTCCAGGACTGCCATCCAGCCATCAATCTCAGTTAACCTGAAACTCGGTTCCAGCCTTTCCCCACAATTTTGTTTCCAAAGGGAAGTTTTGTTAGAAGAAAGAAAGAGATTACTTTAAGAGGCTGCGTCCCCACCAACAAGAAGTTTTTCCTCCTACTTAGGACAGAGCTCAGATTGTTTCCCTTGATCAGCCCTCCAGGTAGAGGGAAATACACACCAACTCAGAGTCCGGAGGGTACCAGGATGAGAAAGGATGCTTTTAATAGATCTGTAGCACCCAGGGGGCTTATATCGAACGATGTCAGCTGCCAGGCTGAAACTGGGATAAAAATGGAATTTTCTTTTTCAAACGGAAGAGCAAGCACTTAAGCCCAGGGAGGGATTAACTCAAAAGGCAGTAAAACGTTTGCAACATTATGACACAATCAGATGACATGGCAAAATGTCCCCCCCCCCCGCTTCCTCGCCCCCGCCACCCTGCAGCCAGGAGTTTTCTGGAAAGCAATAGTGCTTTGCAGTTCGACTCCATTTTTTTCCCTTGATCCCTTATGGCAACTGCCTCTGAAAGAATTAACGGGGGTGTGTGGGAATGTTTGGCATGATGAAAATGAATTTATATCAGCTGTTTCCGAGGCCAAGCTCCTATTTAAAGACCCACGAGTTATATTGTTTTTCAGTACCAATATCTTTTTAAACATCTTCGTTATATTGTTTTTCAATCATGTTCTCTGTTTAGGGTTGCCTTCGCAAGATAGGCAGCTGTCTAAATTCAAACAAATCAATAAATATACGGTTGGGCAAACGGGTTTGCAAAACGCCAGTAAGCCATTAGGTGGTGTCTGATTCCAGGGTTTCTGTATCTCTTTGCTGCCATCTAGTGGCTGTCGAAGTCTTTCTGTTGTTGAAAAACAGCTCCTGTATACCAATTGCAAAATTCAGCTGTTTCATAATTGCTCTGTTTCAATTTAATGCTATTTCTCAGTAAATTTACAGGAAAAATGGGAGGGGAGTCAGAAAGGAAACAGGGATGTTTAACTGACCCTACTAACCCCAGACTTATTTTGCAAATCATCCTGTGGTTTTATTGTTTGAGAATTATTTTGTCCTCCAAAATTTCTGATTTTTTTTTAAAGACCAAACTATGTTTTTTGTTTTGTTCTGATGCTTTCAGAAGATGATAGCCAGCACTGAGATGAGAACAAAGTGCTTGGAAATGTCGTCTGGCTAAAATTAAGGGGGGGAAAAAGGGAGTCCCTTCCTTTCTCATAGCTGCAATTTAAATAAAAACGTATGGGAGCAGATGGTAGAAAGAATTCTACTTTGTTCTCCTCCCTGCTTCACAACTGAGAGCCACTCCTCTTTCCCTCGCTACAATTTTAGCATATCTGAATGCTAGCCAATTGTGGTTATATAATACTGTACCAGCTCTGAAACAGAAGTTAGCATAATAGGGCTGGTGGATTATACCTGGAATGCAAATCGAACAGGAGCTATTAGACAAATGCAAACCTCACTGCCAAAGGGGAAGAAGCAAATGGAGAGAGAATCATGCATGCCTTCTCCCAGGGCATCCACGGGACTGGGAAGGTTTTTAAAAAAAGAGGGGGGAGCCAAGATTAACAGCCGAAATGCATGTAAAATCCAGATAGGGCTTCAGCCTCCATTTTAATTGCTTTGTGCATGCGCACACACACACCGTGCATCTGGTCTTCTCCAGTTGTTGCTTTCTGATGCTCTCTTTCTGAACTTCGGAAAACTGATTTTTTCTCTCAACAATCTGCAAATGCATGGTGAATGGGCGCACCCAACATCATAACACTGGATTTGTAGATTGTGTAGATTGATCAGTCGTCCTTAACTTACAACCTGTCGTTTAGTGACTGAAGCTACAACAATGTTGAAAAAAAGGTGATTTACGATCAGTCCTTGATTTTAGAACCATTGCCATGTCCCTGCAATCATGCAAATCACACTCTGAATGCAGCACACTTTGAGTGCTGGACAATAGCATGTATTTATGTCAGTAGCCATGTCCCTGGGTCATGTGATGGCCATCTGAGACTTTGCATTACTTAATGAGGGAATCTCTGGTTCCACTTGTGGTCATAAGTCAAGGTTGCCTTCGCCACCAACGCTTTTGCATCCAGTGCAAACTGCAAGGAGATTTGAAGAGTGTCCCTGAACACCTTGTAGAGACAATCCAATTTTTCTAATCTGCATCCATCTTTAGCAGCACAGATTTGGGCTATTTGTGCAAGGCTATCATGTTCTCTGGGGACACACCGACGAGATTCTCGGTGTGGCCTCAAAAGTCACAGCTCCGTTAGCCCACAAGAGACTTTGACACATGCATGGCAGAAACACATAGAGGCACTGTGTCAAAGCCTCAGTGGTCAAATGAAACCATTGGAGGAGTTTTATCTCAGGCCAAGAGAAATCATTAGAAGCCAAGCAGAGTGAAGAAGCCCTCTTCATGAAGCGAGGTAGGTGGGGAACCCCTATTTCTTTACAGAAATGCTTCTAAGGGGGCTTCAGATAAGTCGTGGTTGAAAAGAAACACAATTTCCAAGCTGTGTCAAGGGCTTGTGCACACACATGCCCTCTGCTTACCGATCTGTAGCTGAAATTTCAATCTGACACTTTTCGGGAGAGTGTGCCAGAGCATCGCGCATCCTCCCTCCGGTTAAGCCCTTGGTGGGAAGCCTCGCGGCTTCATAACCACAGATGGGAAGGCAATCTACTCCCTCTCTCAAACAGACTCCATCAGCTCAACTCGGTGGAATCTCTGAGCAGCTGGAACTGGGAATGAGTCCGGCAATATTAGCAGGCAGCCTCTTGCCTGGTAATCTCATCACCAGCCACATTGGATGAGGCCGGTATGGCTACGTGAAACATTCGGTGCTGCCTTCTTTCTGGCAGGAAGGAAATACAGCCATGCCCTCGGGAGCGGGGAAGGCTCCATGTCCTTGTGCAAAAGAGGAAGAAGCCTCTTTGCCTGGGAAGGAACCCAGTGGGGAGGAGGGATTTCATGGAGAGCCGAGATATCTCTCTTCAGAAATCTCTCTCGGGCTCCTCCCACACCTCACCACAAGCCGTGGTGCTTTCAGCTGCTGCAACACAGAAATAGGAGCTGTGAGCCATCTACACCAGAATTACACGGTAATTGTAGAAGTACAAACCTGGATTCTTCGTTAGGACCACAGAAGGCAGGTGGATTGTGCTGTTCTGTTTTTGGAACTGTGGGCTGGATTATTTCACCTTTTGCCCACGGGCCGAAGGCTGCCAATTCTCGTTCTAAAACAGTGTTTCCCAGCCTTGGCAACTTGGAAATGGGTGGACTTTTAACTCCTTCCTCTCTTCCACGGGAGAAGAAGGACAGCACTTGGACAAGACAAGGCACCAGAGGGAAAAAAAATATTCCTCTGTCGTGACTTCTACTGGACTAAGACAGCGTTCTTGAACAATCTGGGCGCCCTCCAGAAATACAGGTAGTCCTTGACTCCCAAACGTTTGTTTAACGACCGCTTGAAGTTACAATGGCACTGAAAAAAAAGCGACTGGCAATTAGTCCTCGCACTTACAGCCATTGCAGCATCTCCACAGTCACGTGAACCAAGTGTGGCTTGGCAACTGGCATGTATTTACGATTATTGCAGTGTTGCGGGGGGGGGGGCGTGTTGTTGTGTGAATGCCACTTGGGACCTTCCTAGCTGGCTTCCAACAGGCAAACTCACTGGGAGAAGTTGAATTCGGGACTGAGTGATTCCCTTAACAACTGCAATGGTTTGCTTAACAGCCATGACCAAAAAGGGTGGTCATTAAATCAGGCATGAAATCACTTCACAACTGCCTTGCTTAGCAACAGAAATTCTGGTTGTCACGTCAAGGACTACCTGCACAGAATCCAGCTGCCAGAATCCCCAGCCAGCATGGCCATGGGTGACAATTTTGGGAGTCCACATCTATAAACGTTGAAGGTATCTGTGTTAGAAAATGCTGGACTAATTTTTCACTCTGTTTTCTGGGTCATGTTCCCATCCAGTATCATTCTCTGGACCAGGATGGCAACCTTGTTCTGCAACCAGACCGGAGGCCGTGTCTGTGATTGACAGACGTATCTCTCTGGAAGCTCCTCCCATGCCACACCACAAACCGTGGTCCTGTCAGCTGCTGAAACATGGTCAAAGCATAGGAGCTGAGTGAGAGATTTACACCAAAATTACATGGTCATAGTAGAATTAGAACCATGAATTCTTAGAACCTCCGTGAGTCATGTGGATATGCTATTCTTTGCTTTTTGGAACTGTGGGCTTATTTATTTCAGTGGTGGACCACATCCCGCCTATGGGCTATAGGTTACCGACTCTCACTCCAAAGCCGAGTCTCTCAACCTTGGCCACTTGAAGACGTGTGGACTTCAACTCCCCAAATTCCGCAACCAGCATGAAGTCTATGCACCTTCAAGTTGTCAAGGATGAGACGTATTGTTCTCTAGACGCAGAGGTCTCCAACCTTGGCAACTTTAAGACTTGTGGATTTCAACTCCCAGAATTCCTGAACTAACATGACTGGAGGAAGTCTGGGAGTTGAAGTCCACAAGTCTTAAAGTTGCCAAGATTGGAGACCTCTGCGTCTAGAGCATGTGGTAGTTCCCATCAGTACCAACCAGAGAGTGAAGTTAATTCCTGACACGGAAGACATATAGTGATAAGGTAGCCCAATTTATGTAGCCTTAACCCACGTGTATTTGTGTATTGGTAAACTATTTGTTATTCATATATTGAAGTATTACTTATTGTTTAGCACATAGAAATAGTTATTGTGCCTTGTTATCTATTGGTAAGAAGTTGAAGTGCCTTGTTAAGCAGAAATGACCCCAATTTGAACAGACCATTCACCTTCCTGCTCAGGAAAGCCTGGCCGTTAAGGTGATGGGCGAGACCCTGGTAGCAAGTTGCTTGGGAAAGTTTTCAGTAAGGACGAATGTTATTGATAAAAGTCTTAGCCTATCTCGTGACCTTTAGCTGAACTGTGGTTATTGGTAAGGCGCAAGTCTTAACCTGCTGTGTAAAGCTTGTATTTTGTGACCCTTAGCTGAACTGTGAACTTTGACTGCTGAAGATGTATGCAAGGTGTTGCTCTTCATGATTGCTTTCTAATGATGTGCGTACCGTGATTGGTTCATGGCAATGTTTGCTTCTCAAAAATTGTGCAAAAGGGGATCTACTGCAAGCCAAGTTGTGCCTATTTGAAACTTGCTTTGGGGTAACCTTTTTGTTGGCAAATAAAAGTTTTCCTTTCCTCTCCATCTGTCTGGTGTGGTTCATTGTGGGAATACTGCGTCTATTTCTGGTCACCACCATACAAAAAAAAAGATGTTGAGACTCAAGAAAGAGTGCAGAGAAGAGTACCAAAGATGATAAAGGGTCTGAAGGTCAAAACATATGAAGAACGGTTGCAGGAACTGGGTATGTCTAGTCTACCGAAGAGAAGGGTTAGGGAGACATAGTAGCAGTCTTCCAGTATTTGAGGGGCTGCCCCAAAGAAGAGGGAGTCAATCTCTTCTCCAAAGCACCTGAAAGGCAGGACAAGAAGCAACAGGTGGAAACTAATCAGGGAGAGAAGCAACTTAGAACTAAGAAGAAATTTCCTGACAGTGAGAACAATTAACCAGTGGACCAACTTGCCTCCAGAAGTTGTGGGTGCTCCAATACTGGAAGTTTTTAAAAAGATGTTGGTGTTAGGTTTCCAAGTGATAAGATCCATTTAAAAAGAAAAGAGCAAAGTCCATCTTCCAAAACAATTTATTTTATTTAGGAAAGCATCAAATTGGCAAAGTCTGTTGTAATTCTGGATCTGACACAACCCAGAATTACACCAAATAATATTGGAAATTAGAA
Source organism: Naja naja (assembly GCA_009733165.1). Lineage (NCBI taxonomy): Eukaryota > Metazoa > Chordata > Lepidosauria > Squamata > Elapidae > Naja > Naja naja. Next base: position 7,594,215 of record CM019155.1, read on the forward strand.
ACAGCCCCCCAAACATTCCCCAATAGAAGAAAATCAACGTTGCCTGGTGTCATCAATCTCCACCTCCAGGGTCAGCTTTTGTTCCCACGGGAAGGAGAACCACCTAGCCTAAACAACTCTCTCTATCTCCACCCCTCCCACCTTAGGAATGTGGCAAGCCCAAAACCCTTCCCCCCATAACCAGCAAGTAGAAAGAAAGAAAAGGAACATATAATAGGGCTAAATAAAATGGCTACACATATGTCAATTTTGGGCTTGACAGTTGGATAACCCTTTGTCTGAAGTGGTGTAGGGTTTCCTGCCTAGGCAGGGGGTTGGACTAGAAGACCTCCAAGGTCCCTTCCAACTCTGTAATTCTATTTTATTCTATATTTGAAGGACTTCCACAAGAAGAGGTTTATTCACTAGGGCATCAGAAGTAACAGATGGAAGCTGATCAAAGTGAGATAGAACCTAAAACTGAGGAGAAAATTCCTGACACTGGGAACAATCAAGCAACTTGCCCCTGGAGTTGTGGGGGCTCCATTGCTGGAGGTTTTTCAAAAACAGACTCGACAACTATTTGGCTGAGAAGACTGCCTTGAGGAAGGGCTGGACCAGAAGATCTCTGAGGTCCATTCCAACCCTATCATTCTTTCTGACACAATGATCATTTATTTTGTTTAGGGATTTGAAATTATTCACCACCCCCTAAAATTCTGTCCTGTGGCTGTTGAAAGACTTTTCCTTCGCTTGATGGGTTTTAGGTCTTTCAAAGAATCTCTCCTTCAACCACTAACTTAGTAAGACCACACCTAGGGTACTGCATCCAATTTTGGTCACCACATTATAAAAAAGATGTTGAGACTCTAGAAAAAGTACAGAGAAGAGCAACCAGGATGATTAGGGGACTGGAGACTAGAACATATGAAGAAAGGTTGCAGGAACTAGGCCTGGTTAATCTAGTGAAGAGAAGGACCAGGGGAGACAGGATAGCAGTCTTCCAATATTTTAGGGGTTGCCACAGAGAGGAAGGGGTCAAGCTATTTTCCAAAGCACCTGTAGGCCAGACAAGGAATAATGGATGGAAACTGACCAAGGAGAGATTCAACCTGGAAATAAGGAGAAACTTTCTGACAGTGAGAACAATCAACCCATGGAACAGCTTTATTTATTTTATTTATCTAATTTGTCAATCACTTACAAAATAGGTATAAGTATAAACATGAGTATACAGAAAATACTCATGTATAAGTATATACAGAAAATAGGTACGATTAAATGGGGACAATAGGACAGGGACGGGAGGCACGATGGTGCACTTATGCACGCCCCTTGCAGACCTCTTAGGAATAGGGTGAGGTCAGTAGAACAGCTTGCCCTGAGAAGTTGTGGGAGCTTCATCACCGGAAGCTTTCAAGAAAAGATTGGACTGCCATCTGTCAGAAATGGTGTAGGTGGATTTCCTGCTTGGGCTGGTGGGGGAGGGGTTGGACTAGATGACCTACAAGGTCCCTTCCAATTCTGTTAATCTGTAATTTAATCAGGACTACCCAATGGGCTTAAAGGAGCTTTTCCTACCTGGCATTCTTTGGATTTACATTTGAGCCTAGTGGCTCTGAGTTCACATTCTGGCTCTGATTCACCTATTGCTCTAAGCTCATTGTGTAATTCAGGCCTGGGAAAACCGTGAAGGCCTAGGGAGAGAAGAAACCAAACGAGGTATCACATGAAGGTCTTCCCCTTTTAACCTGCACTGTAATGCATGTAAAAACAGTGTACAGATAGTCCTTAGAACCATTGGTGACCATTCCAAGTTACAATGATTCTGAAAAAAAGTGTCCTGGACTGTTTCCCCCCCATAATTATGACCGTCGCAGCCTCCCCATGGCCACAATCAAAATTTGGGTGATTAGCAACTGGTTCACATTTATGACGGGCTCATGTGATTCCCCTTTTGTGAGCTTCTTACAAGCAAAATCAACAGGGAAGCCCGAGTCACTTAACAAGGTTGTTACTAGCTGAATAACTGCAATGATTCACTTAACAACTGTAGCAAAAAGGTTGCAAAATAGGGCAAAACTCAATAATTTTCTCGTTTAGCCACAGAAAGTTTGGGCTTCATTGTGCCGAGGGCTACCTGCAGCTTCAATTGCGTGCCTGTGAGCAGCCACTTGACCATTTTAATCTCACCCCACTCTGATGCTCTGGGTCCAAGGATACTTTTGTCTCTGTTTGGCATATCCTTCACATGCCCCTCTTCCTTGTCTCAGCCTTAAGAGGCTTCCAAACTATCCTGTTTAATGATTCCGGCCCAGCCCTTTGACAGTGAGTTGCCACAAAAATATTGACACAATTCTTCTGCGTGGCCCTAAGACATTCAGATCCCGGGAGGTTCCCGTCATCGGAAGTACCCGGTCTGACCCCTGCTACATGCCTGCCATGACTTCAGCTGCTCACTGGTAGCACAAAGCGGGAGCAGGTATGTCAGGAATGAGCCAGTGCAAGGAGAAAATGTTCACGCTCCGTTTGTACGCAGGAGACACCACCCCACTGCAAACACCCTCGTTCCATCTTCTGATCTATCAGCCAAAATGAAACTGCAAATAGGAATAAATCCTAGGTAAACTGGTTTGGTTTAAAGAGTCAGATTGGTATAGAAGTAAATTTGCTGGCCTAGAGACCAAGAGATGGTGAATTCTAGTCCCCTCTTAGGCATGAAAGCCGGCTGGGTGACTTTGGGCCAATCACCGGGAGATGGTGAGTTCTAGTCCCCTCTTAGGCATGAAAGCTGGCTGGGTGACTTTGGGCCAATCACCAGAAAAGACGGTGAATTCTAGTCCCCTCTTAGGCATGAAAGCCGGCTGGGTGACTTTGGGCCAATCACCGGGAGATGGTGAGTTCTAGTCCCCTCTTAGGCATGAAAGCTGGTTAGATGACTTTGGGCCAACCACCAGAAAAGACGGTGAGTTCTAGTCCCCTCTTAGGCATGAAAGCTGGCTGGGTGACTTTGGGCCAATCACCGGGAGATGGTGAGTTCTAGTCCCCTCTTAGGCATGAAAGCTGGTTAGATGACTTTGGGCCAACCACCAGAAAAGACGGTGAGTTCTAGTCCCCTCTTAGGCATGTAAGCCGGCTGGGTGAGTTTGGGCCAATCACCGGGAGACGGTGAGTTTTAGTCCCATCGTAAGCAAGAAAACCGGTTGTTTGAATCTGAACCAGTCATTCTCTTTCAGCCCAATCCACCTCACAGGGTTGTTGTGTGGGGAAAGAGGAGGGGGGAGGAGTATTATGAATGCTCATTACCTTGAGGTATTTATAAAGTAATTTATTTACTTATTTATTTTGTCAAACGATTATAAGATAACAGGTATAAGTATAAACATAGCTATGAATACGTGAAATGGATACATATAAGAAAAATAAAAAGAAACAATAGGACAGGGACGGTAGGCACATTGGTGCACTTATGCACACCCCCTACAGACCTCTTAGGAAAGGGGTGAGGTCAATAGTAGACAGTCTAAGGTTAAAGTTTTGGGGGGCTGGGGAAGTAATGCAGGCAGAATTTTAAAAAATCTAACACATAAATAAACATTGCTTGCATTCACATTACACTCAGTTATACTAACAGAGATGCCGGTCGTTTGAGATCCGCATTTCATGAGAATCCAGTAATGGTCAGCTGCAAGAACCAGACCATCAAGTGAAGCTGTCAGATGGTGGGTGAACACAATAGCTGGCGTGTGTAACACACATTTGCACCATTCACAACATGGTGTCAGTCTATTCAACTGTGTATCTGTCTGGAGTGTACCTTTGCACATCTGATCTGCTGCTTGAAGGAATAACGGAGTGCTGAAAGTGTTTATGAGGGACATTCAGGTTGATCGCAACTGGGAATTGCCATCTCTTAAGTGACAATGGAGAATCTCAAAGTTAAAATGAGAATCTTGAGGAGTTTAGAAGGTTCTGTGATTGACACCTTAGAAGACTGACAGATCTTATGAGAGTGGAGGGCAGAGGTATATGAGGGGGGATTTTCTTGGGAGAATGACAGTTTGGTATAAAACTGTAGGCCACTAGAAACCAGGAGACTGGTAGTTCCAGTCCCTTCTTAGGTGCAAAACCAGCTGGGTGATCTTGGGCCAGTCATTCTCTCTCAGCCCTAGGAAGGAGGCAATGGCAAACTACTTGGGAAAAATCTTGCCAGGAAAACTGTAGGAGCTTATGCAGGAAGTTGCTAGCAGTCAAGAATGAATTGAACAGAAACACATACGTACACACACACACACACACACTCACACACACTCTGCATGTGGGAGGGGATCATGATGCTCGATTCTCCCAGTTGTCAATTTTGACTCCTTCTCCAGATGCTGCTAGTTTAATTTTCCCACAATTCTCTGAAACCTACCAACTTTGGGCAACGTCTACAGTTCAAACTCAGATTTCTTTTAGAAGAAGAGGAAGAGGAAGAAGTAGTAAATGGTGATTATGGAGACTGAAGGGTGGATTACACATCTGGTCTGGTCTAGAACTTCCCATGTTAAGTTCACCAAAGCCAATGGTCAGGATGTGATGCAAATCCACTTTGAAATAGGAGACAAAATCAATAGCCAGGATATATAATTGTTTGTGTCAAAACACTCCTGACCTTTCCTTTAAAAAAAGCATCACTAATGCTTTGTTTTAAAAAGAAGAAAAACAGGAAGTCACACACAGAGGAACCATTATGAAGATCCCATAATTGGGTATCTCTCAGCATGCATCCAGATAATTTGAAGCCTAATGCCCATCTCTTGCTGAAATATACCAATCCACCTCACTTTAGCCAGAAAGTTGCCATGTTCTTCTCTGGAGCTAGAAAAAGTTCTCTACTTTAAGCTCGGAAGAACAGCAAACATATCTTTTTGTAATTTATTCTAAGGCTTAAAGGTCTCTTAACCTTAGCTATGGACTTCAAATCCCAGAATTCCCCAGCCGGCCACACAGTTCTAGGGCTTCCATATCTGAGCTGCAAAATCCAAGCAACCACTAGATGGGAGTAGATAGCAGCAGGAACTAGGCATTCAGCAGCCCTCCTAGTGGCTCTTGAATGCCTACAGCTCAGAACATCAGGATTCCAACAGCCCCTTTTCCAGGTAACAAATTTAATCGAAAGGCATCTGCAGGTAGTCCTCAAGTTACAACCATTATTTTTGCAACAGTTTGTAGAAAGTTAGCACCCACCCCTCTCCTAGAAGAATGAAATATTTTGGAAAATATTTAAAAAGCCAGAATATTATATTTCCTTAAAGGAGAAAAATGATCTTGGAAAGCAGCCCCTACCTTTCTTAATAGCCTCAGCAGGACTGGACCAGCCTATATACAAGACAAAAGACCTTCAGCTCCAGGGTGACGGGATTAAGACATGACCCCCTTATAACCCTCTCACAAATGTAATTGGTTAAAAATGTTTGTTTATACAGGCAGTCCTCAACTTACAACCACAAAGGAGCCCCAAATTTTTGTTTCTAAACCACACACTTGTTAAATGAGTTGTGCCCCATTTTAACACTTTTTTTGCCACCATTGTTAAGCAAATCACTGCGGTTGCTAAGTGAACCATGAGTGTCAACTCAAAAATATTTCTCTGGTCTGTTAGAGTTGTCAGTAGAAAGGGAGTGTGGGAAGCAATGCATACCTTAAATATTTTCACAGATAATTGCTAGGTGGCTGAAGCTTCTGGCACACAAGATTATTACTGGAGAGCATGATTGATGACTCTTGGCTATGGATGTGTCCCATTGGAGAATATGCATCCAGGGGATGGGGAAAGACCAGGGTCAAGGGTCATGAATGATGTATCTCAGAGTCGGCTACATCCAGGCAATGCCGACATATTCACTCCTAATAAATGGTTTTTTAAAAAACTCTGAGAGACATGGCTAGAAACTCATGATTTGAATAGGGTGGATTGTCGGAGCCCTGACAATCACCTTTTATGACCTTCTGACAAGCAAAGTCAATGTGGAAGCCAGATTCACTTAACAACCGTGTCACTAAGTTACAACAGCAGTGTGTCAACTAAAAAAAATACTCTTTTGGTCTTTTTAGTTGCCAGCAGAAAGGGAGTGGGGGAAAGCAGTGCATTCTTTAAATGCCTCAGATAATCCCCTTGGCAGCCCAAAGCTGTCAGCACGCAAGAATATTACTGGAGAGCACGATTGATGACTCTTGGCTATGGATGTGTTCCATTGGAGAATCCAGGGGGTGGGGGGGGGAGACCAGGGTCAAGGGGAAAATGAATGATGTGTCTGAGTGTTGGCTGCACCCAGGCAATGCCGACATGGTCACTCCTAATAAATCATTTTTTTAAACTCTAAGAGATGCAGCTAGAGACTCATGATTCGAATGGGTGGATTGTCGGAGCCCTGACAATGAGGTTGTTAAGTGAATCTGACTACCCCCATTATTTTGCTCATTGGAAGCCAGCTGGGAAGGTCATACATGGCGATCCCATGACCCAGGAATGCTGCAATCACCATAAATGTCTGCCAAGTGTCCAAATTTTGATCACATGACCATGGGGACTCTGCAATGGTCATAAAGGTGAGGACCAGTCATACGTCACTTTTTTCCAGCGCCATGGCAACATTGAATGGTCACTAAACAAACAGTTGTTAAATTGACGACCGCCTGCAATGTTTCCACAAGACGTTTTCAACGTGTGCTTCAACAAACTTTGTCCAATGAAGAGGGGTTGCAGCAGCTGATGCCTTTTTAAATAAAATCTGTGATTGAGAAGTGGTTCCCAACTCCTTTTAATATCATTTTGGCTTTGGCCAGAGAGAAACACATCAGGGAAACTAGAACAGGCTGAATTTCATGTAAATGCCTTCAATTTTCCTCTAATCCCTTTTGTTTGGTTTCATATCTGACTGGGTGCAGTGAAGCTCCTTATAAGAATCTGAGGCGAATGTTTGGGGTCAACTTCAGAGGTGGGTATTCAGCCAGTTCTGACCAGTTCTGGAGAACCGGTAGCAGAAATTTTGAGTAGTTTGGAGAACCGGCAAATCCCACCTCTGACTGGCCCTGCCCCCATCTATCCTCTGCCTCCCGAGTCCCACTGATTGGCTGGGTTTTCTTTTGTTGCCCTGCACAGGAGAACGGAGCTGAAAAGCAGGTTAGTGGGGTGGGGAGGGAATGGGGATTTTACAGTAACCTTCCCCTGCCACACCCACCAAGCCACGCCCATGGAACAAGTAGTAAAAAATTTTGAATCCCACCACTGGTCAGCTTCTCCAAGCCATGTGGATCAGCAGGCCAGAAAGCATAGCACACAGGCAGAGCTTGACTTACGACTGCAATTGGGCCCCAGATCCACGAGGCTAAGCGAGACAGTTGTTGTTAAGTGAGTTTTGCCCCATTTTTTCTCTCCACAGCTGTTATAAGTGAATCACTGCAGTTATTAAGTTAGTAACTCAGTTCTTAAGCGGACTTGGTTTTCCCCCATTGGACTTTGCTTGTCAGAAATTCGTAAAAGGTGAATTTCACATGACCCCAGGACACAGCAACTGACATAAATACATGTGCCAATTGCCAAACATCTGACTTTTGGTCACATGAACGTAGGGATGCTGCAACAATCATAAAGGTCAAAAATGGTCAAAAATGGTCATGTCACTTTTCTTCAGTTCCAACAATCCTAAACAAATGGTCGTAACTCAAGGACTACTTATATGTACATAACGCTTAATCCTCTTTTGAAAATGGAATTTACAGAATTGGAAGGGGACCTTGGAGGTCTTCTAGTCCAACCCTTGCTTAAGCAGGAAACTCTACCCCATTCAGACAAAGTTGTCGAATCTCTTCGTAAAAACCTCCAGTGTTGGAGCACCCAACATTTCCAGAGGCAAGTCATTCTACTGGTTAATTGTTGAAACTATCAGGAAATTTTCCTTAGTTCCAGATTCCTTCTCTCCTTGAAATACGTAGTTTCCATCCATTGCTTCTTATTTTTCCTGGCTTTGTTTCATTGGAAAGATCCACCTTCCACTGAACTTCATGGGATTTTAGTAGATAGGATCGGGCATAAAACTGCAAATCTTATTTGTCATCTCAATTTTTTTTGCTGCGGAATGATTGGGCCAACTTGCCTAGGTCATAAACAAATTACAAAAATAACTGCAAAAAAAAAGTTTCTTTCTGTTATGTATGCAGGTTTGAATGTCATTGGTTTAGTTTGAACTGTTCTTGTAAAATGTCAGAAATGATTGGTTTAAAAAGTGCGGGAAAATCCTGCACTCTGATTGGCTGGCAACTCTGCTGGCTATAAGTAGCAGCCGCAGCCCAGCCAAATCGGGTCTATTATGAGCTGTAGTCACTAATAAACTCTTCACTGAAGCACTCCGCGTCTGACTCTTCATGCAAACTTAACACTTTCAATATGTAAGGAACAAGAAAAGTCGAGCAAATGATTATTCCATTAATGGGAGGAAGTGGCAGGAAGGTGACAGGCAGCAGGCATAAAACAGAACTGCTTAATTCCTTCTTTGCATCTGTCTTTACGCAAAAGGAAAAAAATAGACCAACCTATGAAAAACAGCACAGTGGGAGACAGAACAGGAATGCAGGTCAAAATGGGTAAGAAACAAGTAAAAGAACACCTATCCACTTTAGAAGAGCTGAAATTACCAGGACCAGGTGGTTTCCATCCCAAAGTACAGAAAGAGATGGCTAATGGGATCTCGGAACCACTGAGCAAAATCTTTCATGGCTCCTGGAGCACAGGAGAACTGGAAAAGAACTGGTGCAGTGGTTCCAACCTTCAGGAAGAAGGGGATAGTGGATCCAGGAAACTACAGGCATCAATACACATCCTGAGAAAGGTAATCAAGCAGCAGATTTGTGAGCACCTACAAACGAAGAGAGCAATCACCGGAAGCCAGCATGGGTTTGTTCAAAGCAGATCATGCCAGGAAATCTTACTTTCTTCTTTGATAGTGTGACTAAATTAGTGGATCAAGAAAAATGCTGTGGACCTAGCTTACTTCAGTAAGGCATTTGACAAAATAGACAAAATTTCTTGGTAAGATAGAACAATGTGGGATAGACACTAACTACCACCAGATGGATTCACAGTTGGTGACCAAACACACTCAAGGTTCTGTCTTGGGCTCAGTGCTCTTCAGCATCTTCATAAAATATCTATTGTAGACGAGGGGGTGGAAGAAGAACTCACTCAATTAAATTTGCAGATAATGCCAAGCTGGGAGGAACTGCTAACACTTTGGAAGATAGACTCAAGATTTGGGATTTTAACAGATTTGTGTGTTGGGACCCATCCAACAAGAATAAAATAGAATAAAATAGAGAATTGAATAGAATAGAGAATAGATTAGAATAGAATAGAATAGAATAGAATAGAATAGAATAGAATAGAATAGAATAGAATAGAATAGGACAGGACAGGACAGGACAGGACAGGACAGAATTCTTTATTGGCCAAGTGTGGTTGGACACACAAGGAATTCGTCTTGGTGCAAATGCTCTCAGTGTACATAAAAGAAAAGATACCTTCGTCAAGAGTCAAGGATCATCAGGTGCAACACTTAATGATAGTCATAGGGTACAATAAGCAATCAAATCATACTAGGAAATGGTCCATATAAATCATAAGGATACAAGTGACAAAGTCACACAGTCATACAGTCACAAGTAGGAGGGGATGGTTGATAAGGAGTGATGGGAAGATTAATAGTAATAGTAGTTCATTCATACATTCATACAGTTCATTGGTGTGAAAAGTAAGGTTCTGTGTTTAGGCGGGAAAAACCAAGTGCACAGGTGTGCAACAGGCAAGTACCTGGCTGAACAGTAGTAACTGTGAGAGAAATCTTGGTGTCATAGTGGACAACACGTAGGTAGGAACCAGCCGTGTGCTGAAGCAGCCAAAAATGCCAACGCAGTCCTAGGCCGCATCAAAAGCGGGATAGTATCAAGATCACAAGAAGTGATAGTACTACGCGTTACTGTACCAGAGAGATCACAACTGGAATCCGGCATCCAACTCTGGTCACCAAAGAAGATACTGAGGACCTGGAAAGAGTGCAGAGAAGAGCAACAAGGATGATAAGGACTCTGCATGCTAAGCCATATGATGAATGAATAAAGGCAAATATATGCATCCTAGGATAATGCTGCAGGATCCAATCTGGGTTGGTCACCGGGACTAGTGGTTTCTGACTTCCGAGATTATGGACTCATGCTGGAGCCCGTCTTCCAGGAACTTCTCTCTAGCATATGATGGAAAGTTAAGGGAACTAGGCGTGTCCAGTCTAATGAAGAGAAGAACGGGAGGGACAGGATAGCTGTTTATCTGTACTTGAGGGGCTGTCGCAGAGAACAGGGGGCTGACTTATTCTCCAAAGCACAAGAGAAACCGGGGGGACTTATTAAAGAAAGATCCAGCTTAGAACTAAGGAGAAATTTCCTCAGAGTGAGAACAATTAATCAGTATAACCTTCCTTCCTTCCCTCCATTTTCCTCCCTCCCTCTTCTCACTCTCCTTCCTTCGTTCCTTCTCTCTCCATTTTCCCCACTCTCCTCCCTCCTTCCCTCCTTTTCCTAATTGTGGCCGTAGCTCTTCCTTTCGTCTATGCAAGTAGATCCTCTGCATACATAACGCTCTTTGTGACTTTCTACTTCCTATAAAATATTTCTCAGCCATTCGATAATCCCTGCTAATAGAGGACTCAGAAAGAAGCCTGCCTGGTGGGCGAAGGACAGCTGTATTTCTTGATCTTTTCATGGACCAGCCAAGTTGCAGGGGGGGAGGGGGCGGGGGGGGCAGGGGAGATCTGGGCACACACGTGTATTAGCTGCTGCTGCTGACTCAGCGGTGGTCCTTGGATCTGAGTCCTACCGTGTCATTTTTTTCCCCTCCTTTTAAGAATGCTGGGTCATACAATCATGATTTTATTCAGCCCTCTGTATAAACGATAAAGGGTTCCTTTGTCTCTGATGCAATCTGTGCTGATTTCTTTTATCGCATCTATTACTTTTGCCTGAAATTTCCCGTGACGGAGCTGTTAAGTGCACGGCCTCCTCCCTTGTTCCCCAGGTGAACCAAAAAGAGCTAAAAGGTTTGAATTTAATGTTTGTAAGAGAGGCCACCACGAAACCTAATTGCCTAGGTTAGGAAATAGAAAAACACGACGTTGTTGCCAAGGAAATTGTATAGATGCAAAACAAAATCCTCAAACAGGTTTTTTTATTGATAGAATATATTATCCTAGAGAAGAATTTCCCATTTGTAAATGCTATTATATTGTTAGTTCCTAAATCTGAATTGTAGTGTAGTATTCAATAAGGGCATCAAATATTTAGACGTTCTTATATGGATTACAGCAGTGGTGGAACTCAAATTTTTTTACTACTGGTTCTGCAGGCATGGCATGGTGGGCGTGGTGTAGTATGGTGGGCATGGCTTGGTGGGCATGGCAGGGGAAGGCTACTGCAACATCCCCAGTCCCTCCCCACCCTGCTAACCTGCTTTCCAGCTCCATTCTCCTGTGCAGGGCAACAAAAAGACCCAGCCAATCAGCTGGGACTCAATGGGAGGCACAGAATAGATGGGGGCTCTGACCTACTCAAAATTTCCGCTATCGGTTCTCCAGAACTGGTCAGAACCAGCTGAATTACCACCTCTGGATTACAGGAGGTCCTCGACTTACAACCCGAACGTGGAGCCCTTCTTCTTTGTGGTGGCCCATTTTATCCAGAAGAGAATGTAGGTGGCAAAGAGATTCTTGGACATGGGGGGAGCCACCTCTCTAATGTCCCCCCTGGGGTGATTTCTGGAAAGATAATATGCCTTCCAGGGCAGCCATTTTGTGAGAGTGCCCATGAGAGGTTTTCAGTGCTCCAATTGTATTGAAGGTTGATAAAAGTAACTTCTAACCAGTCCTTGGACTTATGACCATTGCAGTGTCGTGGGGGGGGTGTGTGTCACATGATTGCCATCTGCAACTTCTCAGCTGATTCCTAGCAAGCAAAGTCAATGGGGAAGCTTGTAGGAAGTTGGAAGTCATGGTCACATGATACCTTGTTTAATGACTGTGACAAAAAAAGTTTGTAAGATCAGGTGCAAACTTGCGATGCCTCACTTAATGACCAACCTGCTTAACAACAACTTTTTCTGGTCCCAATTGTGATCATCAGTCAAGGACTCCCTTTAGCTATTATACCCCCAAAAAAAAAAATCCTGCAAATTTTCAGAACCTCACAAGTCACAGTGAAAGAGGAAAATATATATTTTGCTTTTTTTGCACAGCCACAAAGTCACAGAAAATGCCACTTTGGTAAGCAGAAATAGAAGGACTTGCTAACCCAATATTTTTCAAGCAAGAAAGAGCCTTGGTGGTGAAGGCTGTTAAACACCAAGCACTTAGCTCCAGCTGCCTGCAATTATTGCAGGCTCGAATCCCACCAGGCTCAAGGTTGACTCAGCCTTCCATCCTCTCGGGGTAGGTAAAGTGAGGACCCAAGATTGTTGGGGGCAATAAGCTGACTTTGTAAAAATGCCGCTTAGTAATAAGCAGGCATATACAATAGAAGGAAGGCTATTGCTGAGCGCATTGGGTTGTGCTCCAAAAAGATTGTGTCGCGACTGAGTCTCCTGGAAGGGTGGCATATAAATGTGAATTAAAAAAAAAAGTGTCCCAGAAGTGTTTTGTTTTTAATTCCTTCCAGGATGTTTCTGCAGTTCTGGGATCTCCACATAAGGAAGGAGGGGTGTTTCACGACAAAATATACGATACCCATCACAGGTCGGAGGTTGGAAAACACAGGTGAAAAACATTTAAGGAGTTGAGCTCTCTGCTCAGCAATTTTGTGGATCTGGAAGGCATATTCTTGGGGACAATGCAGAATCTGAGGCGAATGTTTGGGGTCAGCTTCAGAGGTGGGTATTCAGCAGGTTCTGACCAGTTCTGGAGAACCGGTAGCGGAAATTTTGAGTAGTTCAGAGAAACGGCAAATCCCGCCTGTGACTGGCCCCGCCCCCCATCTATTCTCTGCCTCCTATTGAGTCCCAGCTGATCGGCTGGGTCTTCTTCAGTTGTCCTGCACAGGAGAAGGGAGCTGGAAAGCAGGTTAGTGGGGTGGGGAGGGAATGGGGATTTTGCAGTAACCTTCACCTACCACTCCCACTGAACTGGTAGTAAAAAAAAATTGAATCCCACCACTGGGACAATGTGATAAAGAGGCCTAGGACACCTCAAGAATGTAGGGGAAAAATATTCCCGCTTGTGGACTTTCTCTTTTCATTATCTACATCAAATCTATTTTTAACCCCTCTAATTCAGTGCATTTATGCGACTCCCAAATGGACCAAGAGATTCTCCTTCCCGGTTTTTATTTCACTTTCTGTGTGAGAATGTTTTATGACATATTTTATCTTTTCCACGGGATTGTTGTTATTACAGGATTTTGCTGGAGGCTGCCCCCACGGCTCGGAGCATGCGGGCATAGAAGCTAAATAAATAAATTATTAAAATACATTAAATAGAAATGACCAGAGAGGGCATCTCCTTTGTCCTTGGAACAGAGAGCGATTTCCTACTTAAAAAGCAATTAACCCAAATGCTTTTCAATTTATAAGGTGGAGATCAATCAATAATAATCCCATTTAATCTCAATATAAATCCTTTAATTTTTTTTAATTAAAAGCAACCTGATACCATCACAAACTATGGAGGCTCGCACCAGATGACCACACAAGGCCTGCAAAAATACGGTCTACTACAACAGTATGATCTGAAAGATAAAATATACAGCTCTGATTGTATATTTCACACCCACCCTTCAGGGTCTGAATCTCATCTGGTTTTGATGCTTGGAGGGGAAGATTCTCCCTGCCTAAACTCCCTCGGGCCTGGAACCGTCTTTCTAATACCAGATAATTAAAATGATCAGAGGACAATATTTTTATAGTACTAAAAAAAGAGTTGTTAGTTGCAAATATCCACTTAAGAAGTTAAGTGACATATCTAATTTCGCCCATAGTTAA
>CM019155.1:7609249-7659618 GCA_009733165.1 Naja naja
CATAGCGGCCAAGGAAGGACAGGAACTGATGGGGGATGGGCACCTAAACTCAAAGTAAGAAAGGATTTCCGGGATGCTCCATCTGGAGAGGTTTTCATGCTAAGTCTGGACAGCCATTGGCCTTGGATGGTTTGAGGATTCCTGCCTGGATAGGGGGCTAGTCTAGAAGATCTTTGAAGTACCTTCCAACAGTGTGATTCAATGTTTTCCAAACCTGCCAACTTCAAGATGGGTGGACTTCAACTCCCAGAATCCCCCAGCCAGCCATTCTAGGGAAAACTGTTGGTCTATTATTGGATGCTGGGTTTGGTCATGTGATGTATGGATGGGGTAAGAAAGGAGCTGACTTGACATTCTGCTTCAGTCTATGTAATTTTTCTTCAAAGGAAAAAAAACTGATTATTTGCATAGACTCCTTCAGTTTTAGAAGTGAGGAATCTTCTGCCGGTCTGCAGAACTTGAAATTTTAGACCTAGATAACCTAGAACTACACCGCCTTCAGTCCAATCTAAGTATAGTACATAAAATTATACATTGCAATGTCCTACCTGTCAATGAATACTTCAGCTCCAACCATAACAATACAAGAGCACACAATAGATACAAACTCAAGGCTAACTGCACCAAACTTGACTGCAGGAAATACGACTTCAGCAACAGAATGGTCAATGCCTGGAATACTCTACCTGACTGTGGTTTGTTCCCCAAACCCCACAAACTTTAACCTTAGACTGTCTACTATTGACCTTACCCCTTTCCTAAGAGGTCTGTAGGGGGCGTGCCTAAGCGCACCAACATGCCTACCGTCCCTGTCCTATTGATTATTTTTATTTTTCTTATATATATCCATTTCATGTATTCATATCTATGTTTATACTTATACCTGTTATCTTATAATCGCTTGAAATAAATAAAATAAACATGTTTTGTTCCTATGTGGGAAGTCCTCGACTTACAATCACAATTGGCACCAGAATTTCTGTTGCTAAGTGATGTGGTTGCTAAGTGAGTCACACCTAGGCTGCTGAACCCTAGCCTTTGCAACCATGTAGACCACTGTAGTACAACAATCTTCAATTTTAACATACTGGTAGCCCTCGACTTATGACTACAATGGAGCCCAACATTTCTGTTGTAAGTGAGACATTTGTTAAGTGAGTTTTGCCCCTCCCCCATTTTGCGACCTTTCTTACCACAGTTGTTAAGTGAATCACAGCAGTTGTTAAGTTAATAACATGTCACTAAATGAATAGTTGTAAATTGAGGACTACCTGTATTTGTTTTAAGTAGCTAACTGGACACTTTTTGCCCCAGACATTCAGCAAATTGCTGCAGTTCTTAAGCAAATCATGAGGTTGTTAAGTGAATCCAGCTTGCCCCGTGGATTTTGCCCTCCAGAAGCAGGCTAGGAAAGTTGCCAGGGGCTTAGAGGAGTTGGTAGGGGATGTTGTGCAGATCTGGATGGGGAAGAACTGGCTCCGACTCAACCCGGCCAAGACTGAGTGGCTGTGTGTACCGGCATCTCGGATAATCCAAGAGGTTCCATCATTGGCCATGGGGGGAGAGGTGTTGCCCCCCATGGATGGGGCCCGCAATTTGGGTGTCCTCCTGGATCCACAGCTCAATTTGGAGGAGCAGGTGGGAGCTGTGACCAGGGGGGCATTTGCCCAGATTCGTCTGGAGCGCCAATTGTGTCCCTATTTGGACCGAGATTCCCTACGGACGGTTACTCATGCACTTGTGACTTCTCGAATTGACTACTGTAATGCTCTTTACATGGGACTGCCCTTGCGGACCATCCAGAGGCTTCAGCTGGTACAGAATGCGGCTGCACAGGTAGTGATGGGAGTGTCCCGATACGCCCATGTTACACCCCTCCTGCATGACCTGCATTGGCTGCCAGTTGCCCTCTGGGTGAGATTCAAGGTATTAGTCATCACATATAAAGTCCTTCATGGCTTGGGTCTGGGGTAATTGTGGGAGCGTCTCCTGCCAGCATCGACCTCCAATCACCCTGTACGCTCCCACAGGCAGGGCCTCCTGCGGGTGCCATTGACCAGACACTGGCGGCTGGCGGCGCCCAGGGGCAGGGCCTTCTCTGTGGGAGCACCCACCCTGTGGAATCGACTCCCCTTGGAGCTCGCTTCCTGACCTCCATTCCTTTCTAAAGACTAAAACAACCAAGACCTAAAGACTTGGTTGTTTCAACAGGCTGGCCTGGACTGAATGGGGTGGGGGTGGGGTTTTTTTTAATCAATTTTTAGTTTTAATCGGGTTTTAAATTTTATTGGGCTTAGTTTAGTTTAATTCTCTTTTAATATTTGTATTCTTGTTTTTATTGTAAGCCCCCTGAGTCCCTCGGGAGAGAGGGTGGCCTATAAGTCCAATAAAATGAATGAATGAATGAATGAATGAATGAATGAATGAATGAATAAATGAATGAATGAATGAATGAATGAATGAATGAATGAATGAATGAATGAATGTTCACGTGACGTGCTGTTTGCAAGGGCCTGAATTTCCACCTTGGGAGAGGCTACAACACTTGTAAGCACAAAGACTGTCGCTTTTTTTCAGCGGCGTCACAACTTTGAAGAGTGGCTAAATTGATAGTTGTAAGTTGAGGACTACATACAGCGGTTCAGTAAATATAAATTAGTCCTGGGAATGTTTGTCATTTTATCGATGTAATAATTCAAACAGGCCTAGATTGAATCTCACAGCCTCTGTGCAAAAAGATCCACCAAAGATTCCAGTTTGATTTTTTTTTCCAATCAGAATAGAGCTGGGAGGGACCTTGGAGGTCATCTAGTCCAACCCGCCTGCTCAAGCAGGAGACTCTACACCATTTTAGATAGGTGGCTGTCCAATCTCTTCTTGAAAGCCTCCAGTGATGGAGCACTCGTGACTTCTGGAGGGAAGCCATTCCAAGCCAGAATTCTGGGAGTTGAAGTCCACCAGGCTTAAAGCTGCCAACGTTGGAGATCTAGGTGGGCCATACCCAGTTCCTGCAACCGTTCTTCATATGTTTTCATATTTCTTCCACCCGTTTCATTAACATGATTCAAAACAATTCGCTGAAATGCCAATCCAAGCATCGGAACTGTGATGTATGCAGAGTTTGAATATGATTGGTTGTTCTTGTAAAGTGTTTGAAATCATTGGTTGTAAAAGTATGGGAAAACCCTGCACTCTGATTGGCTGTCAGCCGAGGCAGCCGGCTATATATAGCTGCCTCGGCTAAGCCAAATTGGGTCCGTTCTGAGCTGAAGTCACAATAAACTTTGAAGCACTCCGCGTCCTGCCTCTCTATGCGAACTTAACAGGAACAATAAATAAATATAGATGCAGGAAAAATGCCAGTTCAGAGGTGGAGATAGCTGTCAAATCTCTCCTTTCATCAGGCTGGTTTTTAGGAGGCTTTCTGGTGGGGCGATCATTTTCAATATATTGATTTTGCAGCTCAGCCATTTCCTTACAGCACACTTTGCTGATCAAGATAGTACAGTCTTCTCCAGCATATCTCAAAGAATTCTTCTCCAAACTTCATTCCTTCTATCGATTTAAAGCTGATAGCTATTTACCTGTTTTACATATTTCTGTTGCAGCATCAAAGTCCACTTAGAGTGATCATGTTTTCTTCCTGTTGTTTTTGGTGTCTACCAGATTTACTTAAGTGAAATTCTGAAGATGGCCACAGGCTAAGATTTATTTTAAGAAGTGCAAAAGCTGGAAAAGGGGTTATGGTTGTAAGCTGAGGACTATTAACATGCTATTCAGCTGAGATATTTCCTGAGAAAGCATGGAAATCATATATGAAAGTTTGTAATATTGTTGGAGGGGCTGCCATATATAGGTAGTCTTCAAGTTATAACTGTTCATTTATTCAAAGTTGCAATGGTGCAGAAAAAAGCGACTTATGGCTGTTTTTTAAACACTTACGACCGTTGCTCAGTCACGACAATCATGTGATCAAAATTTGTAGGCTTGGCAACTGGTATGTACTTAGAGTGTTCCAGGGTCATGTGATCATTTTTGCAACCTTCTGACATCAATGGAGAAGCGAATTCACTGAACAACCCTGTTACTAAGTCAACATTTGCAGCAATTTACTTAACAATCATGGAAAGAAAGGTCTAAAATGAGACAATGTTCACCTAACAATCTGCTTGCTTAGCAACAGAAATTTTCTGCTCAGTTGCGGTCATAAATCAAGGACTTCCTGTATTTTTCCCCCAGGGTATTGAAAGACAGTAAAAGTAAAATGGCCAACAAGGCTTGGGTCTGGCATATTTACGGGAGGGCCTCCTGCCGGCATCGAGTGCCCAACCACCCTGTGCGAGCACACAGGCAAGGGCTCCTCGGGGTGCCGTCTGCAACCCCAGTGTTGTTTGGCGGTGCCCCAGGGGAGGGCCTATTCTGTGGCGGCACCCGTCCTATGGAACCAATTACCCCTGGGACTACGTCTGGCCCCTGACCTTCGCACCTTCCGCCACGATTTGAAAACCCAGCTCTTTGAACAGGCCGGGCTGTGCTGACCACTTGTGGGGGATGGTTTTAAATTTAATTCAGGAATTTTATACGGGTTTTAGATTAATTGACTTGTAGTATTTAATATTGTTTTAGGTAACTAACTTATTGTCTGTTTTTAGTTGTGAGCTGCCCCGAGTCCTTTCGGAGAGGGGCATACAAGTCAAATCATTCAATCAATCAATCAATCAACACTGAGAGGCTGCTTCTTGCCAAAAAAAAAAATTCCCAGAAGAATAAACCATGATTGTGAGGGGTCCTTGGTGCTCTGTAAGCTTGCTTGTTTTCTTGCCGACGTTTCATCACCCAAAGTAGGCAAACATCATCAGTGCTAGTCTTGATGAACTTACCATCACCAGCTATAATGACGTTACCTAGTTTGGGTAATGAAACATTCTTCCTCCCAACCTCACCCTTGCTCCAAATAATTCTGGTTATTTGGAAATCATTGTTTACCTCCCACAGCATCCCAGATCTAATCTAGCATTATTCCAAAACCTTAGGAGAAAGACGAGGCGTAAAGGAAAGCAACAGACACCCCCCACGCTGAATTTATTTTTGTTTTTTATTTTAAATTGGGTTTCTAGGAGAGGAAGGAAAAGATAAACAACTTCTGAGAAATCTCTTCTCAACCCCAGCCTTTGCAACCACCTAAATCACTGTAGTACAATAAACTTTAATTTTAATATATTTGTTTTAAATAACTAAGTGCTTGTCAAATCTCCAGTGTTTTTGCAGTTGTGGGCTCATTAACTTCATGCTGAGCCCTAAGACTAAATTACTGCTTGTGCGGTTTGTCTTATAGCGCAGCCAGTTAAAAGGTCTAGAAAGACAAAGCTGCCCCCCAAGAGCTTCACTGGATGAGTTCGAGCTAAGCAGGGAAGGTCCATCAAGGGGTGGATTCAGGGGTGGGATTCTACCGGTTCAGACCGGTTCTATAGAACCGGTTGTTATGATTCTGCACAGTTCAGAGAACCGGCAAATTGTGCCCCTGGCTGGCCCTACTCTGCCGCTTCTTCACCTTCCCACCCAGTCAGTCCTTATCGTGCATGTGCAAAATTGCGTGCAGGCCCGACATCACTGACTGCTGCTTCCCCGCCCATCACCTTAGGTATTTTGCCCTCCTGACAATCAGCTATTCCGATGATCAGCTGTGCCGGGATTCCCCTCGCTGTCTTACTGCTTCGCCTTGAGGCCTAGGAAGCAAAAAACAAACAAAAACGGGGGGTTTGCCGAAAAGAAAAAGAAAAAAAGAAAGAAGAAAAGAAGAAGCCACATTCAACCAGTCATATGGCCATGCCCACCTAGCAACACCCACAGAACCAGTTGTTAAAAGAACCTTGGGTGGTTCTTGTGCTGAGTGAGACTCTGTGACTTCCTGAAGGGCCCTTTCAGAAAGTGTGCAAAATCTGACAATCCCATCGAAGGGACAAAGGGGGGGCCCTGCAATGGTGCACTGAGGGCTTCCCCTGTTTGTGTGTGTGTGTGTGTGTGTGACATCAGGTCTCTCAGGGCAATGATCAGGTGCCCAGGTAACTGGTTCTTTCAGATCCAGAGATAATAAGTGTGCAGACAGTCCTGGACTTACAACCATTCATTTAGTAGCCGTTCAAAGCTACAAATGAAAATAGTGACTTATGGGTATTTTTCACACTTATGACCATTGCAGCATCCCCATGGCCCCATGGTCAGAATTTAGGTGCTTGGTTCATATTTATGACAGTTGCAGTGTCCCTGGGGTCGCGTGATCTGCTTTTGTGACCTTCTGATGAGCAAAGTCAATGGGGAAGCCAGATGCACTTAACAATCGTGTTACTTACTTAACAGCTGCAATAATTCGCTTAACAAACTGTGTCACTCTGAATGTCCACTAATCGGCATACATTAAAATGAAATTTAATTGCCTACACCTCTCAAAGGGTCTCCACCTCCAATATACATTATGCAAACATGACAAAATAAATAAACAAATAAACAAACAAACAAACAAACAGAGCCTTGGTGGCTCAGGCTGTTAAATGCCTAGCACTTAAGTTCCAGCTGCCTGCAATTAGTGCAGGCTCGAATCCCACCAGGGCCAAGGTTGACTCAGCCTTCCATCCTCTCGGGGTAGGTAAATTGAGGACCCAAGATTGTTGGGGGCAATAAGCTGACTTTGAAAAAAATGCCACTTAGTAATAAGCAGGCATATACAGTGGAATGAAGGCTATTGCTGAGTGTATTGGGTTGTATCCCAAAAATTGTAAGCCGCCCTGAGTCTTCGGAGAAGGGTGGCATATAAATGTAATTAAAAAAAAATACAAAATTATGCATATACCCAGATATATTATATGGCACAGAGAAAAAACACAGTTCTGGGGCTACCTACATTATCTTTCTTTTCAATAAAAAGTTTAAGTGGAAAAAAAATATTTTCAGTCAACTGGGAAGCATTACAGGGAGTCCTTGACTTAAGACCACAGTTGAGCCCAAAATTTCAGTTGTTAAGTAAGACATTTGTTAAGGGAATTTTGCCCCATTTTCCACCTTTCTTGCCACAGTTGTTAAGTGAATCACTGAGGCTGTTAAGTGAGTCTGGCTTCCCCATTGACTTTGCTTGTCAGAAGGTCACAAAAACAGGATTCCATGACCCAGGGACATAGCAATGGTCATAAGTATGAGCCAGTGGCCAAGTATCTGAATTTTGGTCACATGACCATAGGAAAGTTATTCTAAGTCTAACTTACAAGCAATTACTTAATGACTGTTGCAGTAGCACTGAAAAAAGTGACCTATGACCTGTTTTCACACTTACGACCGTTGCAGCATCATCTCAGGGTCATGGGATCAAAATTTAGACACTTGACATGTATTTACAGCAGTGCACTGCCCACCCCAATCCCTTCTTAGTTGGCTTCAGACAATCAGATTTGATGAGGAAAGCCAGGTTTGCTTAATGACCACATGAATCAATTAAGAACTGCAGTGATTCCCTTAACAACAGTGGCAAGAAAGGTCACAGAATGGGACAAAATTCGCTTAACACCTGCTTGCTTAGCAACAGAAATTTTGGGCTCGGTTGTGGTTGTAAGTCAGGGACTACCTGTGAAGGCTGTGGGCTTCATCAAAAAAAATGTCCATCCTATGTTAGGTGACTCTCACCTTAAATTAAGATCATGTTTTGTGTGTGTGTGTCTGTGTGTGTAATTCTGGGCTGCATTGCAACACTGGTGGACAAATTATCGCATGAGACCATATGTAGCTCTGTCTAACTTCAAAACTTCCATCAATTCTGATTGTCCAAACACAACATGTTAAAAGAGGCATTCAACAGGTGGCCAAAAGATTAAATTCATGCTCCTACCCATTTGGTCTCTGCTGCCCCATCACTGTTCACACAAGCACTGTGATTCTGAACCGATTAAAAGCCAATCCTGGATCAAAGAAAATCTCTCTGTCCCAAATGTCTTCATACAGATGGCAATGAAAAGCATAAAAGATAAAAACTTCTGCCTTCCAAGATGAGTTTTAATGCAAGGGGAATCAGGGAGGCAGAATTTGGAAGAGAATTTGAATCCCAATGGTGGGATTCAAAAAATTTTACACCAGTTCTGTGGGTGTGGCTTGGTGGGCATGGCTTGGTGGGCGTTGTAGGGGAAGGATACTGCAAAATCTCCATTCCCTCCCCACCCCACTAACCTGCTTTCCAGCTCCGTTCTCCTGTGCAGGGCAACCAAAGAAGACCCAGACAATCAGCTGGGACTCAGGAGGTGGAGAATAGATGGGGCGGGGCCAGTCAAAGGTGGGATTGGCCCAACTACTCACAATTTCCACTACCGGTTCTCCAGAACTGGTCAGAACCTGCTGAATACCATCTCTGGTCAGAACCTGCAAGAATGTAAATGTGGCAAATGTCTGGGAGTTGAAGTCCACCAGGCTTAAAGTTGCCAAGGTTGGAGACCCTTGCTCTAAAACAGTGGTCGCCAACTGGTGGGGCAGGGACTGGTGGGCCACGAGAAAACTGGTAGTCTGCAGAGAAATGTCCCCCTGAAAGCAATTAATCCAGGCTGCGCGGGAACACAAGGCTATGCCTCCCACACGGCCCACCCACCTGCTGGCCCCCACCCTTCGGCCGAACACGAACCTTACCTTGAGTAGAGCCACGTGAGCTGGAACTGGAAGGTGAGACCAATGGCGGGGGAGGGAAATCCGCCCCAGGTTGAGTTGCTGACGTTGGTGGGAAGTTGCGGTAGTCACAGGACTGGCCCTTTGGTCATCCCGGAGCGGCTCCTGCAGTCCATGGCAGGCTGGTGCACCCAGGTGGATGACCAAATGGCCAGCCCTGTGACTATTGCAGCTCTGGAATATGGGACCGAGTTTCCCACCAACGTCAGCAAGCCGCCGTCAGTCAAAATTCATATGAGTGGCCCGCGGGATTTAAAATTATGAGTTTGGTGGTCCCTGAGGTCCAAAAGATTAGCGACCCCTGCTGTAAAGAATTGTAGACAGTTGCTAAGTCTGCATTTCCACATTGTCCAAAGCAGCTTTTGGGAATAAAGACTGAAGCATTCTGCAACCTCAAAGAAGTCCCACCTATTTTGTGAGGTCTAGGAGCATGGCATGCCTTTTGAACCTGGAATGTCTTTTCCATGAATAACATCACTTCCTTTTAAAATTCCAGGCGCTGTCATCTCATCCTCATTTCATCAGACTCTCATCAGAGTGAGGCTTTCTTGGTCACCCTGCTGTGTAATTCTCAGATCTTGTTCCTGAATTTTTAGTGTTAATTAGCATGAAAAGATTTAGATGGGTTCCGCTATTCTTCTCCTCCTTTCCAATTTCGAAGGCTTTTTAAAAGCAGAGTTGCTATTTATGCTCTGCCTTCCTCCAATTTTTTGCAAATAGGAAATTAAATCGATAACAGTTATTCTAGAAGAGCGGGCAATAGGAGGCTTCTCATTCTAAAAGCCTACACAGGTTATTAAGTATATGTACATAATGTAGTTGGGTTGACAATATATAAAGCACAAATATATATGTCTGTAGCTTTAAGGAAAAATACTGTAATGTATTATGCTGTGTTCTGGTTGGTTGAGTATGCTGCAAGTTGCCATAAGAGGGAGCTATAGATCATGGTTTAACTCTCTCTCCCACTGAAGATCTCTCTTGATGCTGATATTGACTTTCTCTCTGACTGAATACGGACTTATACTGACTAACTCTGTTTACTTTGATATTCTGTTGATATCAAAGAGTATCTGTTGTATTATGGTTTGATATTTGTCTGCTGTAAAAGACGTGAAAAGGTTTGTCTGCTGTAAAAGACGTGAAAAGGGTAAGAAGACTTTATAACTGGATACTGCTGGACTGTTAAAACGTGTATGACCTGGACTGTTTATTTAGACTGTGCTATTTCTTAGAGTAAACATTAACACAATTTGGTGTGTCTCTGTGTGGCTGTGTATTTATTCATAACTGGTCTCATATCAGTTTCCATGTGTATATCCTTGTTACACAAGTGTTACTCTGCATATATCCTAACACAGGTGGCCCTTGATTTGCAACCATAATTTGGATCAGAATTTCCATTGCCAGGCAAGGTGGTTGTTAAATGAACCATGCCCTATTTTACAATCTCGACTTGTTGTAAAGCAAATCACTGCAGGTAAGTGAATCACATGGTTGTTACGTGAGTCTTGTCCACCCCACTGACTTTTCTTGTCTTCTGGGAAGGTCACATCTGGCGGTCACATGACCTTGGGGTGTTGCTACCATCATAAATACATGCTGGTTGCCAAGTGCCCAAATTTTGATCACGTGACCATGGGGGTGCTGCAACTATCATAAGTGTTAAAACTGGTCCCTTTTTTGTAACTTTGAACAACCATTAAATGAATATTTGTAAATTGATCTGATTTCATCTGATCAATTGTATCTGATTTCATCTGTTATGTCTTTTGAGCACTCATCTTCACCTGGCATAAGATATACGTAGGGGCTAAACAAGATAACAGATAACAGATAATCAGAGTTCGAAGGGAACTGAAAACCCCCGACACTGCACCAATACTGCACTATACAGCAGAAATCAAAAGAGCTACTGCCCTGGGATAGAAGCTGTTTTTCAGCCTATTTGTCCTTGTTTTTATTATTCTGTACCATCTGCCAGATGGTAATAGTTCAAAAAAGGCTGGTGCCCAGGATGAGATGGATCTTTGAGAATGTTTTGGACTTTCTTAAGGCAGCGGGAGCTATAAAACTCTTCCAAAGAGGGGAGAGGGCAACCCATGATCCTCTGGGCAATGACGTTAACCCTCTGCCTCCTATCTGCCCTATGCAATTGGCAAACCATGCAGAGGTGCAGTAAGTTAAGATACGCTCTATGGTGCAACGGTAAAAGGTCACCAGCAGTTTTTCATTGAGTTGTTGTTTTCTGAGAAGTCTCAGGTAGTATAATCTCTGCTGGGCTTTTGACCAGGGCTGCAATGTGGGCACCCCAGGTCAGGTCCTCTTTTAGGGTAACACCCAGAAACTTAAAACTGGCCACTTGCTCCACTCGGTCTCCACTGATATGCATCTATAATCCACGATAAGCTCCTTGGCCTTATTGGTGTTGAGGACCAAGTTATTGTCTCCACACCACGAAAGCAACTGGTCCACCTCATCTTGGTAGGCAGACTCATCCCCCCCGGAGATAAGTCCCACCACTGTTGTATCATCTGCAAATTTAGCAATAGTATTCAGCAAGAGTACTAACAACCAGATGACTGCAAGCCATATAAATCCTCCCATTCCTCACCAGTCAGTTAGAACTGAAGAAGCTTCTTGGGTGATAAGTGAAAAGTTTTCAAGGAAAGCAAAAACCAAGAAAGTCTGGTTGCCTTTTGGAAAAAGCACTTTTGGCACATGACCTGGATGTCTGAGAATCTCCATAGACAAGCAGATGTGAGACTTTTAGGTACTGTGGTTATTTCTCCATGGAGGGTGATGCAGAATCAATGTTGCGTGTTCTGTTTGCTTGTCCACTGCGCCATTCGTGACTTCCTAATATCGCTCCTCCTTGTAAATTGCTCCAGCTAGTCTAGGCAAGAAAATACATTTTTTCCTATGAGCTGATAAATGATTGAAAAGGGTTAGCAAAATATTGTTCAGTTGTGATAGCAATAAGAAAACTCCAGATATAATTAAGTTGTGATAGATTGTTTCCATGTTAGAAGACGATTTGCTATGCATTTCTCATTTTAATATTTTAATCTTGTTATGTTTTCTCGCTTGAATGTTTCTACAGAATTCTGCTCTATGACCATAAATAAAATGTCACAGATCAATTTGTTGTCCTAAGATTAAAACAATAATCTGTACTCATCTTGGTGTTGATATTTCATTCAGTACAGGCAGTCCTCAACTTATGACCACAAATTGAGCCCAAAATTTTTGTTGCTAAGTGAGCCCCATTTTATGACTTTTATGACTCAAATTTTTTCTGTGTGTGGCTTGGTGGCGTGGCAGGGAAGGTTGCTGCAAAATCCCCATTCCCTCCCCACCCCACTAACCTGCTTTCCAGCTCTATTCTCCTGTGCAGGACAACAAAAGAAGACCCAGCCAATCAGCTGGGACTCGGGAGGCAGAGAATAAATGGGGGTGGGGCCAGTCAGAGGTGGTATTTGCTGGTTCTCCGAACTACTCAAAATTTCCGCTACCAGTTCTCCAGAACTGGTCAGGATCTGATGAATATCACCTCTGGTAGGCTTGAGAATTTTTGCTGCCCCATCAGCAGTCTTGCACATACAGACATCCAGATGGATAGATTAACTTCACAACATCGAGTATCTTGGGTTGCTGTAGCAACTTCATTAAAATATGACTGATGAGGTCCCAAGGCGCTGAGCAAGAGATCACTGATTGCCTAGTTAGCGTGAAAATCATTGCCAATTTCTCATGAAATCTTCTAAACTATTAAAGTTATTTCTCAGCTCCAGAGTCAAC
This sequence comes from Naja naja, assembly GCA_009733165.1. NCBI lineage: Eukaryota > Metazoa > Chordata > Lepidosauria > Squamata > Elapidae > Naja > Naja naja. The sequence continues at coordinate 7,621,745 of CM019155.1, forward strand.
CCTAGGAAGGATGTGCTTCAGATTTAGGCAAATCCCAAATCAAAAGATGCTAAATCAGGCAGGCCTGGGAAATGGCCGGTCAGTACAAGATCCAACTGAACAAAGAACGCTGAACCCTTCTGAAATTGTGCTAATGTTTTCACATAAAGAAAAGCTGAGGCTACAGCCAGAAGCCAAGGTGGATTATGGAACCGTGACTGATGGCTTTGGTTCACGATGAATCATTTTTGAGAGAAGGATGTGACACTAGATCACGCGATGGTCCAAGAGTACAGGGCTATTTGTTAGCTCTCCTTCCCCAAAGCAAGAAAGATAATAAAGTTTACAAGAGGATATAGGAGACATATATAGAATGCTAGTTGTTTACATCTTCTATGTCTATAATTCAGCCTCTGTCCCATTGTACTTTCGATGACTTTCCTTTTTTTAATTTATTATGGTTGGTCACACAGTCAGCCAGCTTTAGACTGGATCTGACATTTTTGTCCACTTATCGAGTCCTTTCCAAGGACCTGGGATAACAGACATTGTTTGATGGTAGTAAAGGTCTCATTGCTGGATGTAAGCTGTTTCAAGTAAAGCTGCCTTTTGCAATTGACTGCTGGTAATTATCTCAACACCAATGATATTATGGTTTATTTAATTTAATTTATATGCTGTCCATCTCAGTATTGGAGGGACTCTGGACTTCAAAGCTGGGAAAAGCTTTAATCTGTTTATAGTTCAGTTGAGCCCCTGTGCTAATTTCTTGACAATATTTGCAATTTTCTTACCCAAACTTGTGCGTGGGATCTATGCATTTTCTTGCAAAGTTTCACATAATAAAGATGCTTTCTCCTCACCAAAGTAAAAGACCCCTTTGACAGGAGAATCAGAATATAAAATAACAGAGCTGGAAGGGACTTTGGTAGTCTTCTAGCGCAAACCCCTTCTTAAGCAGGGTACCCTATACAATTCCAGACATGTGATTACCTTCTGAAATTGTAAAATTGTGTTTCTATGTGTGTTTCTTTTTGTGTGTGTGTGTGTGTGTGTGTGTGTTTAAAAAATAAACCTATTTCATGTTGTTTTCATAATAATTATATTTCTGAACCTATTCACCTGAAACCTGGCAGTTCTGATTCCCACACAAAGAGGTCAGGTTGGTTGCAAATTTCAACCTGCCATGAAGTATTTTAAGAAGTGATTAATCGTTTCATCATTAAAAATCAGAACGAAAAGGCTTCTAAAAAACCTGTATGTCTCTTCTTCTGAAATAAATCAGTCTTTAATAAAGGCATATTAATCCGGATTATTCCATCCAAGATTACATGGGGGGGGAATGATAATTTGATTTCTAATGTCAGTGAGAGATTTAGATTTTGAATCATGATTTATTATATTGAGGCAATAAATTGGAGCAAGTAAAGGGAAATATATCCGAATCACTCCAAATGGACTGTGGTATCTCATCATTAATTGGTTTCGGGAGGCTCAATGGGTGACAAAACCATTGAGTATCAAACAATTTTTCCCATAAGAAATAATGTATTGAGTCACAAGGCAGCCAACACCCACAAGTTTTAGCTTGCGCATTGAGCATGGAGACATAATTTTCACATCAAAATGCGTTGAGTACCAAATTCAGTGAGTTTCAAAGCAGTTGAGTACCACTATATTCTGAATCAGAGAATTGATCTCTAGTCTAGAGATGTTTTATCTTGAAATGTGAAGATAATCACAAGTATGCAGTCGAAGTCCCATTAGTGTGCATGTGCAACATATATTTAAAAAGTACACAAGGCAATGTTTTGATGGTGATGGCTGACATTATAACTTTTTTTTTTATCTTGCTAGATGCTTCCTAGATGTATCCTAAAACCAAATCTAATTTTACGGCAATTATGGGAAAACATTGCTAAGTAATAATGAGGGTTTTTTTTTAAGGAATGTTTTGGGATTGTTAGTTTTTGTGCTTCTTTAACCAGTGCTGTGATGGTCATTGTAGGCATGAATGCAGTGGCCATCACAAGGTATTTAACTGGTAGAGTTTCATAATATTCATACATTCCTTGATGAGTAATATACTGTAGAGAGGTCTCTTATTTTATTAATATATTTAAAATGTGTGTACCATCCTACAAAACCCACTTTCCTTCCCCCTGGCAGCTCACAACTGTCTAAATTCTCACAAAATTCAAGATAATTAAAGGGCCTTGGTGGTGCAGGCTGTTAATAGACTAGCACTTAGTTCCAGCTGCCTGTAATTATTGCAGGCTCGAATCCCACCAGGCTCAAGGTTGACTCAGCCTTCCATCCTCTCGGGGTAGGTAAAGTGAGGACCCAAGATTGTTGGGGGCAATAAGCTGACTTTGAAAAAAATGCCACTTAGTAATAAGCAGGCATATACAATGGAATGAAGGCTATTGCTGAGCATTGGGTTGTATCCCAAAATTGTAAGCTGCCCTGAGTCTCCGGAGAAGGGCGGCATATAAATATGAATTAAAAAAAAAATAGAACTTGCCATAATATTATGGAGGTCTGGAAAAGGAATGAAATCCTAGCCATTTCTAGTTATACATTTGTGGAGAGCAAAATAAGGAATTATTCCTCCTGCAGAAGAGTATATTATTGTATGTGTTTTTATAGTTCTTTCACACACAAAAAATTACTACGTAAAATTTGTAATATTCTTTGTTTACCTGATTATTTTTTCATCAGTGTATCCCATTTGTGCGCAGTGGGATTATACACTGCTCAGAGTCAGAGTGGCATAGAAACTTAGCAGGATAAATATATTAAACTATAAAAATAAAGCACAAATATATAGCATTATGTATGAATATATAGCATTGAAATATATACACAAATATATAGCATTATTCACAAATACATAACATTAAATCTACAAGGGCATAAAGCAGAAGTCCAAATGAAAAATGATTAAACCGCATCGTATTCCAATATCCGGCAGAATAAAAATATCTTAGCTTGATGCTCCAAAGTTTTTATTAAGTAGGTCGAAGCATTACAGGTAGTTCGTGGTTACCGACACAATTGGGAATGGTAATTCTGTCACTAAGCAACACAGTTTTTTTTTAATCACATGGTTGTGCCTGACTTAGAAAGGCAATTCATTGGATCTGATCGCAGTCATTAAGTGAATCACCACTGGTCATTAAGTACAAAGTCACACAACTATGACACTTGGCTTCCTGCAGGCTTCCCCATTGATTTTGTCTGTCAGAAGCTGGTAGTGAGGTTTTCAAATTGTGATCATGTGACTGCATGGATGCTATAATGGCAATAACTTCAAGGATTGGTCATAAGTCTCCTTATTAAGTACAACATAATATCCATCAGTCACTGAATGTATGGTCATTAAGTGAGGACTACTTCTAAGTGCAAGTTTGATTCAGCGCGGATTCCATTCAGATCGGATCAGCCTTTATCTCCAAGTTTACCTTTGATGACAAGTTCAAATCTAAATATATATATGAGAGAGACACAGACAGACAGACAGACAGACAGACAGACAGACAAAGGCAGAGGCAGGGAGGGAGGATGGGACAGGGAGAGGGAGGGAGGAGAAAGAGTGGGGGGGGAGATAGATAGGAGACAATCAAATGCCAGAAAGAAAACAAAAGACCAAAATACCTCCTCACCAGCAATCAACACCCAAATGAGCAGAAATTAACACCAAGATTAATATTAGACCAACAATCAAGAAGTAAACAACACCCCAATCAAAGAACTGCCGAAGAAACTAACCATAAATAACAGCATCATTAAGGAACTATCAAGACCATGTGCACCAACACTGACTGGGCTAGCCACTAGAATAGAAAATGAGAACACCCCCTACTAGCACTGATGATGTTATTTAGTTTGGTGATGAAACATCTGCAAGAAGACAATCAAACTAAGTGAGCACCAAAGACCTCACAATTCAACCCTGAGCTACAGATATTCTCTTCTTCACAGACAAATATAAGACAACCAACCAAAGGCTTTCCAGTGGAATGCAAATATTTCCAGTACTCCCAACCAATGCCGATAATCAAGGGGCAATAAAGAATTTTCAACGAAATTTAGATTCAGGTGTAGATTCAGATCCTGAGTAAAATCATGTATTGATTTTGCAATCAGCAAAATTGAGAATCAAACCACAGTGCAAAAATCCTAGTGTTACCCCTGTTTAGATCATCCTAATTTGGAATGTGAGGTTTTACAGGAGCAACTCATGAATGTTTAAGATGTTGGAGATCATAATAATTAGCAGAAGTGAACTGATTACAGAATACATGGATTTAAGATTATAGAATCCTAGAAAAGACTATGCATTGTTTCCAACTTTGATATGTGAAGCTTCAGTTCCTAGAATTCTGTAACAGTTTGGTAAATTTGGCAAATTTAAAATGTGTGGACTTCAACTCCCAGGATTCATGCTGGCTAGGGAATTCTGGGAAAAAACTAGAACATTTGAATGTTAACAAAACAAAATAGATTTTAGAAAGAGACAGCATAGTTGCACTTCACTTTATATCAAGGCTGCAGCTGTGGAAGTGGTCAACAGTATTAAGTATCTGAGGGTGCAGATAACTAACAATCTGAATTGGGCTCCCCACACGTCATCCTTAGTGAAGCATGCAAACCAGCCTCTGCATTTCCTGCGTTGGATGAGGACAGCACATCTTTCTCCTTCTGTCCTGGCCACTTTTTATGGAGCCATGATTGAGAGCATTTTAACAAACTGCATCCCTGTTTGGTTTGGGGGCAGCAGTGTCTCAGATAGAAAGTCCCTACAGAGAGTGGTGAGAACAGTGGAGAAGTTTATAGGAAGCTCGCTTCCCGTTATTCAGGCTTATAAGCACTGTGTGCTTAGAGCTTGAAGCATTGTTAGAAACCCCACACACCCACTTCACGGTCTTTGTTTCTGTTGCTCCCCTCTGGGAGGAGGTTTTAAAGTATTTCTAGCAGGATTACCAGATTCTGTAACAGTTTTGTCACAGCTTTGTTCCTTATGCCACCCCTCTTGTAAATTAGCAAGATTCTTTTTTTTCCGCCATGTATATGTGTGCATCTGAACTAGACTTTGATATTTCTGTGTCATATATGTGTGTGTGTGGGAGGATATGCATAATGTTATCTTTTGAGAACTGAATGCAACAAAATTTCATTTTAATGTATGAATGCTTAGTGTACATTTCAAGTGACAATAAAGTTTTGTTCTATTCTAACTAAGAAAAATTTTCTGACAGAACAATTAAGCAATGAACGGCTTTCCTCCAGAAGTTATAGGTATAGGGCAGTGGTGGCTAACCTTTTTGGACTCCTGTGCCAAAAATTACATACGTGCCAGCACCCAGAAGGCAATGAACATGCCCCCCCATGCTCCCTGCACACGCACATGCGATTTCCCCCCCTGCCACCCCCTTACCTGCACTGCACCTCCCAGTTGATTATTGGCCCATTTGAGGCCTTTTTCGGCCTGCCAGAGGTTTGAGGGAAGCTTCTGCAGGCTTTGCAGGCTGAAAAATGGGCCCGTTTCATCACTTCTGGTATTTCCGGAAATACAGGAAGTGATGAAACGGGCCTATTTTTTGGCCTGCAAATCCTGCAGAGGCTTCCCTCAAGCCTCTGGCAGGCCGAAAAAGGCCTCAAATGGGCTGAAAATCAGCTGGGAGGTGGGTGCATGCGCGGTGAGGTAAGTTTGGCTAGGGCTCGTGTGCCCGCACAAGTGGCTCTGCATGTCACCTGTGGCACATGTGCCAAAGGTTCACCATCACGGGTATAGGGTCTCCTGCTTGAGAAGGGGGTTGGACAAGAAGACCTCCAAGGTCCCTTCCAGCTCTATTCTATTCTGTTATCTAGAATTTGGCCATGGGCTGGGTTCCAAACCATAGAGCTGTGAGTTTCTGTGTGCTGCAATGACACATTTTTTCCAATATGTAAAGAGGACAATGAGAACAATTAACCAGTGGAACAACTTCCCTCCAGAAGTTGTGGGTGTCCCATCACTGGAGGTTTTTAAGGAGGAGGTTGTGTAGGGGTTGCAACATCCTTTCCAGCTCGCTTACTATGTTAAGGTTAACCCTAATCCCTAACTCTAACCCTAATCTCACGCAAAGAATGCCTACCTTCATAACAACCACAATATGGGTAACCCAAATGCAACTCCATGGCTGAGCAGACTTGGTTTTATCTCGTACATTTTCAAGCCCTTTGGGGAAACAAAATCTGGGTTTCCATATGTGAGGAAAGAGACATTTGAAAGAGGTGGGAATCGTCTAGGGTTGTCCTTAGAAGGTTAAAATTCTGCAAAGTCAGGCCTTCCAGCAAACTCCTGGCAAGTTGATTTGCTTGCAACAATCGGAGACTACAGAACTCTGCAGACCTGAGGCTCTGCAAAGCGCTGTTGATTTATCATGGCTTTTCCCACACAGCATATTTGCTATAGTCGGGGAGAAGCCTATATAGGTCAGAAATGCAAAAATAGGCTGCCTCCGCCCTCCTGCTTCCAAAATAGAAAGCAACAGCCCTCCTGGTGTTGCAGCCTAAACATTCAGAAAGTGAAGGCAAGGTGGGACAAGAATGAATGGAGCAGAAGACAAAGGCTTTAGGGGACAGGAGTTCGTTCAAGTGGCCTCCAAAAAGCTAACACCTTGATCTATTAAGTCACTAATTGGTTAGGATCCCCAGGGAAGGCATGGCAGACAGAAGACATTCCTGTGCTTCTCATCCTTAGCATCTCTAAGACATGTGGACTTCAACTCCCAGGATCCCCCAGCCGGTATGAATTCTGGGAGTTGAAGTCTACGCATCTTAGAGTTGCCACATTTCAAAAGCACTCCAATAGGGCTCCTGACAGAATGGTGGAAAAAACAAGTAGGGTTTACTTACCAAGTTCAACTAATACTTACTAGCCTTAGTAAGACCACATCTGGAATACTGCATCCAGTTTTGGTCACATATTATTAAAAAAAAAAGATATTGAGACTCTGGAAAGAGTGCAGGAAAGAGCAGCAAAGATGATAAGAGAGCTGGAGGCTAAAACATATGAAGAAAGGTTGCAAGAATTAGGTATGTCTAGTCTAGTGAAAGGAAGAAGTACGGGTGACATGATAGCAGTGTTCCAATATTTGAGGAATTGCCACAAAGAAGAGGAAGGCCAACTTATTCTCCAAAGCACCTGAAGACAAGAAACAATGGATGGAAACTCATCAGGGAGGCTAGCAACCTGGAACTAAGGAGAAGTTTCCTAACAATGAGAACAGTTAAACCAGCTTTCCTTCAGAAGTTGTGGATGCTCCATCACTGTAGGCCAAGGGTCTTCAACATCGGCCATTTTAAGACTTGTGGACTTCAACTCCCAGAATTCCTGAGCTAACATGACTGGAGGAGGAATTCTGGGAGTTGAAGTCCACAAGTCTTAAAGCTGTCAAGTTTGAAGACCCTGGACTCGCATGGGGGTCTTCAACATCGGCCATTTTAAGACTTGTGGACTTCAACTCCCAGAATTCCTGAGCTAACATGACTGGAGGAGGAATTCTGGGAGTTGAAGTCCACAAGTCTTAAAGCTGTCAAGTTTGAAGACCCCTGGACTCGCATGGGGGTCTTCAACATCGGCCATTTTAAGACTTGTGGACTTCAACTCCCAGAATTCCTGAGCTAACATGACTGGAGGAGGAATTCTGGGAGTTGAAGTCCACAAGTCTTAAAGCTGTCAAGTTTGAAGACCCCTGGACTTGCATGGGGTCTTCAACATCGGCCATTTTAAGACTTTGGACTTCAACTCCCAGAATTCCTGAGCTAACATGACTGGAGGAGGAATTCTGGGAGTTGAAGTCCACAAGTCTTAAAGCTGCCAAGTTTGAAGACCCCCTGCTGTAGGCTTTTAAGAAGAGATTTTAAGGAGAGAAAGCCACTTGTCCAGAATGGTATAGGGTTCCTTGCTTGAGCAGGGGGTTGGACTAGTTGATCTCCAAGGTGCCTTCCAACTCTATTATTCTCAGTAACTCTGAATGAGAGCCAGAAGCAGAGTGACATCTTGTGAAGAAGTTTTCTCAAATGTTGATTTCAGAGGTCTCGGGGGACTCACTGAAATCTTGGCAATGTGTTTTCAATTTCAGACAGATGATGAGAAGACCTAGCTCTCTGGAGAAAGCTCTGAGGCTGAGAAAGGCAGAAGGAAAGACGAGAAGAAGGTGGCCAACACGATGGTGGGTGGATCCCATTATGGTGGCATCCCTGGAAGACCTGAAGTGCCAAGTTAGGGACTGATCATCGCAGGAGAAAAATTATCCCTGTGGTTGCTAATAGCTGACATCAATTTGATGCCACTTGATCAATCAATCAACCTGCACTCAGGAGCAATAGGAGGAGGTAAGATTGGAGGAGAAATTTCCTAAAGTAATAAGGAGCTGAATATAGAACCTCACTCGTAGATTTTGTAATTCCCAAACCCTGCCTCTTTTTCCCTTTTTCTTTTTCCCAATTCGCAGTTATGTCTCTGAAGATTTTTTTCCCCTCCCCCTTCCGTTATTTAGCGAGTTGTCCCTTTTAAGACGGGATTCCCTGCAGGTGGTTGGTTCTCAGGCAAGCTGAAAAGCAGAATTTAATTAACACCCTCGCCAGCGTTTCTGTCTGCCGCATTCAGACGGGCAAACAGTGCCCTCTAGTGTCTGAATTGCTCAACAGCTCGGGCCCCGCCTGGAAGCCCAATCTAGCTTCATCCTCACAAGGATCAAAGCTCACACCTTTTGGGACTGGTGGTGTGAAGTCAGAAAATCCAGGGAGCTGTAAGGAGGCCTATTGGCACACGTTTCCTTTGAGTTCTAACAACCAGCAAATCTTCCCCCACAATGTGGCCATATGCAGCCCTCTTAACCATCTGTCCCCAGTTACAAAACCACATCACAACTCTGACAAAAATTCCCAGGTCACTTACAATAACATACACTTTCCAACTCCCCAAATACTTGATGCAAACATTTGTTTTTGTTTTTCCAAAAGCACATTTGCTGTTTAAAATGCCCTGTGCTCTCTATCTCCTGCTGTTCAATCAGCCCACTTCTTCCTATCTCTGTCTTCTCCCTCCAGAGTTTGTCCTCTATTTTGTTCAAATACCAGCCTTCTGTGCTCTGGCCCACATCACAACTGCATTAGTAACATTAAAAATAATAATAAAAATGCAAATCTAGTAAAGAAATAGAAATAATTTCTCATTTACAATTCTACCAAACAGCTTTCAAACAGTGTCTCTTCTCATTATTCAAATGGACAAATGTACCAAATGGTGTCATGTGTAGGATAGAAACATAAAGCAGTAGTAGCATTAGTGGTAGAGACAGATCTAGATTAATTACAGGTAGTCCTTGAATTAGGGCCACATTTGGTACCAGAATGTCTATTCCTAAGCAGGATAGTTGTTAAGTGAGACATGCTCAACATTATGACCATTTTTTGACCTGGTTGTAAAGCAAACCATTGTAGTCGTTACGAGATGCTGCAGCTATCGTAAATACATGCCAGTTGACAAGGGCCAAAATTTTGATTATGTGACTGGGATGAGGCTGTAACCGTCATAAGTGCAAGGACCAAACCTCACTGGAAATAAGGGGAAACTTTCTGACAGTGAAAACAATCAACCAATAGAACAGAAGTTGCATTTGGAAGTTGAGACTTTCAAGGAGAGATTGGACTCCCATCTGTCAGAAATGATGTAGGATCTCCTGCTTGGATGGGGAAGTTGGATTAGATGACCTACAAGGTCCCTTCCAACTCTGATTATCTGTTATCTGTTATCAGTCACTAAATGAATGGCTATAAGTCAAGGATTACCTGTTCTTCAGGTTGAACCCAGAGCAACTCATAACTGTGAAGCTTGCTGGCAGATGAATTTCCTTTATTAGTTGCCCTCTGTGTCAAGTCCTTCCAGGAAAGTTGTCAGAAACACAGATTCATGACTAATTAAACCTCAGGGGAGGTTGTCCTTAATGTGGGATCTGTGTATAGGTTTCAGAGGGTCTGTGAACTTGGATGGGAAAGAAATATAGGGAGCCCTGGCTTACAGCCAGTTGTTTAGCAATGGTATAATGTTATAGTGGCACTGAAAAACATGGCTTACGAATGGCCCTTCCACTTACGATGGCCATCAAATTTGCAACTATCACAGCATCCTCATGGTCATTGGATCAAAATTTGGGCACATGGCGACTTGCATGTATTTACAATGGTTGCGGCATCCTGGGGTCACATGGTCAAAACTCAAAAACTTGGCAACTGGCTCATATTTACGATGGCTGCAGTGTCCAGGGGTCATGTGATTACCTTTCTCAACCTTCTGATAAGAAAAGCCAATGGGGAAGCCATTGAACCACTGTGATACTTACTTAACAACTGCAGTTATTCACTTAACCACGGTGGAAAGAAAAGTTGTAAAATGGGGCAAAAGATACTTAAATTTGGGGATCTATATGTTGTGGTCGTAAGTCGAGGACTATTTGTGTATTTATGGGCAACTTTTGAGAGAAAGTCAACTATCGTGTGTCTTGAATAATTTAGCTCAGCGTTTCTCAACTTTGGCAGCTTTAAGATGCATGGACGTCAACTCCCAGAATTCCCCAGCCAACATGGGGGATTCTGGGAGTTGAAGTCCGTGTAGTTTTGAAGTTGTCGAAGTTGAGAAACACTGATTTAGTTAATGTTTGTAAGACTCAGAATCCGTACCCCATTCTTTTTACTATCCTTTTTTTTAATCTCAACTACAAAGAAGCAACTACAGAAACAGGAATCGGGTTTTGCATTATCTTGGTAGATATGTAGATTTTTTTTTTGTACATGGAACAAAATAGCTGCGTCTTCCCTTCCCTCATTAACTTCTCAAATAACTGGACTCCCCGATAGAGGTTTTTTTTTTCCCCTTCTGCCCTTGATATATGCATGCAATTCCCATTTGAGTTCTCCTAGCATTCTAGCAGGAGAGTAGACCCCTATTAGAAGAGGTGGCAGCAAAGAACAACGCCGTGATTAAATGCAAAATTGAAATTATAATGAAAATTGGGGCACTGAAAAGAAATTTAATTAAGTAAGCAACTGCAAATCAAACAGAAATGTATTCATTATTTAATCAAGTAGTGAAGTGCAAAATTTCTTCTAATCAGGAAAAGTCTCAGACAGCAGATAAAGGACCTGGGAAATCAAGGAACAATTTCAAAGCCGAAGGAAAATACCACCTATACCCCCACACAAAGGAGCATTTGTCTGAAAAACAAAAGGTTGGCAAGGGAAGCGTTTCTTGCTTTCCCCCCCACACACACCTTTTTTTTTTTTTTTTTTAACCCAAACATCAAGACATTGTGATTAGCTGAGCTTGATCAGAGTCTGGGTAATTTTCAAAATATAAAAAGCATAATGCAGGTGAATGGAGCTGACCCTTGTTGCCTGGATGAGTCAAAAATATAATCCTTATGCCAGGATCGTCATTTTTTAAAGACCAGCTTCTGTGTCTTTCATATCGCAACTGGGCAGACCCAGAGATGGGATTCAAATTTCTTAACAACCGGTTCTGTGGGTGTGGCCTAATTTATGGGGTGCGGCTTGGTGGTCATGTGACTGGGTGACTATGGCTTGCTGACTAGGCGTGGCTTGGTGGTCACATGATTGGCTGGGTGTGGATTGTATGTAAATATTGTAAATATTTATGTAAATTTTGAATTTTTTATTTTAAAAAAGAGCAACTTTTACCCAAAATCAGGCAAAGCAGGCAGGTAGATTGAGTTGCTTGCAGAATCACAGATTCACTCACAGATCTACCTTGCTGCAATCTGCTGCCTGAGTCTGCACTGAAACATAGAAGCTTCAGTCCTAAGGAAGGTTCAGCTCTGCTCCCAGGCCACTTCTCCTCCCCCCTCAACACCCTGAATACCACCCCTGACTGGGCCTCAGGGAAGCCTCCTGTACAACAGCGATTTAGATTAGCTAGAAAGCAAGAAATCCTATGGTTTCCTGCTTTCTAGCTAATCTAAATCACGTGACACAATTGATAGTTGGTGGGGGAGGAAAAATAGCAACTTACCAAAAATTAAGTGAAGGCACAACACAGACAAGTTGGATGGTGTGCATGCGAGATAAGGAGTGACTGGGAGAGGAGGGGTCATCAGTGGTGCAATTTGCCAGTTTATATTTTTATTTATTTATTTTATTTTGTCAAGCGATTATTAGACAACAGGTATAAGTATAAACATGGTTATGAATACATGAAATAGATATGAATAAGGAAAAAAAGAAACAATAGGACAGGGACGTTAGGCACATTGGTGTGCTTATGCATGCCCCCTACAGTTCTCTGAACTGTGCACAATTGTAGCAACCGGTTCTATAGAACCGGTCCGAACAGGTAGAATCCCATCCCTGGATGGACCTCCTTAAGGGAGGGGACCTGTAACATTTCCTGCCTCCCCCCTCTGGTGAGTCAAGTAGATGTGGCTGGGAAAAGACAGTCCTTCAAATAACAAGACAGATTGGGTTTTAAAGGTGATAACCAACCCCTTGAATTGGACCCAAAAGGAAATTGGCAATCAATGCAGCTCCCTCAAGACAGGAGGCACATGTGCAAATCTAGACTTGCACAAAACTGGGGGGATTTGGGGGTTCTCTGAACTGCACAGAATCTTAGCTAGGGGCTCTCCCAAACCCCTGCAAACCCCCAGCAGCCCAGCCCTGATCCTATACCATACCAGACAAGTGGCTGTCCAGTCTCTTCTTTAAAGCCTCCAGTGATGAAGTGCCCACAATGTCTGAAGGCAAGCTGTTCCATTGGTTAATTGTCCTCACTGTTAGGAAGTTAGAAAGGGGGCAGGGCTTTGGCCACACATTGTGACCACTGTGTTGACTTTCTTCGCAACCACGCTCAGATGCCTCCACTTGGATGAACCTTCAGGGAATGAAGTGAGCGAGATTCTTTGTTGACACTGGGACTTAGCATGCTTAACTAGGTTGGTTAAAGTTTAGAGATTAGTTCTGAATTTGATTTTGTTATGTATGCAGGTTTGAATGTTATTGGTTTAGTTTGAACTGTTCTTGTAAAATGTCAAATATGATTGGTTTAAAAAGTGCGGGAAAAACCCTGCACTCTGATTGGCTGGGAACTGCGGCTGCTGGCTATAAGTAGCAGCCTCAGCCCAGCCAAATCGGGTCTGTTATGAGCTGTAGTCACTAATAAACTCTTCACTGAAGCACTCTGCGTCTGACTCTTCATGCAAATCTAACACTGGCGACGAAGGTGGGATCCTTCCGAAGAGAAGACAACGGAGAACAAGCTGAGAGAGATGGCTGCGCTGAACACCCCCAGCCCCGTTCGATCCGGCGGCAGAAGACTGGGACTCGTATGCAGATCGTTTCCAAATGTATTTGGAGGGAAACGATCTCGCCGACATTTCCGACAAGCGGAAGAGGGCGGTCTTTCTCACCCACTGCGGTCCGGCCATTTTCAAGATGGCGAAGGCATTGGGGAGCTGCAGACGTGAAGGTAATGGACTGGCCCGACTTAGAAAAGTTATTAAGAGCCCATTACGCCACAAGTATCGTGCCTCATTAAGAGACACGAATTCTACCGTCGGGATCAAGGGGAAAGCAAAACGTTAATGACTTCATGGCAAGTTTAAGGGACATTGGGGTGCATGTGAGTTTATCAACTTAGAAGAGGCCATGCGCGATCGATTTGTTCTAGGCCTAAAGACAAGGTTTTGCAGAGCAAATTATTAATGAAACCTAAGATCACGCTTAAGGAGGCCATAGAAGAAGCTTCTTCAGGAAGCTACCAAGTCCTCAGCAGCAGCCATGAAGAAAATTAACAAGGCCCAAGCCATCCTGATGTGGAAAAATCCACAACAACCCATTGCGAGCAAATAGATTCTGATTCAGACTGTAGTGAGGTGGAGGAAGGAATTTATAGACTCAGAATGGAGAAGAAAAGGAAAGACCTTGGAAGAAAGAGGCAAGACTTTTATTGCAGAGGTTGTGGGGGCACCCCGCACTGAATGCAAGTTTTTGATACCATCTGCCTCCGTTGTGAAAAAAGAGGTCACCTAGCAAGAGTCTGCAAATCATCCAGAACTCCACCAAGCAGAAAGAAGTTTCCTGACAAAGAATTCAAGCATAACAACTTCAGTGAGAAAATGGGGCAACACAGAAGCAAATGGGAAGAATGAAACTCATCAAACAGTCACTATTGGTCATTCTTCACCCTTAAGAAGCAGAAAAGTACATGTGAAGGTACTTATTGAAGGAAGGCCTTGCCAAATGGAAGTGGACTCAGGCTCCTATTTATCTATGGTGTCATGGGACACTATTCACAGGCTACTTCCCAACATTCAGAAGAAGCATTTCCAGAAGCAAGCACTGACTCTTAAAGACTACCAAGGGAACAAGATTCCAGTAGTTGGAACAAGAGAATTCAACGTGAAGTTCAAAGGCCACACCAAACGTTTGCCCCTGACCATCGTGGACAAGGACCGCCCAAGCTTGCTGGGACTTGAGTGGTTCAATCCACTAGGCATCGAGGTGACTGGCATCAATCACGTGAGCAACACTGAATGGGAGGAGGCCTTGAAGTCTGAGTTTCCAGAGGTCTTCAGCGACGGATTGGGCAAGTATATGGGGACCCCTATCACTTTCAACCTAGATCCCAAGGTGCCCCCAATTCGTTTAAAGCCCAGAAGGGTCCCATTTGCCTTAAAGGAAAAATTGATGCACAATTAGATAAACTAATAGCTCAAGGAGTTTTAGAGCCCACTGACCACTCCAGATGGGAGACACCCATAGTCACACCAGTCAAGACTGATGGGTCAGTAAGAATCTGTGGAGACTATAAGGGGACATTGAACCATGCGCTTCAGCAGAGCGCATATCCAGTTCCAGTGGTGCATCATTTATTACATTCACTTGGCAGGGGTACAGTCTTTGCCAAATTGGATCTGGCCCAGGCATATCAACAACTAACAGTTGATGATGCCACTGCAGAGGCCCAAACCATTGTGACTCATAGAGGTGCCTTCAAATGTAAAAGGTTACAGTTTGGAGTAAGCGTGGCACCAGGCATTTTCCAAAGCCTTATGGAAAGGATGCTCCAAGGACTGCCAGGGTAGTGCCTTACTTTGATGATGTGTTAATCTCTGCTGAAAATGACACTCAATTACAAGAGAGACTCAGAGAAGTCCTTACCAGATTCAAGAAAGCGGGTTAAAAGTCAAGGAAGAAAAATGCACTCTTAGAACTGACAAGGTTGAGTTCTTGGGCTATATGATTGACAAGCATGGCATCCACCCTACAGATGCCAAGGTTCAAGCAATCAAAGAAGCCCCTAGACCAAAATGCAAAACAGATTTGCAAGCCTTCCTTGGACTTATTAACTTTTATCACATGTTCCTACCTCAGAAGGCAACCATTGCAGAACCATTACACAGATTACTTGACAAAAAGTCTGTTTGGGTCTGGGGCAGGAAGGAACAATCAGCATTTAACAGTATTAAAAGACTAATCACGTCTGATGCTGTACTCATACAGTTCTCTGAGAATTTACCTGTTGTACTGACTTGTGATGCATCCCCTTTGGAGGGGGTTTGAGCCACAGGCTTCCCAGGAGGGAAGCCCCTATTGCATTTTACTCTCGCACCTTGACCAAAGCAGAGAGGAATTACAGCCAATTGGACAAGGAAGCATTGGCAATTGTTGCAGCTATCAAGAAATTTCATGAGTATTTATATGGGAGAACATTTACCATTGTCACAGATCACAAACCTTTGTTAGGCATTGTGGCAGGAGACAAACCTACACCCACTATCCTGTCACCAAGAATGCTGAGGTGGACTGAATTTCTTGCTGCTTATTCATACAAACTTATCCACAAGCCTGGCAAGGACATTGGACATGCTGATGCCTTGAGTCGTTGCCCACTTCCTTGTCACAAGGAGGACTTTGAACCTGAGGCACACACCTTTTTCCTAGAAACTGTTGCCAAGCTTCCAGTACACGCTGCTGAAATTGCCAGAGAGACTGCCAAAGACACTTTATTGGCTCCTATTATAGGCTGGATTAAGAAAGGTTGGCCTCTTCAAGATCTACCTCACCTTGCCCAACCTTTTAAGTCCAGGCAAACTGAATTATCTGTATTAAGAGGATGTATTTTGTGGGGTAACAGGGTGGTTATTCCTGCAAAACTGCAAAGAGAGGTTTTGGAAATGTTACATGAGGGTCATCCTGGTATTGTAAGGATGAAGGGATTGGCCAGGAGTTATGTATGGTGGCCAGGTATTGACAAAATGGTTGAAAACTGGGTTGCATCTTGTCCCAACTGTCAGGTAGTCAGGCCTGCCCCACCTCTCCCCCAAACAGGAATGGGAATGTCCTAGGGGCCCATGGTCTAGGATTCACATTGATTTGCTGGCCCTACCAGAGGGCACACCTTCCTTATTATAGTAGATGCATATTCCAAATGGCTAGAGGTAATCCCTATGGCATCCACCACAACTGATGCTGTCATCAAGCAGCTTAAAGCTTTTGTAACCCACGGGTTACCTGATGTTCTTGTCTCTGACAATGGCCCTCAATTTACATCCAACCTTTTGAATCCTATTTAGCACAACAGGGTATCAGACATGCCCTGACTGCCCCTGGGCACCCTTCGCTAACGGCCGGGCTGAACGCATGGTACGTTTTACCAAGGAAAAGCTTCAGCAATTGGGTCCTGGGGACATCACTGAGAAAGTTGAAAAACTTCTTAGTGTTCAGCACATCACTCCTAACCCATCAACTAACTTATCCCCAGCAGAGTTGTTGATGGGTAGGAAACTTAGGTCTCCCTTGACCGCCTTCATCCCACTTACGCACCCAACGCACCACTTGATTCCACTAGCAAAGTTCGCACGTTCAGTGTGGGTGATTCTGTTTATGCTAAGAACCTTATGGGTGAACCTTCATGGATTCCTGCTGAAATAACTCAAATCACAGGCCCTCGTTCTTACAGGGTACAAACAGAGGATGGAGTCCTCTGGAGCAGGCACATTGATCAGCTTAGATCCAGATTACCTCAGGAACATCGCAATTGTTCCTCTCTAGTTCCCATACCTAATGCCTTTTCTAGGGGAAGGGGAGGAGCATGAGGATAATCAGCAAGCAAGAATCAACCCCATGTGTAACGAGCCATTACGACAGGAACCATCCCAAAACCTGTCACAATGCCAAAATCCATCCTTACAAGTGGAAGATTGCACATCACTACCTGACTTGGGTGCTGACATTGGGCTGGAGATGGGTTGGGAGGAGAGACCAGATTCTAACAATCAAACAGGGTCTTCTTTCACAGGAAGTCCAACTAGGGAAATGTCAACAGACACATTTCCTCTCTCACTGGGTGAGAACGTTAAAACTTCTGAACCACGAAGGTCTCAACGTACACGTAAGAGCCCCACCTATTTAAAAGAATACATTAGATAGGTTGGGGTTTGAGTATGGACTGAACCTAGTGGGGAGGGGTGTTATGTATGCAGGTTTGAATGTCATTGGTTTAGTTTGAACTGTTCTTGTAAAATGTCAAAATGATTGGTTTAAAAGTGCGGAAAACCCTGCACTCTGATTGGCTGGCAACTGCTGCTGGCTATAAGTAGCAGCCGCAGCCCAGCCAAATCGGGTCTGTTATGAGCTGTAGTCACTAATAAACTCTTCACTGAAGCAGTCTGACTCTTCATGAATCTAACAAATCTAACGGTCAGGCACTGTCGGCTGGTGGTTCCCAGGGCTAGGGCCTTTTCTGTGGGACGCCCTATGGAATCAGCTTCCTGCGGATCTTCGTTCGGCTCCGGATCTCCGCTCCTTTCGCCGAGACCTGAAGACCTGGCTGTTTCAGCAAGCTGGCCTGGATTGACCATGGGGGGCGGGTGATTTTATATTATTGGTATAACTGTAATTTTAATTGTTTTTAACGCAGTTTTCTAATCTAGACTTGTCTTGTTTAATATCTTAATATGGGTCTTTTTATCTGTTCGCCGCCCTGACTCCTCTGGGAGAAGGGCGGCATACAAGTCTAATAAAATAATAATAATAATAATAATAATAATAATAATAATAATAATAATAATAAAAATCCAGGCTGCCTTATTTTGGATGGAATCTGTGTTTTTGAAAAGATTTATACCAAGTGCACATCTGTTACACTTTGGTACTTATTATTAGCATATTATTATATAGATTTTCTCTCAAACAGGGCATTTACACCAAACAATGTAGCTTGAGAAACTCCTTTCAGCCAGGAGTAGTATTTAAATATTGAAAAGAATATTAAATACTACTTAAATAGTAGTTATAGGAAGTAATGTTACAAGAAGCAATGGATGGAAACTATTGAAGGAGAGAACCCACCTATAACTAAGGAGAAATTTCCTGACAGTGAGAACAATTAATCAATGGAACAACTTGCCTCCAGAAGTTGTGGGTGCTCCAATACTAGAAGTTTTTAAGAAGAAACTAGACAGCCATTTGTCTGGAATGGTGTAGGGCAGTGATGGTGAACCATTTGGGCCCTGAGTGCCCAAGGCATGCACGCACATACCCAAAATACAAGGGAGGCCCCCCATGTATGTGCATGCTTCCCCACACATGTGACCACCACCCCCCACATGCGTGTGCAACCCACATGCACCTGCACCCCCCGTGCATGTGCCCCGCCCCCATGCATGCGAGGCAGAGACCCAAAGGCCAGCTGGCTGGTGGGAGACATGCGCACATGTGCGGTGGAGCTGAGCTGGGGCAAGAGCACGCATGCCCACAGAGAGGGCTCTGTGTGCCACCTGTGGCACCTGTGGCACATGAGCCATAGGTTCGCCACCATGGATATAGGGTCTCCTGCTTGAGCAGGGGGTTCGACTAGAAGACCTCCAAGGTCCCTTCCAACTCAGTTAAAAAATAAAATCAGATTGCTGTGTCAAAGCCTCATGTCACATGGAGATATTTGTGTATCATAAATACAGAATTGTTCAGGAAACTTTAGGAGAAACGACTTCATGATAAAGCATGTAAAACTAAGGCCACTGCTCTGCATAAAATTTATGTTGATGCAAATTCTGAAGTAATTATTCTCACATAAATATAAATGAAGCACGTCTTGTTTTAGGGAAGACAACACCTGCTAATTAAGCCAGCTGCAAAATGTTAGCGTTTATCTCTTTCAAATGGTGTTTTAAACAAAGTTTAACAAATTGTTAATACAGTAGAAGGCATGTTCTTTGCAATTGGTCATGCCATGTGGAGACAGAAGGAACTCTCCTTTGGCTCGCTTAGGTTTAGTACTCTTTCCGCGGGTCAGCATTCTTCAAGCTCGCTGAGGAATTCTGGGAGTTGAAGTCTTAAAAGTTGTCCAATTCGAAAAACACTGCCATGCGTGATTTTAAGATCTGCCATCGGGGTTCATATTCTGAGAAATAGGCTCTGACATATATAGGGCTCAGCCTGGTGGGGTTTTGAATATGCTATGGTTAATGACCACAGGCAGAATGAGAGGCTGGTTCAGCTGCCCTTGGAGCAGATGGCAGAGTTGAGTCCTGATGAAAGGCAGCAAATTCTTAGTTGTTCAATTTGCTATCGTTTCATTTTCATGATTGAGGATGGGAATAGCTGGAAGATTTCGTTTCAGCCTTCTTTGGGCTGGCGAAATGAGTCTGAACTCCAGTTCCTGGAATTTTCCATTCGTGCCAAGTAGAGACATCCTACCAGAAAGCTTTCCTTCTGAGTTGCTGCTCAGAGCAACCTCCTTCTTCTGACGGTCCTACAGCTCCCTACAGAGGCAGATCATAGTCATGTCTTATCCTGCCTCTTCCTTCCTGCCTGAATTAAATGCACGTATGAGAGCCAGCCAGGACTTAGAATTAATGGAGCAGCTGCTCCAGGAAGCAAGAAGTGGCAGCTTGAAATATCTTGGCTTAATGCAAGGCCTGATGTTGGCTTGGATGGTTTGGGACATTATTGGTTATTAGGAACCACTCAGGAAAATGTCTCAAACCAGACATTTGTTGTATCCTCTTCTCTTCTCTTCTCTTCTCTTCTCTTCTCTTCTCTTCTCTTCTCTTCTCTTCTCTCCTCTCTCCTCTCCCTTCCCCTCCCTCTCTCCATTACCTTTCCTCTCTTCCTTCTTTTCTTTCCCTCCACACAATTTTACTCTTTTTTATTTTCTCATTTTCTTCTATCTTCTATCCTCCGTTGAAAGGAATTTCTGGTTGAAGAATTCTGAGAACTGAAGTACGCACATCTTAAAGATGCTAAGGCTGAGGATCACTAAAGGCAGTCTTCGACTTATGACCACAGTTGAGCCCAGCGTTTCTGTTGCTAAGTGAGACATTTGTTAAGTGAACTTTGTTAATGACCTTTCTTGCCACATGTGTTAAGTGGATCACAGCAGTTGTTAAGTCAGCAATGTGGTTGTTAAGTAAATCTGCCTTCCGCATTGATTTTGCTCGCCAGAAGGTCACAAAAGGGGATCGGGTGATCCCAGGATACTGCAACTGTCCTAAATATGCCAAGCATCCAAATTTTAATCATGTGCATTGGAGATGCTGCAACAGTCGTAAATGTGAAAAATGGTTGTAAGTCACTTTCACTGCCCGTCATAACTTTGAATGGTCACTAATGGTTCTAAGTCAAGGACTACCTGTAGTATAAGGCAAGCTGGTTTCTTCCCAACCCAACACTCTTCTTATAATGGCCAACAGAATCCCACCCACCCAAACTGAATTGACTTCCCATCTTCTAGTCCAGGTCAACTTAGTTTTCGATGGTCATCTTTTAATCTATTTTCTCCCCAACACATTCAGGAAAAAAGTGTAATTATGGGCTGGTCTTCAGTTCAGTCAAATGTACGGAAGAATTCTATAGAAGGGGTTCCCCATCTCTCCTCCCCCCCCCTTTTTTTAGTTGGGCAAAAATGCAAGCAAATAATAATTCTGCATACTTTAAGTACATTGTGTCAGAGTCTAAACAAGAGAACCGTCAGGTTTAATTAGCAGCTTAATTTAATGTTGTGTGAACAGTGACTCACTCTGAGTGAGCAAGGGAGGCTGTGACTTGTCTAGGAGAAAGGAGGCTTGTCTGGGAGAAAGATGTGACAGTGGGAGAGAAGTGGAGTTGGGGTTGGGGGGGGAGAAGAGATTTATGATTTGAGTGCAGCTGAAATTGGACGCAGGTAGAATGAGAGACACCTGGCCGACAAAGGTACATATAATCAAAGCTGTGGTTTTCCCACTAGTAATGTATGGCTGCGAGAGATGGACCATAAGGTAGGCTGAACGCCCAAGAATTGATGTGTTCAAACTGTGATGCTGGAGAAGATTCTTGAAGAGTCCCTTGGACTGCAAGGAGATCCAACCAGTCAATCCTAAAGGCAATCAACCCTGACTGTTCTTTGGAAGAACAGAACATGAAGCTGAAAGCTCAAATACTTTGATCATGTTTCCTGACAGTTAGAAAAATTAATCAGTGGAATGGCTTCCCTTCAGAAGCTGTGGGTGCTCCAATCCTGGAGGTTTTAAAGAAGAGATTGGGCGGCCATTTGTCTGAAGGGGTATCAGGTACAGAGGTGGTATTCAGCAGGTTCTGACCAGCTCTGGAGAACCGGTAGTGGAAATATTGAGTAGATCGGAGAACCAGCAAATCCCACCTCTGACTGGAGATTTTACAGTATCCTCCTCCTGCCACACCCACCAAGCCACAGAACCGGTAGTAAAAAAAAATTTGAATCCCACCTCAGATCAGGTCTCCTGCCTGATCAGGGGGTCGGGCTAGAACAGGGGTCTCCAACCTTGGTAACTTTAAGACTTGTGGACTTCAACTCCCAGAATTCCTCAGCCAGTTTGCTGAGGAATTCTGGGAGTTGAAGTCCACAAGTCTTAAAGTGGCCAAGGTTGGAGACCCCTAGACTGGAAGACCTCCAAGGTCCCTTGCAACTCTTTTATTCTATTCTCTTCTCAAAAGGAGAAGGGGGCGGCAGAGGATGAGCTGGTTAGATGGTGTCATTGATGCAATGAACATGAATTTTGGGCAAATACTGAGAGACAGTGGAGGGCAGGGCGCCTGGTGTGCAAGCAGGGCTGGGCTGCACCAGTTCTCCCCGGTTAGGGCAAACTGGTAGCTAATTTTATCATTTTTAATTACCAGTTTGGCAAACCAGCAAATCTGACCCCTGGCTAACCCCACCACTCCACCCCACCCCTCCCAGGAGTCTCCAAGCAGCCCGTTTTGGCCAGGACAAGTGCAGGGCTTGTGTGGAGACACAGGGAGGGTGAAAAATGGGCCTCCCGGAGGCTCCAGAAGGCCAAAAATGGACCCGTTTCTGGCCTCCAGAGGGCCTCCAGAGCCTGGGGAGGGCAAAAACATGGTGCAGCCATGTTTGCCCAATTGCTTGGTGGGCGTGGCCATGGTGCAGGAGACGGACTAGGCCACCATGGCCACGTCCACCCAGCAACTGGACAAACAACAGCTTGCTAAATTTTTTGAAGCCCACCCCTGTGTGCAATGGTCCACGGGGTGGCAAAGAACCAGACAAGAGTCACATGACTTAGCGACTGAACAACAACAAAAGAGAGTGAAAAAGAATTGGCATAGTTTGCAGCTTGGATATGTTGCAAATTAATAAACTGGGTGGGCACTAATTTTGCAGCTGGTGGACACCTATGGGAACATGTTGTTGTGGGCACTCTCACAAGATAGCTGCCCAATTTGCAGAAGAGTTCTATGGGGACTGGACCAGTTGCAATACTGCTTCTTTATAGTGTTGCTTTATACTACAGTGGTGGAATTACGCTTGCGATACAGTGTTGGTCACTACAATACAAAAAAGATGTTGAGACTCTAGAAAGAGTGCAGAGAAGAGCAACAGAGATGACTAGGGGATTGGAGGCTGAAGGATAAGGTAGGCAAGTGACAACAAAACATCAAAGCCCTGGTGCTAATTTCTTACAAATCTGGGAGTTGTCAAGCATACTTGTAAAAATCAAACAACGATGCTAAAGAACCTTAAAAGGTTACTTGAGCATTGAAGGGGTGAATTTAGTACAAGTGGAGATTTGCCTAATTTTCATTAGCTTATTAATAAGTAATTAGAAACTTTTTGTAATCTATGAATTAACTTTAGCCAGAGTTTTTATTTTTATTTTTATTTTTAATTACATTTATATGCCGCCCTTCTCTGGAGACTCAGGGTGGCTTACAATTTTTGGGATACAACCCAGTGTGCTCAGCAATAGCCTTCATTCCATTGTATATGCCTGCTTATTACTAAGCGGCATTTTTACAAGGTCAGCTAATTGCCCCCAACAATCTTGGGTCCTCAATTTACCTACCCCGAGAGGATAGAAGGCTGAGTCAACCTTGAGCCTGGTGGGATTCGAGCCTACAGCAGTTGTAGGCAGCTGGAACTTAAGTGCAGGCAATTAACAGCCTGAGCCACCAAGGCCCCTTAGTTCTGCCTCCCTCAGCTTGAAGGGTCGACCACAAAGACTCCTTAGGCTGGCCACATATGTCTATATAGTGAGAGAAATACGAAAAGTACAAAAAAATAAATCTGTTTTTTGACTCCCGCTGAATGCAAAGTTGAAAAGAATAAAGCGAGAGATCACTTCCTGGATATGCCAGACTGACTGATCCCTTTATTAAGACGAGACCTTTCGAAGAAGTTAGAAGCAACCTTAACCTATGAGACAGACCAAATAATAATGAAGATTGACAGGCATACAAAATGGAAAGTTATAGCAGCTCTATTGAAAACTAAGAGCCCAGTCCAGGCTTGGGAAAGCTAGAGAAAATAAAAATACGCTGTGGCAATCTTTCTGTAGGCTGTTAGACAACCAAGAAAAGGTTAAAAAAATGTAACTTTAATAAAGATAAAAATGAAACAAAAAAATCCATTCTATGCTTAAAGCAATATTCAGTTCCGGTAGAAGTCAGGAAAAGTGAAGAAAGGAAGCATTGCAGAGGGATACTTAAAGGTTCTGTCTTGAACCCAGAACTCTTCAACATCTTGATAAATAATCTAGATCAGCGGTGTCGAACACAAGACACTTGGGCTAAATCCAGCCCGCAATGTGGTCAGATCTGGCTTGCAGGGCCAGCCCACAAATGTAAGTGGTGGGATTCAATATTTTTTACTACCGGTTCTGTGGGCGTGGCTTGGTGGGTGTGGCAGGGGAAGGGTACTGTAAAATCTCCAGTCAGAGATGGTATTTGCCGGTTCTCCGAACTACTCAAAATTTCCACTACCAGTTCTCCAGAACTGATCAGAACCTGCTGACTAACCACCTCTGGGGGCCGGCCCATGTCGCTTCGGCCAGTCTACCCAATGAGAAGAGGAAACATTGGGCCAGCATAGCTTCAACCTGATTTACCCACTGCAAGGAGGAAACATGGCAGCAGTTTGGGGAGTGGTGTCAATCTGGCCACGCCCACCCAGTCAGCCACGCCCAGTGAGTGGTGTCAAGTGGCTATGCCCACCCAGTTGCCCCCCTCCCTCCCACCGCGAGATCAACCACAGCCCTGAGGTGGCCCTCAATAAAATTGAATTTGACACCCCTGATCTAGATGTTGGGATAGAAAAGGAACTCCTCAGATGTTCAGGCAACGCTAAGCTGGGAGGAATTGCCAAGCCTTTGGAAGGTAGACTGAGTGGAAGCTTGTTAAAGAAAGATCCAATCTAGGACTAAGGAGAAATTTCCTGACAGTGAGAACAATAAAAACCTGGCTGTTCCAACTAGCCTACCCCGACTGATGGGGTTGGGGGAGGGTTTTTTAAATGTATTTTAATTCGCTATATTTATGAGACTTTGGTTTAATCGTTCTTTAATATTTGTATATTTGTATCCAGATTGTTTTTAGTTTGTAAGCCGCCCTGAGTCCTTTGGGAGATAGGGCGGCATAAAAACAAACTAACAAACAAACAAATAAAATAAAATAAAATAAAATAAAATAAAATAAAATAAAATAAAATAAAATAAAATAAAATAAAATAATAAAATAAAATAAAAAAATAAAATAAAATAAAATGAAATAAAATAAAAAACTAATTGATCGGTGGAACAACTTGCCTCCAGAAATCGTGAGTGCTCCAACACTGGAAGTTTTTAAAAAGATGTTGGATAACCATTTGTCTGAAGCGGTGTAGGGTTTCCTGCCCAGGCAGGGGGTTAGACTAGAAGACCTCCAAGGTCTCTTCTCTAACTATGTTACTCTATACTCTGTTCTGTATTCTGAAGAGATTACATAGTAGGATATCTTTGACTAGCTCCCAATCCCACTTTTAATACTGTAAAGTTCTTAACAGCTGATCTTCTTGGTGCAGTTCAGTTGGGGGCTGGGTGTGTGTGGGAAACAGCTTGTTTTGATGGGATGGATCAGCATGGATGACTTCGCTTCCTTGCAAAATTGCAGAAATTGTACTGCGGCTTGAAGGCTCCTGAGCTTACCCAGAGCAACTTGGGGAAGGGGAAGAAAACATATATCAACTCACCCTCCATGACTCCAGGTGGCTTACAAGGATAAAAAAAACAACTCAATAAAAAAAAAACAATGCAGGTAGTTCTCGAACTTGCAACCATTTGTTTAGTGACAGTTTGAAATTACAACGGAACTGAAAAAAATGATTTATGACCATTTTTCACACTTATGACCATTGCAGCACCCTCGGAGGCTTGGCAACTGGCGTGTACTTACGATGGTTGGAGTGTCCTGGGGTCACGAGATCCCCTTTTGCAACCTTCTGACAAGCAAAGTCAATGGGGAAACCAGATTAACTTAACAACCTTGTTTCTAATTTAACAACTGCTGTGATTCATGTAACAACTGTGGCAAGAAAGATCATAAAAGGGGCCTTGGTGGTGCAGGCTGTTAAACGCCTGGCACTTAAGTTCCAGCTGCCTGCAATTACTGCAGGCTCGAATCCCACCAGGCTCAAGATTGACTCAGCCTTCCATCCTCTCGGGGTAGGTAAATTGAGGACCCAAGATTGTTGGGGGCAATAAGCTGACTTTGTAAAAATGCCGCTTAGTAATAAGCAGGCATATACAATGGAAGGAAGGCTATTGCTGAGCGCATGGGGTTGCGCTTCAAAAATTGTAAGCCGCCCTGAGTCTCCGGAGAAGGGCGGCATATAAATATGAATAAAAAATAAAAATAAAAAAATAAATAAAATGGGACCAAATTCATTTAACAACTATCTTGCTTGGCAACAGAAATTTGGGGCTCAATTGTAGGCATAAGTTGAGACCTACCTGTACTTCAAAGGACAAATTCCACTAACTCAAATTAGGCCATTTTGCTTTAGAGGGGGGAGGGGGGCCACTTAGAGATTCTCCCTCCGCCTTCCAATTCACAGCCAAATCAAAATTCAGGGCAGTGGCCGAGCCTCTCTCTCTTTTCATCAACTTCTCTGCTCACTAACTTTCTAATCTCTTGGCTGCCGTATATTCAGCTGGTGGAGTCACGAATCTCACCGTCCTGTCCTGTTGAGCCCTAACAATCTGAAACCTATCCAAGCATTTGCTAGAGTGAATGCTATGTTGAATGTATGACAGACATCACACCAATTTTTATTTTTATTTTCAGGCAGTAGAGCATCAGCAGTGTAAATTTAGCAGGTGTATCTTCTTCTTTTTTTATGCTCACTTCTTGGGCCCACCAGATCATTTTGCCACAGGAAAATGGCAAAATGCTTTGGTTTACTTTTTCCTTCATTCTCTAGAAAACTGGAAATAGAAAACTGTTGGAAAACTCTGAATAGGATCCGCACCCTTGAATGTCATCTGTCGAAACTCTTGTTTATTTATTTTTGCCATCAAATGTTTATTTTACTCTATTCAAAACATTAAAATACAAACTTCAAAAAAAGGAAAAAAATAAAAAGTGATAGAAAAGCAAAACAAAACTAGACAAGACTACACAAAAGTGCACATAAAGGAAAACAAACCAAACATAAATTGTTGCCCCTGGTTGAATATAATACTGATAAATATATTTTAAAGACAATAACTTCTCCCCCCTTTTGCAAAGCAAGCATACAATTCATAATTGGAATTTTTAAACAAGAAATTGGAGAACATTTGTCTGAAATGGTATAAGGTATTCTACCTGAGCAGGGGTTGGACTAGAAGATCTTCCAAGTCCCTTCCAATTCTGTTATTCTGTTCTGTTAAACTGGACCACATAGTGATCAGCTGCCATTTGAGAGCTCATAGAGGAAGAAAATTAGTTGGAGAAAAGACTTTCTCCAACTGACAAACATTTTAATTGGGTAAATAGCCTAGATGTTAATATATGGAATACTTACTCTATGCTCATGAATCAACTTATTTTAAAATGTAACCTGTAATTAATATATATAATTTCTTAAACTCCTCAACTCTTACAAAATGGACCACATATTTCCATCATACACATACCATAGTATTACGTGTTTCTTCTATATAATTTTATTACTGTTAACCATGTGTACTGTGCCATATGCAGAATAAATAAACCCTTCATTCTCTCCAAGTTGAACACCTTCTTAGCAATTTATTAGCAATGCTTTTTTTCCTTCTTCTCCTTAGCATGATTTGAAAAGAATCTGTTTGAAAGGAAGGAGCATGATGGATAGGTTGGTTATTAAAAACTTTTAATTGAACTTTATTATAAAATAAAATACAAATAGAAAAAAAAGTTGAGGACGAAAGAAGAGGTGGCGGTGCAGCCAGGTACAAAAAGAGATAATCTTTTGTTTTCCAGTTCTACATATTTCATGCAGTTTCTCCGTAACAACGAAGTCATTCTGGTCATCCATATCTAAAACCAAAGTTTGCTTGTTTGTTTTTCCATTTTGAGCACAAAGTCCAGGAGAGGTTTCCAGGTTAAAACAAACCTAGATTATTCTTCTTCTTAATTAAAGCAGTCCATTTTGCCCTCTTCATGAATTGATGTCTTCAGCAAGAAGTGGGAAGACTCACCTTTGTATCTACTTGGCTCCTTCTGGGCAGAGATAACATCATCTTGAGGTCCTGGAAAATCAAGATATAAGTGCAAATATTTAGGAACATTGCAGATGATAAGAACCATTGGAGGAACATTTCTGTATACACTTTCATATAAAAGGCAACATTTTCCGGAGTATGAACTCCTGTATCAGATAAAGGTAAAATGTATGGTCTCTGCTATTTATCCTATGGCAAATAATTCCCAAGAGACTTTAAACCCAGCTTGCAACACCTGCAAAATCTAAGGCGGATCAAGATACTTCCCCAAGTCTTCTCTTTCTCAATTGAGAAGGAAGAGGAGGAGGAGGGGGGGTTATTCTGAGACCATTTCCCAGAATTCAGCCACATTTGCAGTGGTGTCATTTTACTAACTCAAAGAAGTGGGATTTAATCTTTCTGAAAACATGTCTATCTCTTTATGCCCAGACAGGCCCTGCATTGGGTGGAAGAAATTAGGTTCATTAGCTTCTCAAACCTTGTTCCGCCCCTTTGAAATATATTATCACATCTTTTTCTTAAGGCAGCAGGACCGGAGTGAATAGCCCTGTGGCTTGTGCAACCTTCTCTCTCCATGGGTGCTAAAACCTGTAATGCAAGCAGTAAAAGAGGCACATTGCTAACATAAAGCAATCCTAGAAGTGGGAAGCTGGAGGGATTAGTCAAGCTCTCCACAGTGTGCAGGAAAACCAATTAGACCATCCTCAAGACATTCAAAATCTCCAAAGAGGGAGAATCCACCATCTCCATAGGTCTATTGTTCCACTGTGGTGCAAACTATACTGCCAGTAAATATTTTTTTCTTATACTGAAATGAAATATAAGTAGCTGCAACTTATACCCACATTTTCTCATCTTAGTTTCTGTGTCCATGGAAAAGAATTCTCGATCATCTTTCCTGGTTCCTGTACTTGACTCTTTTGCTAGGGCTGTTAAATGAATCACTGCTGTTAAGTGATTTCTGCCATCATTAAGCGAGTCTGGTTTCCCCTGTTGACTTTGTTTGTCAGAAGCCAGCTGGGAAGGTCACAAATTGTGATGCTGCAATTGACCCGCAAGCCTGTTTTTTCCCCCCCTGGAAATGAGAAACAAAATTCTGCTCAAATCCTGTTGTTTCCAATTTGCATTTGTTGTGTTGGGATATCCCAGGCAAGCCACAGTTAACCATGGTTTAGGTTCCTGTACAAACATAGTTCCCTAGGGCTTAATGGTTTACCATCCTTGAACAGCTATTTGCCAGGAATGGAATAGGATCTCCTGCAACCCTCCCAAGTGGGTTAGGCTACTAGAAGAACTCCAACCCTTCCCTTATTCTGTTGTTCTGTTATTATATTAGCAATAGAGATACTATAACGCTGATTTATTTTATAGATTTTTTTGGGGGGGGGCAAGGAACCAAATTTTAATGCCTATGAAGGGACTGGAAAAATACTGTATGAAAAGGCTTCCTGTCTATTTAAAGAAAATAGTTAAATGGTTTTTCAGCCTCCCTGGAATTGCTAATGACAGCAGGAAAAAAGTCCATCCTCAAGCACGAATGTAAGAAAAGTCATTTGGAAGACGAGAAAATAGCTTTTATTCTACCTTCCTTTTTATACAATGTTCAAGTAGATGCTTTGAGAGAAAGGCTGAATCATCTACATTGCAAAAGGTCTTTAATTTAAAATGTTGCAAGCCTAAACTGGGTCAGAATGAGACTGAGATTAAAAAAAAACTTTGGTAAACTATTGTCCCTTAATATAGTCATTGATTGATTATTAATTCATCATCCCATGTGTAGCGCTCCTTATTTCAGAGATAAGATCAAACTGAAAATGAGATGAACTTTTATTGCCTGGCATTTTAGATACAGGTATTCTTCTTACAAGCCTTCGTTTAGTGACCATTTCAAGTTACAGTGGTACTGAAAAAGTGAATTACAACCATCCTCATACTTACAACCGTCACAGAACCCCCAGGGTCATGTAATCAAAATTCAGGTGCTCAACAACTGGTATGTAGTTACAAATGTTGTTTTCAGCATCCCAGGGTCATGAGATCGCCATTTGCAACCTACCCAGAGGGCTTCCAACAAGCAAAGTCAGTGGAGGAAGTTGGATTCATACGATTCACTTAACAACTGCAGAGATTCGCTTAACAATCATGGCAAAAAGTCATGAAATTAGGTGTGACTCGCTTAACTTGCCTTGCTTAGCAATGGAAATTCTGGCTTCGATTGTGGTTGTAAATCGAGGACTATCTGTACATGGGACAAACACAAAAGGTATCTTTTAAGAAGCAAGCTAGAGTTTGTACCCAATGCACCACCGGATGTAGTCCAAAAAAGGCAAAATGGTGGCTATAATGGTACAATCGAAGCTCCACTCATTTTTTAGAAAAATGCGTACAAAACTGTTTCAATGGATGCTAGCTAGAGAATTCTGGGAGTTGAATTTCAAACATCTTAAAGTTGCCAAAGTTTGGAAACCATGCTGTAGAAAAATAGAAAAATCTTACATTATTGCCATCTAGATTTCTTCAGTCCAGGTTATGGATTAATCTCAAGTTTAGGATCATAAATAACATCTTAACAGCTCAACCATTCCTATTCCATTGATTGAATTCCCATTCTTAGGATCCTTTTTTTTTGACATTGATATCTAAAATCCTTTGTAACTGGAGATGCAACTGAATCTTTGCACATGGAACTTGAGTGTGTTAACTCCTCAGCCTGTTGCTCTAAATTCCATTTTTTCTTCTTCTTAATATGTTTATAACGTTCCTGCTAATTAATCTCCTATACTTCCTATTCAGTTAAAGGTCAGATGGAATACTTAGAAAGCATGCATTTTAATTCAGTTAATTAATACGAAGTATTGTTAACATTGTTGAGCATTTACAAGATTTAACAGAACAACAATTTCTCTCCTTGACTTAGGAGACACAGTCACACAAACACATAAACCTCTTTAAGCAGGGAAACCCTCCTCCCCTAATAATCTCAAAAGATCTTCCTAGTCATTGCATATTACACTGCATATCTTAGGGGTGTCAAACTCGTGTTGTCACGGCAGCGTCACGTGACATATCAGGACTTTTTTCCCCTTCACTAAACCGGGCGGAGGCAGGGCCAGCATGTGACGCATCTGGCCTGCGGGCCACGAGTTTGACACTCCTGGTGTATCTGGTTAAGCTACAAAAACAGATTCCCATCAAGTTTTTCCCTGATTGCAGATTCAGAAGTTCAAGGTCAGTCTGAGATCAGTTAAACCTGGCCTCAATTAAGAATAATAGAGTTAGAAGGAATCTTGGAAAAAGAAAACCCTATACCATTCCAGACAAATTGTTGTCCAATCTCTTCCTGAAAACCTTCAGTCTTGGAGCACCCACAACTTCTGAAGGCAAGTCATTCCACTGGTTTTTATTCTCACTGTCAGGAAATTTCTTCTTAATTCTAGGTAGGTTCTCTCCTTGATTAGTTTCCCATCTGTTGCTTCTTGCTTTCTAGTGCTTTGCAGAATAAGTTGACCCTTTTCTTTGTGTCAGCCCCTCAGATATCAGAACACCACTATCATGTCACCGCTATCATGTCACAATTCTAGAAAAATGAGCTTCATTTCAGAGGTGAAGCAGGATTGGTTGTTTTTATCTTGAAAGAGAGACCACCAGGAAATGCCGAGAGTCTAGGTTCAACTCAGAATGTACATACAGTCCTTTCCAGGGCTACTTATGACCTAGATTCAAAGTTCCAACAGCTGACTGCTGCCAAGAAAGCTACGTGTTTAATTCATTAATTTATGTTATTTTTTATTATTATTACTGTTGTTGGGATTTCTGTGCCGCCCTATCTCCTGAGGGACTCAGGGCGGCTTACAATGATAAAAAACAGAAAATACAAACTTTAAGAAACTATTAAATCTAAAAACCCCAACACTAGATCTAAAACCCAATTTAAAATCCACAAACGAAAACAGACAAATTAAAACTATTAAAATCCCCTTCAGTCCAGGTTGGCTGAACAAAAAAGCCAGGTCTTCAGGTCACGACGGAACGAGCGGAAGTCAGGCGCCACCTGAAGCTCCATGGGCAGTTGGTTCCAGAGGGCGGGTGCCCCCACAGAAAAGGCCTTCCCCCTGGGGGCCGCCAGCCGACATTGTCTGGCTGACGGCACCCTGAGGAGACCCCTCCTGTGTGAGCGCACCGGGCGGTCGGATGTCGTTGCTGGCAGCAGATGCTCCCGCAAATACTCTGGACCTAAGCCATGAAGGGCTTTATAGATGATGACTAACACCTTGAACCTTACCCGGAGGGCAATCGACAGCCAATGCAGCTCACGCAGGAGGGGTGTAACATGGGAGTATCGGGACACTCCCATCACAACCCGCACGGCTGCATTTTGCACCAGCTGAAGCCTCCAGGTGCAGCCCCATGGGCTCAAGGGCAGCCCCATGTGGAGAGCATTGCAGTAGTCTACATGGGAGGTAACGAGCACATGAGTAACCATACACAAGGCATCTCGGTCCAGATAGGGGCGCAACTGGCGGACAAGATGAACCTGTGCAAATGCCCCCCTGGCCACAGCTCCGACATGATCTTCCAAGTTGAGCCGTGCATCCAGGAGGACGTCTAAATTGCACACCCTTTCCACAGGGGGTAACACCTCTCCCCCCATGACCAATGATGGAACATCCTGGACAATCCGAGATGCCGGTACGTACAGCCACTCGGTCTTGGCTGGGTTCAGCCGAAGCCTGTTCCTTCCCATCCAGACCCGCACCACTTCCAGCCAGCTTAGCTCTGAAAGATTTTGTAACTGTAACTATAATAAAACCATTCAAGTCCCCTCAAAGGGGAGGCATCAGTCTTGAAACTCTGAATGTGCCTTTCTCCCCCTGCCCTTTATTCTAAAGTGAACTAGGCAAGGTCATCTCTGAGATGCTTTCTTGAATTGTACTCCTGCACGGGCTCAGATTTCTCTTATCTAACCTTTGTCTAGGCTGCTTCTCTCCCTCTTCTTCTTCCAGGTAATTCTCTCCATTACAATTAGATACTGCTAGACAGGAAAGATGATTCCTCACACTGCCTTGATAGTTAAACCTCCCACCTCCCACTCTTTACAAACACCACTGAAAGACCCAATCTATTTTATGGATGTGATTCTCCTTTTAATGACTGCCCCCTGGTGGTTCCACAGTGTAAAATCCAAAGATGAACAAACCAACGACAGCCATTTTGTTAAGGATCCCTCAGCGGCCATTTCCCAAAGCACAGTGTCAACTTTTCCGCTCTCACAATAAGCAGCAAAATACTTCTATCACACTTCAGGAAGAGGCTGTTTAAGTAGTGTTACAACCGCCACCCAACAGGCCACTAAACCATATCTCTGGAGATAAGATAAAACATCAAAGTGATTGATTCCTAACTGTGTATGTCATAGCTCAACATCACCAGTCAACTTCAGCTTATGAAAACTTAGTCCTTGTCGGCGTGAGACTGAAAGCGGAGAATGGGTTGTCAAATTCTCAATTGCTTTTTTTGGTCAACTTTATCTTCCTGCTGTTTACAGCAATTCCTACGCAAAGCTAATCATCTCTCTCTCTCTCCCCTTTCCTCTCTCTCCTTTCTTTCTCTCTTTAATTTTCTCTCTTTCTCTCTCCTTCCTTCTCTCTCTCTCTTTCTGTCTCTCCTTCTTTCTGTCTCTCTCTCTCTTTTTCTTTCTCTGTCTCTTTTTTCTCTCTATTTCTCTTTCTGTTTCTCTATTTTGTTATTTCTCCCTCTTTCTCTCTCTGTCTGTCTTTTTCTTTCTCACTCTTTTTAAAGTTCAACATGGTTTATTATTTATTTAACAGTCTTATAATCTGCACTAATATTTATGATATGCCAGCTGAGGTCAAAGTTTCATGGGATTAATCCTAGTTTGAATCACTAGAAAAACTTCAGTGAAGCAGAGCCTGTTTCCCATCATCCTGTGCGCTCTAACAGACAGGGCCTCCTCGGGGTTCCGTCAGCCAGACAATGTCGGCTGGCGACCCCTAGGAGTAGGGCCTTCTCTGTGGGAGCACCCACCCTGTGGAACCAGCTCCCCCTGGAGCTTTGGCTGGCCCCTGACCTCCGCTCTTTCCGCTGTGGCCTCAAAACAAGGTTATTCCAACTCGCTGACCTGGACTGGGTGTGTGTGTGTGGGGGAGTTTTAATGCTTATTTTTAGGGTTTTAGATTTTAATTTGGTTTCTTATTTGGATTTAATCTCTTTTTAATTGTATGTTTGTATTGCTTTTATTGTACACCGCCCCGAGTCCTTGGGGTGGCCTAGAAATCCAATCAATCAATCAATCAATCAATCAATCAATATATTTTTAGGAGAAGGAAATTTCCTAAGGCTCCTATTGAACAATTGAATCCAGAACAAGTTTATACAGGTCCTTTTCAAGTCTGGATGTTCTCTTAACAAAGACAGAGCAATGACAAAATGGTCACCTAAACAGTTAAGCTAGGAAGGCTGCTTGTAATTAACTTCTGTTTAGTCCTCCAGACTGCTGCAGCTATGAATAGCATATCTGAGAAGAACCTAGAGCAAAGTTTCTCAACTTTGGCAATTTCCAAAGTTCCAGAATTCCATAGCCATTGCTGAAAATTCTGGGAGTCGAAGTCCATTCACCTTCAATTTGTCAAGGTTGGGAAACGCTGATCTATAGCTTCATGATCCTTTTTATTCACTTCCATGCTTTCTACACATTGCTCGTTGTGATACTGAGGGAATTTACTTTGCATTGTATTAATGAAGGACGCTACCAGATTATAAAACTTTTTCTCAACCTTAGCAACTTTTAAGATGTGTGGGGAAGTGGCTGGAGATACGAGGTGGCTGGGGAATTTTGGGAATTGAAGTCCACACATCTTAAAAGTTTCTAAGGTTGAGAAATACAGCTTTAAAGGAAACCAGTTCTGCTTCCCAGAAGTTAACAAATTATAGGAGACCAATAGCAAGTTAATACAATTATGTGCAATGAGTACACAGAGAGAGACATATGCTGTGAAGACTGTGACTCATTCCTTCTATTGTGTTTCAGTAGGGATATGTTCCTGCAGGGATATTCACTTAGGATCTTATTTTTGTGGCTGCTTTTAGCAACCTTGAGACATAAATTTGGAATACATTGCCACATATTCTGCGTTTGACTCAGTTAAGAGGATGTGGGCTCTTGGGCAGAAATCAGACTGGACAGTTTAATTAAGGCAAGGCGTTGATTAGTTATTTATATTCTATTTCTTTACAGGTATACAACAATTTAATTTTTTTTGTCAATTATCTACACTGCCCATCTCACCTAAATAATCCTGGGCAATTTGTAAATAAAACCATAGAAAGAGACATACTCAAAAGTAACATTAAAACAGTTAAAAAGTTAAGAATTACAATTTCACTAGGATTCAAAGTCCGTCTCACAGTTACTATTTTTGAAACCTTGTTCAAAAACAATAACTCGGAGGGGGATCTTGGTGTCCTAGTGGACGATCGCTTAAATATGAGCTAGTAGTGTGCGGCAGCAGCCCAAAAAAGCGAATGCAATCCTCGGTGGTATAAACAGAGGCATAGAATCAAAATCATGTGAAGTATTAGTGCTGCTTTATAAAACCTTAGTAAGACTGTATCTGGAATATGGCATCCAGTTTTGGTCACTACATTGTAAAAAAGATGTTGAGACCTTGGAAAAAGTGCAAAGAAGATCAACTAAGATAATTAAAGTCCTGGAGACTAAAACATATGAAGAACAGTTGCAATATTTGGGTTTGTTTAGTCTAGAGAAAAGAAGGACCAGGGGTGACATAATAGCAGTATTCCAGTATTTGAAAGGCTACCACAAAGAAGAGGGAGGCAGCTTATTTTCCAAAGCACCAGAAGGCAGGACAAGAAACAATGGATGGAAATACTCAAGGAGAGAACCTGGAATTAAGAAGAAACTTCCTAACAGAGAGGACAATTAACCAATGGAACAGCTTGCCTTCAGAAGTTGCTCACCACAGGAGGTTTTTAAGAAGAGATTGGACAATCACTTATCTGAAATGGTACAGGGTTCCTGCTTGAGCACGGGTTTGGACTAGAACAGTGGTCACCAACCAGGGGTGGGATTCAAATTTCTTAACAACCGGTTCTGTGGGTGTGGCCTAATTTGTGGGTGTGGCTTGGTGGTCACATGATTGGCTGGATGTGGCTTGTATGTAAATATTGTAAATATTTATGTAAATATTGAATTTTTTATTTTTAAAAAAGAGCAACTTTTACCCAAAATCAGGCAAAGCAGGCAGGCAGATTTGAGTTTCTCACAGAATCAGATTCACTCAGAGATCTATCTTTCTGCAATCTATTGCCTAAGTCTGTCATATAAAATTTGCTTGCAAGCAAACTCATAAAATTTGCTAGCAAGCAAATGAACAAAATTAACTCACAACACACCATGTATGTAAATATTGATTTTTTTTAATAAAAAAGAGCAACTTTTACCCAAAATCAGGCAAAGCAGGCAGGCAGATTGAGTTGTTCACAGAATCACAGATTCACTCAGAGATCTAACATTCTGCAATCTACTGCCTGAGTCTGCACTGAAAAATAGAAGCTTCAGTCCTAAGAAAGGTCCAGTTCTGCTTTTAGATTAACTAGAAAGCAAGAAATCCAAGGATTTCCTGCTTTCTAGCTAATCTAAATCTCCTGGCAGAGCAGAACAGATGAAGGTATGGCAAAAAAAGGGAAAAATAACAATTTACCAAAGGCAGGCAAGTTAGATGGTGCGCATGCCAGGTAAGGAGTGGGTGGGGAGGGGAGGGGCCAGCCAGTGAAGGTATTTGCTGGTTCTCTGAACTGTGCAGAATCGTAACAACCAGTTCTATAGAACCAGACTGACCAGGTAGAATCCAACCCCTGTCACCAACCAATGGGCCGGGGATCACTGGTGGTCCGTGAGAAAATTTTAGTGGTCTGCAGAGAAATGTCACCCCCAAAGCACCCCCCAAAGCAATTAATCCAGGTTGCACGGGAACACAAGGCTGTACCGCCCACATGGCCTGCGGGAACACAAGGCTTGCATTGTGAACAACATGAGGTAGTGAGGGGAGGGGAGGAACTTGCCCCACTTGCCCCACGTGCCTGGCCTGGCCACCGGGCTGCTTCTTTCCATTTCTTTCTTCTTCTGCTTTTGGCTGCATGCAAGGAAAGCAGCAGAAGTCTTCCTTTCTCTCCCCCAAACTCCACCAGAAATGAGTCTTTGGGACCCTGCAAGGCATCTAAGAGGCTGTGCCAGCATGACAAGTCTCACAAAGACTCATTTCTGGAGGAGTTTGAGGAGAGAAAGAAAGACTTCTGCTGCTTCTACTGCTTTCCTTGCATGAAGCCAAAGTCTCTCTCTCTCTTCCTCCCTCCCTCCCTCCCTCTCTATCTCCTGAGAACGGAGCTGGAGATGGTATCTGGTGATCCCAAATAAAGAATGATCGATCGGTAGGAAAACAAGATGGGGAATTTTCCTGCAGACTTTTTTTGAGAATTTCCCAGGGTTTCTGGTCCATGGGATTGAAAATTATGGATTTGATGGTCCCTGAGATCCAAAAGGTTGGCGACCCCTGGACTAGAAGACTTCTAAGGTCCATTCCAGGTCTATTCTGATTACCAAAGGTTAAAAAGGGTGGTGAGTGTACCCTCAAGCCACCAACTACGTTCAGGATTGCATGCTACTCTTAAATCTCTATTTTGGCATAGCCAAATCTTTATGTTTTCTGGAATGATGGAGGCCCACCTCACCTCTGTATACTTTTTACAATGTATTAATTGCATACATTGTACTAGACAGGTAGTCCTCGACATATGACCATAATTGGGACTACAATTTCC
>CM019155.1:7679627-7820776 GCA_009733165.1 Naja naja
ATTTTTTTGGTCAACAAAGGGCCAAACAAGTTAGTCCTAGTCTCAATCTTAATCTCAATCTGTATAACCCCCATTTCATTTCAAATTAGTTGTAAATATTTTTTTAAACATTTATATATCTTAAAAATAACAATATGTTTGCCTCATATAGAAAATAAAGTTTGTCCATATCTATCCTTTAACTATCTTCACATTGTTAATACTCTTTATCATTTACATATTTCTTTTATCCGTCAGATTTGCCCTTCATCACATATTCCTCTCTATAATTCTAAATCAATACAAGCTTAACACAAAAAGAATAGAAAGAAAACCTAGACTTGCCCCCCCCTTATTACTTTTGAAAGTGTTGACACCTCAGTGTTTAACATAGTAACATAATAATAATAATTCCCTTTAAAGCAAAGATAGAATAAAAGAAAAAAGAAAAAGAAAAGCTACATATCATTATATCTCTTTTCAATCGGGTTCTGCAACACATATCCCCTCTAAGTTTATTTATAGTTCCAAAATAATAGTAAAAATAACTAACCTTGGTTACTGACAAATATCATTTTTAAACATCTTCAAAATCATTTCAGTTAATTCAATTTATCTAATCAACATTTACCTTTCTTTTATAAATAAAAAGTAAAAGTGTGACCTTCATCTAATAAAAATTGTCAGTAACCCCCTCTACTATTGTTTTTAGTTACATTTTATAATTACAATATGTTCTTATTACCCCTCTTCTCCATGCAGAACCCCCCTTCTTAATACATTAGCCATTATCTCTATGTAAACGAGTTTCTTTCTTCATTATATAATTCCCGTGTTTCTCTATCTTCTGCTCTTGTTTCTTTCTTGTTCCTCTCCTCCCTTTATCCTGCTATATCCCTTCTCCATCCAATTTCCCCCCCTCTCTCTCTCTTTGCCTTTCTGCTCCTTTTCTTCTGGACCTTTCTAGCATGCCTAATTTATAAATGTTCCCCTTTTTAATTACTTTCTAGGTTTTGTTTTTTAACCACCCTTCCTTTCCCTTTTATTTGTATTAATCTTTGTGTTAATTGTCTCTTTAAAATGCTTTCCCTTGTGTTGGCTCCTCCCTTTCCAAGATTCTTTCTTCTTGTTCTTTGTTCGCCATTTCCATGCCCATGTCTTCTGCAATGAGCCAATTAATTCAGTCACTTCCTGTAGCAGTTCTTTCATACTTTTAAATTCCATTTTAATTCCTTTGATGGCCACCAAGTTTTTATTTTCCTTATTTCTTCTTCTTTAAATTTTCTAAGATCTTAGCCCAAGTCCAGAGTCTATATCAATATCACCAACTAATCCAGCAGTCTGTCTTTTCTTTTAATTCAAACTTTCACCTTCTATGGATCTTGCTTTTTGTTTTCAGTGTCTCTTTAAAATTGTAACAACTCCAATTCACAAAGGAACAAGATATTTTCCTTCTTCTTTAAATCAATTTTATCCACAAAGTGGCACTTTCTGTTACACGAAATCTTCACCCTTTCCTTTATTTTAATATTCAGGATTTTTCGAGCCCCAAACTTAAGTTCTTATCGGCTTCTTCCTTTCCTGGTTCAAGCCCCTTATAGCTGTCAAAGATATTTTACTTATTATTTTTCCTTCACTTGATACTGCGCCGCTTTTTTCTTTTTTAAAACTCATCTTTATCTTAATCCCGGGTGTTTTGTTGATCTTACCATCCGATACTCCCGTTCCTCTGTTGTCAACTTCTTTCTTTCCTCCTGCACCGATCTTAGTCCAGTTGAGACTTTCTTCGAGGTGGCCATATTGACCACCGCTTCTTGTCGCCTTCGGAGGAAAAGACCAGACCCAAAAGGGGGAGATGCGGCTCCCCTCACTCTGGCTGGCAGCTATCCCTTTCTCCACCGCCCCTCCGAGGCAG
Source organism: Naja naja (assembly GCA_009733165.1). Lineage (NCBI taxonomy): Eukaryota > Metazoa > Chordata > Lepidosauria > Squamata > Elapidae > Naja > Naja naja. The sequence goes on from CM019155.1 coordinate 7,681,522, forward strand.
CTTCAGCCCCGAACCGTAGGATCGGGCTCTCCAACGAAGAGCCGGGCTGCGGTTATGACAATCGCAAACTACCACCCGTTAGAGAGAAGGCTCAACCCGGAAGTCCGCCAGTTGTTGTTTTCTGAGAAATCTCAGGTAGTATAATCTCTGCTGGGGGCCCTTTTGACCAGGGCTGCAATGTGAGCACCCCATGTCAGGTCCTCTTTTAAGGTAACATGCAGAAACTTAAAACTGGCCACTTGCTCCACTCGGTCTCCATTGATAACAAGGACGGGATGTCTGATCTGTTCCTTCTATAGTCCACTATAAGCTCCTTGGTCTTATTGGTGTTAAGAACCAAGTTATTGTCTCCACACTATGAAAGCAACCGGTCCACCTCATCTTGGTAGGCAGACTCATCCCCCCCGGAGATAAGTCCTACCACTGTTGTATCATCTGCAAATTTAGCAATAGTATTACTAGCGTGAGTGGGAATGCAGTCATGCACGTAAAGAGTATAGAGTAAGGGACTCAACACACAACCCTGTGGTGTATCAGTGTTAAGAATAAGGGCTGAAGAAGTATGATTACCTAATCTGACCCTCTGTGAGTGGCCAGACAGGAAATCCATAATCCAAAGGCAGATTGAATAAGAAAGCCCAAGGTCCAGAAGTTTAGACACTAGTCTATGTGGAAGAATTGTGTTAAATGCAGAACTAAAATCTACAAAAAGCATCCTCACATAGCCCCCCCACTGTTCTAGATGAGTCAGAGCAGTGTGAAGAGTGATGGCTATAGCTTAGCTATAATTACAATTGTGTCATTAATGGGACAAAGGAAACAGAAAGTCTTTCAAGGATGATGACTTCAAGCTCAGGATTTTTTATTTTAGTTTTTGTTTATTTGTTTATTAAATTTATTCAACAATTCATAACTTCCAAATTTGTAACTTTCTTTAGGTCTTCCAAGTATAGTAGTGAGCAACATTTATTTTTTCCTCCCTGAAACCTCAGCTGGATCTGTCTGAAGCTTTCTCCCCATTCCCAGGTGGTCAAATTAATATTTGGATCAAGTTAATTTTCCCATGACTCATTGCTAAGTGATTCAATCTCATTTTGAACAGCTTTGAAATGGAAATGACCTTTCTGTTCAGCTGCAGCAGGCCCAGGTAGAAATTTTAAAGCTGATGGAAGCTATTCACACATGCAGAGGCCAAATACCAAAAAAGGTTCATTAGACAGCATGTTGCACACCTAGGAAGAACTGCTTGTGAGGCTTTGATTGCTCATAATTCCCTTGCTGTCTTTTCAACAATACATTTAAAAGCAGTTTTAGACAAATACAATGACAGGTTTCAAAAGGTTAACAATACGCCTGGGGCATGTTTTTGCATCAAACACAACACAGGATTTGCATACAATTATAAAATTGGTTCATAAAATACAACTTCCTCCTCCTCTTTCTTCTTCTTCTTCTTCTTCTTCTTCTTCTTCTTCTTCTTCTTCTTCTTCTTCTTCTTCTTCTTCTTCTTCTTCCTCTTCTCCTCCTCCTCCTCTCTCTTCCTTTTCCCTTTCCTTCTCCTCCTCTTGCCCTTTTCCTCCTCTTCCTCCTCTTCCACTTCCTCCTCCTTTCCTCTTCCTTCTCCTGCTTCTCCTTCTGTTTCTTCTTCTCTTCCTCTTCCTTCTCTTCAAAACTTTTATTTCAGTAGTGAAACAGAAGAGGACGTCTCTGAATTTCTGTGTTATTTTTATACAATTTACCACAGGAAATAACGACTGAGGTCTTTGTTTTCAATAAGGCTGTTTAGTTGTCCAAGTTTCATGCTTGGGAATCTTCTTTGTTATTTAGTCTCTCTGAAAGGATAAGATTGCTTGTAACTTTTTCAAAAGGTCTCATCTTAATAAAGGGATCAGACAATCTGGCATGTATGGAAACTAATGTCTTGATTTCTTTTTTTCAACTTTGCATTCAATGGGAAAAAACAGAATTCTTTTCTCATTGCTCTCACTACAGAAATAGTCTGTTTAGGTAATAGGTAAATAATGGAAAAAGAGGTTTAGTTATCACCAAACGGGTTGTTCCTGAATCTATTAAAAAAAAGTTTCTACTCCATCCCCAATTTGTGTTGGGGATTGGAGACTATAATATATGAAGAATGAAAGAAGAGAGGTCAGCCTACTCTCCAAAGCACTTGAAGACAAGACAAGAAACAGTGGATGGAAACTAATCATGGAGAGAAGTAACCTAGAACTAAGGAGAAGTTTCCTGACAATTAGAACAATTAGTCAATGAAATGACTTGTCTCCAGAAGTTGTGGATGCTCCAACATTAAAGGTTTTTAAGAAGAAATTGGACAATGATTTTCTTGAAATAGTATAGGGTTTTCTGTTTGAGCCTTGGGGACCAAAGAAATCATGTTCCCTTCCTGCTCCAGGCTCCATTAGGCACTTAGGATGGGTGTTTCCAAATAGAGTAAATTCCAACCCACTAGGGCAAGTGAACCCCCCAGGGGAGGCCCAGTGCCCCTTGATCACATCCAAAAACATCTGGGGCCACAGGAACAGCATCCACCACTGATGTTTTCTCATTGAAGAGATTATCTTCCTGCTCCTCTCCATCTGGGGGAAGATCTCAGGTGACAGTGTCCTTCTTTAAATGGGCCATGCTCTTAGCCTTAAACAGCAGTCTTAAATAGAGCTGGCTGGAAAAGGCCCTTAAATGAGGGGGTGCCTGCTGCCTCTGTCTCATCTTCTGAAAAGTCCCTTTCCAGTGTGGGGTCCATTTAGGAAACACAAGACTGGCTCCTCCCTGATGGAGATGGAAAACAATCTCCATGGTAGGTCAGCTGTTCCCCTGAGGATTGCCAATGCACCTGAGGAATGTCTCTGCCAGTGGCCAAGGATGATGACTGGTGCTGCTGGTTGAATTCTGCTCGAATTTCTTGTCTAATTGCTTTAGAGAACCATGCTGTCATGAAGGCTGGCATCTCTTGCACCTGATCCTCCTCTGGGCGAAGTCCTACACTGTAGGTGTAAAAGTGGCCTCTGGTGCAGATCTTGTTCTGCTGGAGGATTGGCCTCCCAGTCTAGCAGCCATAAGACCTTCTGACTGCTCAGAAACAGGATAAGCATCCTCTGCCATAATTTGGAGGTTTCCCTGCAAATCTTGGTTAACTGAGCCACTAGGTGACCAGGCTGTCAAATATTGTCTATTATTTGCCAATTGGTCCTGCTGCATGCTTTCTTGGAGAATCTGAGGAGATATGGCACTGGTGTCTACCATCTTGGATTCCCTCAGGGCCTTGTCAAATTCTTTATCCAAGGCCTTCTGTCTGCGCCTGGCCTATCTTTCCTCTGCCCTAGAAGGTCTTTTAGATGCTAGGGCCCTGGCTTTAATTCTTGCTGCTGCCTCTAAACCAGCAGACCTGAGCTTAACTGATCCTCTGGCAGCTCTCTCGCTACTCTGATGAGGAGCTGACAATTTCTGAACAGCTCCCCTGGCCGCCATTTTGAGCCTGCCAAAATCAACTGTCAGTGACAGCACAAAAATAAATATTAAAATATTTTTAAAAAATCCTCTAGCCCAAGGCTGGCTGCTCTGGCTAAAGCAGCTGTCCACCACTTCAGGAGGCAAATGTGACCCAGAAGTGATAATTAGCTCAGCACAGCTCCACAATATTAGGCAGTTCAAAAGCCAAGGGAAAAAAAAGTGACTGTTTAAAACTGCAACAAGCCCTGATGGGTCAGCGACTTGTGAGCTGAAGTGCTAGCTACACCACAATTAACTCCAAGGCTGTCTTAAGAGTCTCACAGCTGCTATGGTGCTCTGGTTACTAGGAAAAGGGGGTCTGGTCCAGGTGGAAGACACCCCCAACCAGGACAAACCTAGAGCGAACTGCAGGATTGTCCCGAAGGTTGGAAACAGCCGCCCACACAAAAGGCAGTCTGGTGTGCCTTGTGGCTGCCGCAGCTATCAAATTCAATGGGAAACGACTTTGGAGACAGACCAAATTCTCAGTGCTGACTCCAGCCCCAGCCCAGACCACACGGGCTCTCAGGAGCACTCTCCGCCCTCAATCCGACCGGAGCCAACAAAAAATCAATAACCAGCCAAAAACAAAAGTCAAGAATAAGAAAAAAAATTAAAGGCACAAAAGGAAAAAAGGTGTGAAAAACAAAAAAAAATGGCTAAACCGGCAAGTCGGATAGCTGTCAAACCTCTCCTAATGCCAACAAAAAACCTAGAATCCAGGGAGTAGAAATATTATTCAAAACATCCAACAATTTCTTCAACAATTTCAACTATTCAGAGCCCTGTAAGGGTGGTCTGATCGAGCTGAGACTGAGTGAAGAACTGGGGACCATTACCAGGGGGTGTGTCCTCAGATTTCAGCTCAGTCTGCAGCTACAAGGCTTGAGACAGCCCAGCCTGGATTCCCCCTTTGGCTCAGAGGAGAACTCCTATTCATCTTGATTTCTCTTTTAAAACAAAAACAAAAACTCTTGTAAAGTCTCCCTACCCACCTCTTGTGTGAGAACACCTACCTCTTCCCAATTGTTTTGCATACCAAAACCAAACCAAGTTTAGGAAATCATGTGAAGCCCATTTCTTTATCTTGACCACCTATGAATATCGTAGCAGTTTTTGAAGAAGTATAGTTACAGTAGCTTTCCAAAGATAACTGCAAGAAATACTAACTTCATGCAAGCAAGAACTGGTGGGACCACAAAATAGACAAAAATAATAGAAAATGTTTTGTTTTGTTCCATGCCAAAACTCAGAATTTTGTCTTCTTTTTATCTAATTCTTTCTCTCAACTGTCTTGTCTTTATTCACAAATTATATAACAAATTTCTGCTAACTGGGAATTGGGTATCTCAGCCTCTCCATCCAAGTTCTATTACTTTTTCTAAATATTGCTACTATTTGGTCTGTAAACTGCGGATTCAGCATGCATGCATTTGCTGAATCATTTTGAACTTGGTTTGTAAACATTCTCTTTTTTTTAAAAACAAGTTTTATTCAATTTTTAACAATTCAAATAAGGCTCTTTTCAGTAGACAGCATATTTCCGGGTCATCACTTTTACATGCAAATATGACGATAGTTATATATTCAATTTAACATTTAACTTCCTATTTTATCCCATTTTTACTTCCGTTCCATTTTTTTGCAAACAAATTAATCCTAGTCTCCAATATTAATCTCAATCTGTGTAACCCCCCATTTCATTTCAAATTATTAAAAATAATTCTTAAACATTTATATTTCTTTTAAAAATGACAATGTGTTTGCCCACTATATAAAAAATAAAATTTATCCATATCTATCCTTAAACTATCTTCACTTTGTTAATGCTCTTTTATCATTTACATATTTCTTTTATCCGTCAGATTTGCTCTTTCATCACATATTCTTTCCATAGTTCTAAGTCAATACAAGCTTTAACACAGAGAAGAATAAAAAAAACCAAGGCTTACCCCCCATTTACTACTTTGAAAGTGTCACCTCCGTGGTTAACATAGTAATAATTGTTCCTTTTGAAACAAAAGGTAGAATAAAAGAAAAGAAGAAAAGAAAAGCTACATAACATTATATATCTTTTCAATCAGGTTCTGCAACACATATTCCCCCAATTTAAAACTTATTTATAATTTCAAAATAATAGTAAAAAATAACTAACCTTGGTTACTGACATTAAATCTCATTTTTAAACATCTTCAAAAATCATTTCAATTAATTCAATTTATCTAATCAACATTCACCTTTCTTTGTAAATAAAAAGTAAAAGTGTACCTTCATCTAGTAGAAGTTGTCAGTACCATCCCCCCCTATTATTCTGTTTTTATAATTGCAATATATTCTTATTACCCCTCTTCTCCATGCAGAACCCCCCTTCTTAATACATTAGCCATTATCTCTATGTAAACGAGTTTCTTTCTTCATTATATAATTCCCATATTTCTCTATCTTCTGCTCTTGTTTCTTGTTCCCTCTCCTCCCCTTTATCCTGCTATATCCCTTCTCCATCCAATTTGAATCCCTCTCTCTCTTTTTGCCTTTCTGCTCCCTTTTCTTCTGGGCCTTTCTACCTTGCCTAATTTCATAGATATTCCCCTTTTTAATTACTTTCTTAGGTTTTGTTTTTTTAACCACCCTTCCTTTCCCTTTTATTTGTATTAATCTTTGTATTAATTGTCTCTTTAAATGGCCTTCCCTTGGCTGGTTCCTCCCTTTCCAGGATTCCTTCTTCTTGTTCTTTGTTCGCCATTTCCATGTCTTCTACAACGAGCCAAATTAATTCAGTCACTTCCTGTAGCAGTTTTCTCATGCTTTTAGATTCCATTTTTAGTTCCTTGTGGCACAAAAGTTTTTATTTTCCTTATTTCTTCTCTTTAAATTTTCTAAGATCATAACCCAAGCCCAGAGTCTGTATCAATATCACCAATTAGTCCAGCAGTCTGTCTTTTGTTCTAATTCAAACTTTCACCTTCTATGGTTCTTGCTTTTTGTTTCAGTATCTATTTAAAATTGTAACAACTCCAATTCACAAAGGAACAAGATATTTTCCTTCTTCTTTAAATTCCAATTTTATCCACAAAGTGGCACTTTCTATCACACCAATTCTTCACCCTTTCCTTTTATTTTAATATTCAGGGTTTTCGAGCCTCAAACTTGTTCTTGCACCGGCTTCTTCCTTTCCCGGTTCGAAGCCCCTTGTAGCTGTCAAAAATATTTTACTTATTATTTTTCCTTCACTTGGTAATTACGCTTCCTTTTCTTTTTAAAACTCATTTTTATCTTAATCCCAGGGTACCTTTATTAGTTTTCCCATCCAATACTCCTGCTGTCAACTTTTTCCTCCCTGCACCCATCTTAGTCCAGTTGAGACCTTCTCTTCGAGGTGGCCATATTGACCACTGCTTCTTGTCGTCTTCGAAGGGAAAAGACCAGGCTCAAAGGGGGAGACTTCACTCTGGCTGGCAGCTTCCCTTTCTCCGCCGCCCTCCAGGCAGCTTCAGCCCCAAACCGTAGGATCGGGCTCTCCGAAAGAGCCGGGCTGTGGTCACGGACGATCGCAAACCACCGCCCATCAGCAAGAAGGCTCAACCCAGAAGTTTTCAGTTTGTAAACATTCTCAAGGAATATCTAACAAAACTTGTATGTTGACCCAAGTTGGATTATGGGTTCAAAAAATAAATACAAACAACCTGGTCAGGATCCTTTCTCTGTAACTATCCCCAACCATTTTGGCATTAGGGATCGGTTTCATGGAAAACAATTTTTCCATGGATGGGGTGGGTGGGAGGTGAGTGCAATTGCAGTCATGAGAGGCCAGGCAAGGAGATGCGTGCCTCGATGTGAGTGATATTGAGTTGGCCACATTCAGCCAATAACATGACCACCAAGCCATATCCACCCAGTCATGTGACCACCAAGCCACGCCCACCACCTAAGCCATGCCCACAGAACCAGTTGTTAAAAAATTTGAATCCCCCCCAGTTAGGGTCCTGAACAATTATTCTATTGTAGTCTTTAGTAATTTTCAAATTTACTTTTAGCCCCCACCCCAACATTACTCAGAGGTGGGGCAGCGGGAAGTCTCAGGGATGTACATCAGACATCCCTGAGGTAAAAGTGACAAATTACTTGTCTCAATCCGTGCAGCTGGGCATCTGAGCATGGAGCCAGATTTCAGAGGTGAACTGGATTCAGTAATCCAAGTGTGGTCTCACTACTGCAGTATAAAGTGATACTATCACTTCTCGTGATCTTGATGTTATCCCTCTGTTCACACAGCCTAGGACTGCGTTGGCTTTTTTGGCAGCTGCAGCACATGGCTGGCTCATACTTAAGCTGTGGTCCATGAAGACATCTAGATCCTGCTCACAGTTGAGCAAGGTACTACCTATTCTATGCTTTTTCATTTGGTCTTTCCTGCCTTAAAAGCTTTTCTCACCACCAAGCTGCATGTTGCTGGATAGGGCCCAATGATCAACTCTATCAATATCCTTCTGAACCTTGAGTCTATCTTCCAAAGTGTTGGCAACTTACCCCAGCTCTGCAAATTTGATCCCTGCATCCAAATGACAAAATAACAGAGCTGGGAGGGACCTTGGGGGGCTTCCAGTCAAACCAAACCCGAAACTTATACCATTTTGGGCAAATGATTGTTCAATCTCTTCTTTAAAAATTCCACTGTTGGAGCATCCACAACTTCTGGAGGCAAGATATCCCACTGATTACTTGTTCCAGCTGTCAGGAAATTTCTCCTTAAATTCTAGCTTGCTTCTCCCCTTGATTAATTTCTATCCATTGCTTCTTGTCCTGCCTCCCGGTGCTTTGGAGAATAGGTTAACAGAACAGAACCAAATAACAGAGCTGGAAGGGAACTTAGAGGTGTTTTAGTCCAACCCTATAGGGAACCCTATACCATTTCAGATCATTTATGAAGCTATTGAATAGCACTGAGCCCAAGACAAAATCTTTAAGTACCCCCACTGTGTATTTCCCTCCACACAGATGTAATTCCGTTAAAAAGGGCTCCACTTTTTCTCAGTTGTATCAGAACTGAAAATTGCTTTTAAGCATTGAGTGGATCTTTTTTCTTTCAATTTTATTTTCATTGAAGTTACACTTTTACTTTTTCTTGATTATCTAACCAACTATATATAGATTACCAGGGCATTTTAAAAAATTTCTTCTAGCTCCCCTAAACCTGGACTGGGCTCTTTGTTATCAATACAGCTGCTGTAACTTTCTGTGCTGTGTGCTGCATGAATCTTCATTATTATTTGGTCTGTCTCATAGGTTAAAATTGCTTGTAACTTTTTCAAAAGGTCTCATTTTAATAAAGGGATCAGTCAGTCTGGCATATGTAGGAACTGGTGTCTTGCTTCATTCTTCTCAATTTTGCATTCAGTGGGAATCAAAAAAACATTTTTTATGCTTTTTATATTGCTCTCACTATATAGATACTTGTGGCCAGCCTAAAGAATCTTTGTGGTCAACCCTTCAAGCTGACAGAGGCACAACTAATAACTCTGGCTAAAGTTAATTCATAGATTACAAAAAGTCCCTAATTAATATGTTAATGAACATTAGGAAAAACTCTACTCATTCTACGTTCTCCCCTTCAATACCCAAGTAATCTGTTACATTCTTTGATCTTTACAAACGCTCTTGATAACTCCTATTTTTGTTTATTTTGTAAGAAGTTAGTATCATAACCATAATGTTTGATTGTCACTTTGGGGTCGATTCTTTATCCTGTACATGCTGTACAGTGATACAAAAGAGATATAACAATAAACTTTTAAAATAAGAAACACAAATGCTTTTAGATATGGTAAATATAAAAGAATTCATGATGAGAACAAGGATAAACACAAGTTTAGGGAAAGTGCTGTCAGAAGTAACAAAATAAACATGAAAATGTCTAAAGAAATCAAAGCCAACTGTCTAAAACTTCACCCTGAGTGAACTTCTTGCTCTTTTGGCTCAAGTATGATAAAGCATGTCTTAATCCCATTTACCTTCAGTAAAGTATAGCTCCCAACAAAACAGATACCCATGCAACTTCATCAAATATGCCTGACCATGCAACCTAATATAGTACAACAAACACAGATGATGGAAAGGGTAACACTGCTATACATTAAAAACTGAAAAACAGGAGTCATCTACAACATACAGTGTAAGGACTGTAACAACCACAGTGTAGGACAAACAGGCGGAAGGCTAGCAGACAGAGCACATCCATGAATGCCAACTATCAATCCTAAGACATGATGAAAATTCCTTAATTTCATAACAAATGGACAGACTTAACTATAGTTTCAACTGAAAATAGACCAACCCAAGTCCAAAAATGCTAGGGATTTCCTGGAAGCCTGGTACTCAGACAAATCAGCCATCGCTGGTCACACAGAGATAAACAACATCTACATATCATTCAAAAGAGATTTTTAAAAAAGGAAACAAAAAGACCAAAACATGTCCTCACTAGCTATGAACACCCAATGAGCAGAGATTGACATCAAAATTATCACTAAAATAATCAGGAAGTAAGCAATACTCCACTCAAGGAATTACCAGTTCAGACAAATAAGCTAACAGTAAACAAAAGCCTAATCAAGGAACAATAAGATCACTCCTGCCAACACTGACACAACAAACCACTTCTATATAAACAGAGAGCAAATTCTACTCCCTTCTAGTACTGATGATGTTACCTGGCTTGGTGATGAAATATCTGCAATAAAACAACCAAACTCAGTAAGCACCAAGGACCACACAATATGCTATTTGAATTGTGTTGAGTCTCCTAACCACAAATCATTTACCTACTGCAATATAGTACTTTGTATCCTCGCTTGGGATTTCCCCTACATCTGAGTTATTAACGTGATATCTGGGTCTTCAAACACAAAGGATTTCTGGTCCTCCTCATCAGGAAGTATAGAACAAAAGCATCTTTCAAATTTAATACAGTAAACTATCTTGATTGAAAAAGATGGCCAACAATATATAGGGGTTTGCAACCACTGGGTGGAGAGTCTCAGTTACTCTGTTTACCCCACTAGTTGATTATTGGGTTCCTTCACTAGTAATATTGGGGTTTAAAAAGATATTGTCTTCCTTTAATCGCAACTTTTTACAAATTTATTATTGGCTTTAAACTTAGACATAAACTTAGAATCCTAGGGCTGGAAGAGATTGTAGAGGTCTTCAAGTATCTAGTTCAATCCTGCCCAAAACAGGAGTGCTTATTGCATCCTGTACAAATGGCTGTCCAGTGTTTTCTTGAAGACCTCCAGAGAAGGAGCACCCACAACTCTGGAAGGTAAGCTGCTCTTTGATTAATTGTTCTCACTGTCAGGAAATTTCGCCTTAGTTCCAGGTTGGATCTCTTTTTAATGAGGTTTTTACCCATTGTTTCTTGTTCTGCCTTCAGGTGCTTCGGAGAATAGTCATTTAGTCATTTAGTTTATCTAGTTGATTTGGTTCCATCTCGATTCCAAATTCCTCTTGGTCTTTTTTATATTTTGATTTTAATTGAAGGTACAGCATCCAATCTATATTTAATCCCAGATTGTGTTCTTAATGCTATCTCTCTGCTGATGAAACCTAGGACTGCATTGGCTTTTTTGGCTGCTGCAGCACAACTGCTGGCTCATGTTTAAGCAGCAGTCCACTAAGACTTCTAGATCTCTCTCACAGTTACTACTGCTGAGCCAGTTACTGCCTATTCTATACCTGGGCATGTGATTTTCCTGCCAAAATGCAGGACTTTTCACACCATTGAACTGCATCTTGTTGGATAGAGTCCAATGCACAAGTCTGTCAAGACTTTTCTGAATCCTGAGTCTATCTTCCAAAGTATTAGCAATTCTCCCCAACTTGGTGTCTTCTGCAAATCTGATGAGCTCCCCTTCTATCTGATGAGCTCCCCTTCTATCCCTATCTAGATCACTTACGTAGATGTTGAAGAACACTGGGCCCAAGACAGAACCTTGAAGCATTACATGCTTCTACCTAGGTAGACGTAGTTCCTTTGAAAACTTCTTCACTTTTTCTGACTTCTACTGGAACTAGATATTGCTTTATGCATAGAATGGATTTTTTCCCTTTCAAATTATATATTTTAGTTTTTCTTGGTTGTCTAACAGCTTACACAAAAGTTGCCACAGCATTTTTTATTTCCTCTAGCATCCTTAAAGCTGGAATAGGCTCTTGTTTTCAATAGAGCTGCTATAACTTTCCATCTTTATGCTTGTTGATCATTATTATTTAGTCTGTCTTATAGGTTAAGTTTGTTTGTAACTTTTTCAAAAGGTCTCGTCTCAATAAAGGGATCAGACGGTTTGGCATAAACAGGAAACAGATTTTTTGTTTTATTTTTCTCAACTGGGTGGGGAGTCAAAAACAGAATTTTTTGCGTTTTTATTCTTGCTGTCACTATATAGACATTTGAGGCCAGCCTAAGGAGTGTTTGTAATAGACCTTTCTAACCTGAAAACTAGAAACTTGCTAAGTTCATTTGAAGGGGGGGCAGGGAGAGGAAAAATGGCAGCAGGGATTGAGAAAAAAGAGAATTGGAACAATCCTGATTTCACAGTGGCTCATACAGACACTTACTGTTAGTGCTTGATTTATAATCACAACTGGGACCATAGTCCAGGTTGTAAGTCATTGCAGTCACAAGTTGAGGCATCACATGACCAGACCCAAATTTTATGACCATTTTTTGTGGCACTTATTAAGCAAACTGTTATGTATGCAGAGTTTGAAATGATTGGTTGTTGTTGTAAAGTGTTTGAAATCATTGGTTGTAAAAGTGCGGGAAAACCCTGCACTCTGATTGGCTGGCAGCCACGGCAGCCGGCTTTAAATAGCTGCTGCGGCTGAGCCATTTGGGTCCGTTCTGAGCTGAAGTCACAATAAATAAGAGCTGAAGCACTCCGCGTCTCGTCTCTCTATGCAAACCTAACACTGGCAACGAAGGTGGGATTTCCCCAAAGAGAAGACAACGTGGAACGAAGAAGAGCGAGATGGCTGCACTGAACACCCCCCCAGCCCCATTCGACCCAAAGAATGAAGACTGGGAGTCGTATGCAGATCGTTTCCAGATGTATTTGGAGGGAAACGATCTGGCCGCCATTTCTAAGCAGCGGAAGAGAACGATTTTTCTCACGTATTGCGGTCCTGCAGTTTTCAAGATGACGAAGGCATTGGCTGGCTCAGCAGATGTGAAGGTAATGGCATGGTCTGATCTGGAGAGACTTTTAAGGGCACACTACATGCCCCAAGTATCGTGCCTCATTAGGAGACACGAGTTTTATCACCACGATCAGGGAGAAGACGAAAGCGTAAATGACTTCGTGGCAAGTTTAAGGAGCATTGGGGGTGTGTGAATTCAGCAGTTTAGAGGAGACCATGCACGATCATTTTGTATTGGGCCTCAAAGACAAGGTCTTGCAGAGCAAATTACTGATGAAACCCAAAATTACGCTGAAAGAAGCCATAAAAGAAGCATCTTCACCAGAAGCCACCAAAATCTCAGCAGCAGCCATGAGGAAAATGAACAAGTCTACAGGCCATTCTGATGGTGAAAAGACCACCACAACTCATTTTGATGAACTTGAATCCGAGTCAGAATATAGTGGAGAAGAAGAAGGAATTAACAGACACAGAATGGAGCAGAAACGAAACGACCTGGGAAGAAAGAGGCGAGATTTCCACTGCCTAGGTTGTGGGGGGAACCACCCCCACACTGAATGCAAATTCCTGGAAGCCATTTGTCTCCATTGTGAAAAAAGAGGGCACATTGCAAGAGTCTGCAAATCATCCAGAACTCCACCCAACAGAAGGAAGTTTGTTGCAAACAACAAAGACAGAGAAGTCAAGCCAAATAACAACAGTGAGAGAATGAGGCACAGCACAGAAGTAAATGGAAAAAATGAAACTCATCAAACAGTAACTATTGGTCATTCATCTTCACTAAATAGCAGAAAAGCATGTCAAGGTATTTATTGAAGGAAGGCCTTGCCAAATGGAAGTGGACTCAGGTTCATACCTGTCCATGGTGTCATGGGACACAATTCAAAGACTGATACCAGGCATTCAGAAGACTCACTTCAAAAAACAAGCACTAACTCTTAAAGACTACCAAGGGAACAAGATTCCAGTAGTTGGAACAAGAGAATTCAATGTGAAATTCAAAGGCCACACCAAACGCCTGCCATTGACCATCGTAGGTAAAGATCACCCAAGTTTATTTTATTTATTTATTTATTTATTCAACTTGTATGCCGCCCTACTCCCTAAGGACTCAGGGTGGCGAACATTAAAACGGAACAAATTTACAATAAAAAGACAATTAAACAAATAAACAAGCCAAATACAATTAAAAAGTTGAGAAAATTAAAACCCTCAAACACCCCCCCCCCGGGTCATTCCAGGCCGGCCTGTTGAAACAACCAAGTCTTCAGGTCTCGGCGGAAGGAGTGGAGGTCAGGGGCCAAACGGAGATCCACGGGGAGCTGATTCCAGAGGGCAGGTGCTCCCACGGAGAAGGCCCTAGCCCTGGGAACCGCCAGCTGACAATGCCTGACCGACGGTATACCAAGGAGGCCCCTCCTATGGGAGTGAACAGGGCGATCGGAAAGTGATGCTGGCAGGAGGCGTTCCCGCAAGTACCCTGGACCCAAGCCATTTAGGGCTTTATAAGTTGTTACTACACCTTGAAGGCGAACCTGACAGGCAACCGCAACCAATGCAAGCCGCGCAGGAGGGGTGTAACATGGGAGTATCGGGATACCCCCATCACAGCCTGCGCGGCCGCATTCTGCACCATCTGCAACCTCCGGGTCAGCCGCAAGGGGAGCCCCATGTAAAGAGCATTGCAGTAGTCGATTCTAGAGGGACGAGGCATGAGTAACTGTTCAAGGGCATCTCAGGCCAAATAAGGCGAGCTGGCTAACCAGCCGAACCTGGGCAAAAGCCCCCCTGGCCACAGCTCCCACATGCTCCTCCAAACCAAGCTGTGAATCCAGGAGGACACCCAGGTTCCTCGCCCTATCCACAGGGGGCAACACCTCTCCCCACACAAAGATGGAAAGATGGTACATCCAAAGTTTGCTGGGACTGGAGTGGTTCAACCCGCTGGGCATCGAAGTAACTGGCATCGATCACGGAGCAACACTGATTGGGAAGAATCCTTGAAGTCTGAGTTTCCAGAGGTCTTCAGCGATGGATTAGGCAAGTACTTGGGGACCCCTATCACTTTTAACCTAGATCCCAAGGTACAACTATCCGTTTTAAAACCCAGGAGGGTACCATTTGCCTTGAAGGAAAAAAAAATAGGTGAACAATTAGATAAGTTAATAGCCCAAGGGATACTAGAGCCCACAGACCACTCCAGGTGGGAGACACCATAGTCACGCCAGTCAAGGCTGACGGTTCCGGAGAATCTCGGGGATTACAAGGGGACATTGAACCATGCGCTACAGCAGAGCGCATATCCGGTTCCAGTGGTTCATCATTTATTACATTCTCTGGGCGGGGGCACAGTCTTCGCCAAACTGGACCTGGCCCAAGCATACCAACAGTTAACAGTAGATGATTTAACTGCAGAAGCCCAAACCATTGCAACCCATCGGGGTGCATTCAAATGCAAGAGGTTACAATTTGAGTAAGTGTGGCACCAGGCATATTTCAAAGTCTTATGGAAAGGATGCTACAAGGGTTACCTGGGGTAGTGCCCTATTTTGATGACGTTTTAATCTCTGCTGAAAATGACGCTCAATTACAAGAGAAACTCAGAGAAGTCCTGACCAGGTTCAGAAAAGCAGGGTTGAAAGTAAAAAAAGAAAAGTGCATACTAAGAACTGACAAAGTAGAATTCTTGGGCTATATGATTGATCAACAGGGCATCCACCCCACAGAAGCCAAAGTCCAGGCAATCAAAGAAGCCCCCAGACCAAAATGCAAAACTGACTTGCAAGCATTCCTGGGACTTGTTAATTTCTACCACATGTTTCTACCTCAGAACTCAACCATTGCAGAACCCTTACATAGACTACTGGATAAAAAATCTGCATGGGTTTGGGGCAGAAAAGAAGAGTCTGCATTTAACAATATCAAGAGACTAATAACTTTGATTGTGTATTGATACAGTTTTCTGAGAATTTACCTGTAATACTAACTTGTGATGCATCCCCTTTTGGAGTGGGGGTGTGTGCTGAGTCACTTGCTTCCCAGTGGAAGAGAAGCTCCCATTGCTTTTACTCTGCACTTTGACTAAAGCAGAGAGGAACTACAGTCAACTGGACAAAGAAGCTTTGGCACTCGTAGCAGCAGTCAAGAAGTTCCACGAATACGTCTATGGGAGAAGATTCACCATTGTCACAGATCACAAACCACTGTTGGGCATTGTGGCAGGAGACAGACCAACGCCAACAATCCTGTCACCAAGAATGCTGAGATGGACTGAATTTTGCTGCTTATTCATATAAACTCATTCATAGACCGGGAAAAGACATTGGGCATGCAGATGCTTTGAGTCGCTGCCCACTTCCTTTGCACACCGAGGACGCTGCTCCTGCAACTTACACATTTTTTCTAGAGACTGCTGCCAAGCTTCCAGTCCATGCTGCTACAATTGCTAGAGAAACTGCCAAGGACACTTTATTGGCTCCTGTTCTGGGATGGGTTAAAAAAGGTTGGCCACTACAAGATCTACCTCAGGGTTCCCAACCTTTCAAATCTAGACAAACTGAATTATCTGTTTTAGGGGGATGTATTCTGTGGGGTAACAGAGTGGTTATTCCTGCAAAACTTCAAAAAGAGGTCTTGGAAATGTTACATGAGGGTCACCCGGGTATTGTCAGAATGAAGGGATTGGCCAGGAGTTATGTATGGTGGCCAGGTATAGACAAAATGGTTGAAAAATGGGTTGCATCCTGTCCAAATTGTCAGGAAACACGGCTGCCCCACCTATCACCCCCATACAGGAATGGGAATGTCCTAGGGCCCTGGTCCAGGATTCATATTGATTTTGCTGGCCCTACCAGAGGCCACACCTTTCTCATTGTGGTAGATGCATACTCCAGATGGTTAGAGGTTATTCCCATGTCATCCACCACAGTTGAGGCTGTTATCAGACAGCTTAAGAAACTTTTTGTAATGCACAGCCTACCTGATGTGCTTGTTTCTGACACTGGTCCTCAATTTACTGCTAACCTTTTTGAATCATATCTAGCACAGCAGGGTATCAGACATGCCCTTACAGCCCCTGGGCATCCTTCGACTAACGGCCGAGCTGCACGCATGGTACATTTTACTAAAGAGAATCTCCAACAATTGGGTCCAGGGGACATCACTGAGAAAGTTGAAAAACTACTCAGTATCCAACACATCACTCCTAACCCATCCACTAATTTAACTCCAGCCGAGCTTTTGATGGGTAGAAAACTCAGGTCTACCCTGGACCGCCTTCACCACTACGCACCCAATGCACCATTAGATTCCACTAGCAAAACCCGCCAATTCTCCGTGGATGATTTTGTTTATGCTAAAAACCTTGTAGGAGAACCATTGTGGATTCCTGCAGAGAGATACCCAGGTTACAGGCCCCAGGTCTTACAGGGTTCAAACTGAGGATGGTGCCTTGTGGAGTAGGCATATAGACCAGTTACGGTCCAGACTGCCTCTGGGGCATCGCCCTTGCTGCTCTCTGGACTTCATCCCCACAGCCTTTTCTAGGGGAAGGGGAAATAATGAAGGTAATGAGCAAGTAAGAATCAACCCCATGTGTAATGAGCTAACACGACAGGAACCATCCCAAACCCTGTCACAGTCCCAACAACCATTTTTACATCATTACCAGACTTAGAGGATAACACTGGGTTGGAAATAGATTGGGAGGAGAGACCAGGTTGTAGTAACCAAATAGGTTCTACCAGTACAAGAAATCCAGTACAAGAAATCCTAATAAGGAAATGTTGGCAGATACATTTCCTTCCTCACAAGGTGAGATTCCCAAAACACTGAACCACGCAGAGGTCTCAATGTACCATAAGAGCCCCACCTATTTACAAGAGTATGTTAGATAGATGGGGTTTGAGTATGGACCAAACCTAGTGGGGAGGGGTGTTATGTATGCAGAGTTTAAAATGATTGGTTGTTGTAAAGTGTTTGAAATCATTGGTTGTAAAAGTGCGGGAAAACCCTGCACTCTGATTGGCTGGCAGCCGCAGCAGCCGGCTATAAATAGCTGCCGCGGCTGAGCCATTCGGGTCCATTCTGAGCTGAAGTCACAATAAATAAGAGCTGAAGCACTCCGCATCTCGTCTCTCTATGCAAACCTAACACAAACCTTGCAGTCATATGTCTGATTCCACTCCCCCAAACGGGCACTTTTTTGCCATTAAAAAACTGGTTGTAGGTTGAGGACTACCTGTATTAGTAACACTTTAATTTTAAATTCAGCCAATCTAAATGCATTTGTTATGGTCAATAACAAATGTATTCAGGAACCATCTGTTGCTCTTCTACTTATGTCTATACTACAAATGTTCTTTTCTTTTTTATTCTTTGAAATCCAAATGAATGCCAGAAAGAAATGATATAAAATCACCTGGGGTTTTCAACTATCAGCATAACTTTCTGAAAATTGAATGGGACTGAACAAAATCTGAAGCAGGGAAGAAGCTGCCAAAGAAAATCTGAGCTTTGAAATGGGACTGATCCAGCTAGGGGCTGCAGAGGAAAAATATTCATAAATAATTATCTAGGGTAGTGTTTCTAAAACTTGGCAACTTTAAGATGTGTGGACTTCAACTCTCAGAATTCTGGGAATTGAAGTACACACATGTCAAAGTTTACAAGATTGAGAGATACCAACTTAGAGCATTCCTATGTTGCTTATTGCTCCATTTTAAGTCCTCCCCCTTGTCATATGACTCAAAGCAAAGCATATGCAGCCCAGTTTGTGCTTCTCAGTGTGCACAAATAATCCTTGCTTAACAACTGTCCTGTTTAGCAACCATTCAATGTTAAAATTGTTATGTATGTAGGTTTGAATGTCATTGGTTTAGTTTGAATTGTTCTTGTAAAATGTCAAATAGGATTGGTTTAAAAAGTGCGGGAAAACCCTGCACTCTGATTGGCTGGCAACTACGGCTGCTGGCTATAAGAAGCAGCTGTAGCCCAGCCAAGTCGAGTCCATTCGAGCTGTAGTCACTAAATAAACTCTTCACTGAAGCTCTTCGCATCTGACTCTTCATGCAAACTTAACACTGGCGACGAGGATGGGATTCCCTGAAGAGAAGACTACGCGGAAGACAAGCAGACGAGTGAGATGGCTGCACTGAACACCCCCCCAGCCCCGTTCGATCTGGCGGCAGAAGACTGGGAATCGTATGCGGATCTCTTCCAAATGTATTTGGAAGGAAACGACTCGCTGACATCTCCGAAGTGGAAGAGGGCGGTCTTCCTACGCACTGCGGTCCGGCAGTCTTCAAGATGGCGAAGGCATTGGCGGGAGCTGCACACATGAAGGTAATGGAAAGGCCTGATTTAGAAAAGCTTTTAAGAGCCCATTATGCCCACAAGGATCGTGCCATCAAAGAGACAGAGTTTTACCGTCGGGAACAAGGGGAAAGCTTAAAACGTTAATCGACTTCGTGGGCAAGCTTAAAAGACATTGGGGGTGCATGCGAGTTTAACAGTTTGGAGGAGGCCATGCGCGATCGGTTTGTTCTAGGCCTCAAAGACAAGGTGCAAATTATTATTAAAACCTAAGATCACGTTAAAGGAGGCCATAGAAGAGGCCTCCTCAGCAGAAGCCACTAAGTCCTCAGCAGCAGCCATGAAGAAAATTAACAAGGCCTCAAGCCATCCTGATGTGGAAAAGTCCACAACAACTCATTGCGAGCAGATAGATTCTGAATCAGACTGTAGTGAGATGGAGGAAGGAATTTATAGACTCAGAATGGAAAAGAAAAAGAAAGACCTGGGAAGAAAAGGCAAGACTTTTATTGCAGAGGTTGGGGGGGCACCCCGCACTGAATGAAAGTTTTTGATACCATCTGTCTCCGTTGTAAAAAAGAGGTCACCTAGCAAGAGTCTGCAAATCATCCAGAACTCCACCAAGCAGAAAGAAGTTTCCTGACAAAGATTTCAAGCCTAACAACTTCAGTGAGAAAATGGAGCATAATACAGAAGCAAATGGGAAGAATGGAACTCATCAAACAGTCACCATTGGTCATTCTTCAACCTTACAGAAGCAGAAAAGTACATGTGAAGGTACTCATTGAAGGAAGGCCTTGCCAAATGGAAGTGGACTCAGGCTCCTATTTATCTATGGTGTCATGGGACACTATTCACAGGCTACTTCCCAACATTCAGAAAAAGCATTTCCAGAAGCAAGCACTGACTCTTAAAGACTACCAAGGGAACAAGATTCCAGTAGTTGGAACAAGAGAATTCAACGTGAAGTTCAAAGGCCACACCAAACGCTTGCCCCTGACCATCGTGGACAAGGATCGCCCAAGCTTGCTGGGACTTGAGTGGTTCAATCCACTAGGCATCGAGGTGACTGGCATCAATCACGTGAGCAACTCTGAATGGGAGGAGGCCTTGAAGTCTGAGTTTCCAGAGGTCTTCAGCGAAGGATTGGGCAAGTATATGGGGACCCCTATCACTTTCAACCTAGATCCCAGGGTGCCCCCAATCCGTTTAAAGCCCAGAAGGGTCCCATTTGCTTTAAAGGAAAAAATTGATGCACTGAGTCGTTGCCCACTTCCTTGCCACAAGGAGGACTTTGAACCTGAAACACACACCGTTTTCCTAGCAACTGTTGCCAAGCTTCCAGTGCATGCTGCTGAAATTGCCAGAGAGACTGCCAAAGACACTTTATTGGCTCCTGTTATAGGCTGAATTAAGAAAGGTTGGCCTCTTCAAGATCTACCTCACCTGGCTCAACCTTTTAAGTCCAGGCAAACTGAATTATCTGTATTAAGAGGATGTATTTTGTGGGTAACAGGGTGGTTATTCCTGCAAAACTGCAAAGAGAGGTTTTGGAAATGTTACATGAGGGTCATCCTGGTATTGTAAGGATGAAGGGATTGGCCAGGAGTTATGTATGGTGGCCAGGTATTGACAAAATGGTTGAAAACTGGGTTGCATCTTGTCCCAACTGTCAGGTAGTCAGGCCTGCTCCACCTCTCGCCCCCACAGGAATGGGAATGTCCTAGGGGCCCGTGGCCCAGGATTCACATTGATTTTGCTGGCCCTAACAGAGGGCACACCTTTCTTATTATAGTAGATGCATATTCCAAATGGCTAGAGGTAATTCCCATGGCATCCACCACAACTGATGCTGTCATCAAACAGCTCAAAAACTTTTGTAACCCACGGGTTACCTGATGTTCTTGTCTCTGACAATGGCCCTCAATTTACATCCAACCTTTTGAATCCTATTTAGCACAACAGGGTATCAGACATGCCCTTACTGCCCCTGGGCACCCTTCGGCTAACGGTCAGGCTGAACGCATGGTACGTTTTACCAAGGAGAAGCTTCAGCAACTGGGTCCTGGGGACATCACTGAGAAAGTTGAAAAACTTCTTAGTGTTCAGCACATCACTCCTAACCCATCTAATAACTTATCCCCAGCAGAGTTGTTGATGGGTAGGAAACTTAGGTCTTCCCTTGACCGCCTTCATCCCACTTACGCACCCAACGCACCACTAGATTCCACTTCCAAAGTTCGCACATTCAGTGTGGGTGATTCTGTTTATGCTAAGAACCTTATGGGTGAACCTTTGTGGATTCCTGCTGAGATAACTCAGATCACAGGCCCTTGTTCTTACAGGGTGCAAACAGAGGATGGACTCCTCTGGAGCAGGCACATTGATCCAGGGTCTCTCAGGAACATCGCACTTGTTCCTCTCTAGTTCCCTCACCTGATGTCAATTCTAGGGGAAGGGAGGAACAGGAGGAAAATCAGCAAGCAAGAATCAACCCCATGTGTAACGAGCCATTACGACAGGAACCATCCCAAAACCTGTCACAATGCCAAAATCCATCCTTAGAAGTGGAAGATTGTACATCACTACCTGACTTGGGTGCTGACATTGGGCTGGAGATGGGTTGGGAGGAGAGACCAGATTCTAACAATCAAACAGGGTCTTCTTTCACAGGAAGTCCCAATGGGGAAATGTCAGCAGACACATTTCCTCTCTCACTGGGTGAGAATGTTAAAACTTCTGAACCACGAAGGTCTCAACGACATGCAAGAGCCCCACCTATTTAAAAGAATACATTAAATAGGTTGGGGTTTGGTATGGACTGAACCTAGTGGGGAGGGGTGTTATGTATGTAGGTTTGAATGTCATTGGTTTAGTTTGAATTGTTCTTGTAAAATGTCAAATAGGATTCGTTTAAAAAGTGCGGGAAAACCCTGCACTCTGATTGGCTGGCCAGCCAAGTTGGGTCCATTCGAGCTGTAGTCACTAAATAAACTCTTCACTGAAGCTCTGCGCGTCTGACTCTTCATGCAAACTTAACAAAAATGGTGCTGAAAAAGTAACTTTGGGATTAGCCCTTGGACTTATGACCACATGTAATTGCAACCTGTGTGTGCTTACTACCAGCACAGCATTGCAATGTCACCTGACTCCATCTGTATAGTTCACAGCCAGCTTCCCACAAGCAGAGTCAATGGAGAAGCTAGAAGCAAAACTACAAGTCATGGTTATATGTTGTCTCACTTAATGACTGTGAGTGATTTGCTAATGGCTATGGTGAAAATGAGGTCATAAATCTGCCACAGTTGGGTGATGTCTCACTTAATCAGTCCTAAGCATTAAGCGAGGGCTTAATGCAAGGACTACCTGCACAAACACACACAGTACACACACACACACAAATGTGCATACACAGAACATAAAGAGAAAGTAGAAACACATAGAAACCCATGCATATGGAACATATATTATATTATCACACAAAATATTACCTATGCTCGCTCACATTAAGGTGGGGAATAAATTCAGAATGTAAGGCTTGGTAAATATATTCACAAAAAATAGATCTGCAAAAGGTTGTGTAGAAAAATAATTGAAAAATGGGAAAATATGTAGATAATAGCTACGCTATTATTCCAAGATATGGTAAGTTTGGGAAATGTTCTAGCTTTGAAATGGGTTTTTTTCCCTCCTAAAATATAATGTAATGTATAATAAGTGTGGCTGTGCATCTCAAGCTATATAGGTCCTTCAAGAAGTATCTTAAAGCAAGTTTAGATAATTTCCAGGAAAATATGTCTGTGTTTCTTGCAAGAGGTACAAGAAATAGATGAAATAGATCCAAGAGGCTAGACATAAATGTGCAATTGAAAAAATCCTGATGAAAACAGATTGATCTGTGCTAGGTATTGTTAGGCACAGATTGCTATCCACCATTCTTAAGCTGCATTGGAATAAAATGTACCTGCCAAGGTTTCCTTTTGAAAGAGAAGTCCACTTAAACCTAGAAAAAGAGCTAGGTTCTTTCATGGGTAGGCTGCTGATTTATATATTTATTTGTTACATAGATCTCCAATAGCCAACTCTAAGAGATGGGTGGAAGGAGGAATGGAATTTTAATTAAGTGGTGCTATCACAATCAGATACATTACAGGTTTTCTGCTATCAACAATCTGTATTAGATGCACTTTTTAACACCCTTGTGGGAAAAGGCAATTCCATCTTGCCAATTCCTTTTTGGCTGTGTATGAGCCATCAGTGATTGCCCTGCCTTTGCAGCACAAAACAAGTGTAGAATCCACTTGTTAGAATGCAGAACAACAGAATTGGAGGGATCTTGGAGGTCTTCTAATCCAACCCCATTTAAGCAGTAGGCCCTATGCCATTCCAGACAAATGGCTGGCCAGTCTCATCTGAAAAGCATCCAGTGATGGAACGTCCATAGCCTCTGGACACAAGTGGGAAACACTGAGGATGGATGGAAGGAAGGAAGGAAGGAAGGAAGGAAGGAAGGAAGGAAGGAAGGAAGGAAGGAGTGAGGAAAAGCAAAAGGAGGGAGGAATTAGGGAAGATGAAAGAAAAAGAAAGAAAGAGGGAGGGAGGAGAGAGGGAAGGAGGGAAGGAAGGGAGGGAGGGAGGAATGAGAGAGAGAGAAAAAGAAAGACAGAAAGAAAGAAAGAGGGAGGGAGGAAGGAGGGAGGGAGGGAGGGAAGGAAGGAAGGAATGAGAGGGAGAGAGAAAGAAAGAAAGAACGAAAGAGGGAGGGAAGAAGGAAGGAAGGAAGGAAGGAAGGAAGGAGGAAGGAAGGAAGGAAGGAAGGAAGGAAGGAAGGAAGGAAGGAAGGAAGGAGAGAGAGAGACAAGACTGATGTGCACAAATTCTGGGGAAGGCATTATTTAAAAAGTAATCCTGTTGAATAATGGGAACAGCATTCTGCTTCTGAATCAGCACAGCTGCTTTAAAAAAATCCAGCTGGGAGAAAAGAACATTAATGTAACATAATGAAAGGTGATGCATTTCCTTCCCTGATCCCCTCTGTTTATTGTCTTAATTGTTTAATGCACTCAACAACCAGCAGCTCATCTTCAGTGGACTCCAATGCTTTTCACAGACTGGTCTTTCAATCCTAATTAAAGTGACCACTGTGACATATGTTTGCCTCCTACCATACAATTTAGAAAAAGCTTATGGGAGTAATAAATATATGCACATTGTGGGAGAAGGGTGAACTTCTGCTTAGTGGTGTCAGGCAAAGAAAATCTAGAAATGTTTCAGGGCATTGGGCAAAATGACATCTTTGCTTTTTCATTAAATATTTTATTTTTTAATCTGCACTCAAAATCCAGAACATAGTATGGGGAAATTTAATATTAACATTCTACGAGATGGAAATGCCCATATATCACCTGTGCCATCCATTCCAAACTTGACCACTGCTGACCTGTCAAGGAATTCTCAAGCAATAAAACAGAGGACCCCTTAGGTTCTTCCATCTCTATTAAAACTTAGGCTGAAACTAAGTGCATTTCCCATTAGAACATTGACAAATACTAGCAACTCAATCATAACAAAAGAAAATCCCCTCTAGATATGCAAATACTTGTGGGCTATGAGATCTAATTTAGCAAAAAGAAGGACTGATACGACAGTAGTCTTCTAATACTTGCGGGGCTGCTACAAAGAAGAGGGGATTGACTTATTCTCCAAAGCACCTGAGGGCAGGACAAGAAGCAACAGATGGAAATTTATCAAGGAGAGATCCAATCCAGAATTAAGGAAAAATTTCCTGACAGTGAGAGCAATTACTCATTAGAATGGCTTGCCTTCACAGGCTCTATGCATCACTGAAGGCTTTCAAGAAGAGATTTGACAGCCATCTGTCTGGAATGATATAGGATCTCTGGCTTAAGCAGTGGGTTGGACTAGAACAGCAGTCGCCAACTGATGGGCCGCGGCCCACTGGTGGGCCGTGAGAAAACTTTGGTGGGCCGCAGAGAAATCTCACCCCTAGAGCACCCCCCCCCAAAGCAATTAATCCAGGCTCTGCAGAAACACAAGGCTGCGCTGCCCACATGGCCGACGGGAACCTTCCCTGCCCACTCACTCCTTACCAGGCAAACTTGCCTGCTAAGTTGCTGTTTTTCCTTTTTTTCCCCTGACCATCAGCTGTTCTGCTGTGCCTGGAGATTTAGATTAGCTAAGAAGCAGGAAATGGTTGGATTTTTTGCTTTCTAGCTAGTCTTTAGATCTTTGGTTCTGCTTTTAAGCACAGCCAAACCTCCCTTAGGACTGAAAGTTCTATTATTCAGTGCAGACTCCCAGCAAGCAAATTTGAGAGATTGAGCTAGCCGATGGCAGATAAATAGATCACTGAATGATACTATGAGCAACTCAATCTGCCTGCCTGCTTTGCCTGATTTTGGGTAAAAGTTGCTCTTTTTTTGAAATAAAAAATTCAATATTTACATACATGGTGTGTTGTGAGTTAATTTTGTAAGTTTGCTTGCTAGCAAATTTTATGTAACAGACTGAGCTAGCCAATGGCAGATAGATAGATTTCTGAATGAATCTGTGATTCTGTGAGCAACTCAATCTGCCTACCTGCTTTGCCTGATTTTGGGTAAAAGTTGCTCTTTTTTTAAATAAAAAATTCAATATTTATATAAATATTTATAATATTTACATACAAGCCATGCCCAGCCAGTCACATGACCACCAAGCCATACCCACAAATTAGACCATGCCCACAGAACTGGTTAGTGATCCCTGGGATTTAAAATATGAGTTTGATGGTCCCTGAGGTCCAAATGGTTGGCGACCCCTGGACTAGAAGACATCCAAGGTCCCTTCCAGCTCCGTTATTCTGCATTCTGAAATCCTTTACTTATACAATGTGAGTCTCTTCATGCCAGATGTATCACCCAAAATTTAGACACACAAAGGAGCAGAGATTATCATACCACGCAGGGTGAGAAAATTGCATTTCTTCCTTACCAGACCCTGTCTTTTAAACTCCTAGCCACCTTCAAATGCTACACTGTTTGTTATATTGTCAAATAAAGCTTTCCTTTGCTTCAAGCAATTGGCCTATGTTCTCATTGGAACCTGGCTCAGAATGAACCAGAATTTTCTTCTCACAGTTCCTGTGGCTTTAGTTAGAAAAATAAATGTATCTATTAGGCTACATATGTCTACCCAGAATTCAGTCTGGCTGTACATGTTTATACAACATCAGGCTACAATGGGATTGAGCAGATATTACCTTAGAATCTGACCATCACACAGATTGATTTAACTAATCAATTTGGAGAAGAAGCTGTTATTCCAGAATGTCCATTAAATCAGTTGTACACCACTGTACATCACTGCACAATTTTAGTTGCATGATGGTGTCATGGTGTCAATGAATAAGTCATTGGTATTGATTTAGGTCCTTTGTATGAAGATATCATTACTAGCTGAGGTGAATTAATGCACTGATATTTAACATATTTGGGAATAATGGGCATTATGCAAATGATATTGATGCAAATGGCCCAAACTGATAGTGGTGACTTAATTTGTTATTTTGTGAATAGAATAGAATAGAATAGAATAGAATAGAATAGAATAGAATAGAATAGAATACAGGTGAAACTTGAAAAATTAGAATATCGTGCAAAAGTTCATTTATTTCCATAATGCAACTTAAAAGGTGAAACTAATATATGAGATAGACTCATTACATGCAAAACAAGATAGTTCAAGCCGTGATTTGTCATAATTGTGGTGATTATGGCTTACAGCTCATGAAAACCCCAAATCCACAATCTCAGAAAATTAGAATATGACATGCAATCAATAAAACAAGGATTGTACATAGAACAATATCGGACCTCTGAAAAGTATAAGCATGCATATGTACTCAGTACTTGGTTTGGGCCCCTTTTGCAGCAATTACTGCCTCAATGTGGTGTGGCATGGAAGCTATCAGCCTGTGGCACTGCTGAGATGTTATGGAAGACCAGGATGCTTCAATAGCGGCCTTCAGCTCTTCTGCATTGTTCGGTCTCATGTCTCTCATCTTTCTCTTGGCAATGCCCCATAGATTCTTTATGGGGTTCAGGTCAGGTGAGTTTGCTGGCCAATCAAGCACAGTAATCTCACGGTCATTGAACCAGGTTTTGGTGCTTTTGGCAGTGTGAGCAGGTGCCAAGTCCTGCTGGAAAATGAAGTCAGCATCCCCATAAAGCTTGTCTGCAGAAGGAAGCATGAAGTGCTCCAAAATCTCCTGGTAGACGGCTGCGTTGACCCTGAACTTAATGAAGCATAGTGGACCAACACCAGCAGATGACATGGCTCCCCAAATCAACACAGGCTGTGGAAACTTCACACTGGACTTCAAGCATCTTGCAGTGTGTGCCTCTCCATTCTTCCTCCATATTCTGGGTCCTTGGTTTCCAAATGAGATGCAAAAGTTGCTCTCATCAGAAAAGAGGACTTTGGATCACTGAGCGACAGACCAGGTCTGTTTTTCTTTAGCCCAGGTAAGACGCTTTTGATGACATTTGAAGCCCATGTCCAGGATCCGCCTGTGTGTGGTGGCTCTTGAGGCACTGACTCCAGCCTCAGTCCACTCCTTGTGAAAGTCCCCAACACTTTTGAATGGCCTTTTCCTGACAATCCTGTCCAGGCTGCAGTCATCCCTGCTGCTTGTGCACCTTTTTCTTCCACACTTTTCCCTTCCACATAACTTTCTATTAATGGCTTTGATATAGCACTTTGGGAACATCCAACTTCTTTTGCAATTACCTTTTGAGGCTTTCCCTCCTTATGGAGGGTGTTAATGATGGTTTTCTGCACATCTGTCAGGTCAGCAGTCTTTCCCACAACTATGATTCCTACTGAACCAGACTGAGAGACCATTTAAAGGGTCAGGAACCCTTTGCAGGTGTTATGGCTTAATTAGCTGATTAGAGTGGGACACTTTGAGCCTAGAATATTGCACCTTTTCACAATATTCTAATTTTTTGAGATTGTGGATTTGGGGTTTTCATGAGCTGTAAGCCATAATCATCACAATTATGGCAAATCACGGCTTGACATATCTTGTTTTGCATGTAATGAGTCTACCTCATATATTGGTTTCACCTTTTAAGTTGCATTACGGAAATAAATGAACTTTTGCACTATATTCTAATTTTTCGAGTTTTACCTGTAGAATAGAATACTTTATTGGCCAACTGTGATTGGACACACAAGGAATTTGTCTTGGTGCAAATACTCTCAGTATACATACAAGAAAAGATACATTCGTTAAGAATCAAGAATCATAATGTACAACACTTAAAGATAGTCATAGGGTACAATCAGCAATCAAATCATACTAGAAAACAGTCAATATAAATCGTAAGGATACAAGCGACAAAGTTACAGTCCTACAATCACAAGTGGGAGGAGATGGGTGATAAGGAGTGATGAGAAGATTAACAGTAATAGTAGTGCAGACTTTGTAAATAGTTGGACAGTGTTGAGGGAATTATTTGTTTAGCAGAGTGATGGCATTCAGGGGGAAAACTGTCCTTGTGTCTAGTTGTTCTGGTGCTCTATAGTGTCGTTTTGAGGATAGGAGTTGAAACAGTTTATGTCCGGGATGTGAGGGGTCTGTAAATATTTTCACAGCCCTCTTTTGACTCGCAAGAGTATACAGGTCCTCAATGGAAGGCAGGTGGGTAGTAATTGTTTTTTCTGCAGTCCTAATTATCCTCTGAAGTCTGTGTCTGTCCTGTTGGGTTGCAGAACCAAACCAGACAGTCATAGAGTGCAGATGATAGACTCAATAATTCCTCTGTAGAACTGGATCAGCAGCTCCTTGGGCAGTTTGAGCTTTCTGAGTTGGCACAGAAAGAACATTCTTTGTTGTGCAATGCAACAACTTCTATCATTATAACACAATGCATTATGGATCACCACAAAAATGTCTCTTACATAAAATCCATTGTATTAAGGTCTATTAAGGTCTATTAAATCAAATTAAGAAGTGTGGTGCTCAGGGGTTAAAGATGCTGAGCTTTTTGGCTGCAAAGCAACAGCCTAGGTTCGAGACCCAAGTGCTAAGCAAAAGGAAAACTCTGTTACTTGCCTCAGCTCCTGCCCACCTAGAGTTCAAAACATGTACATGCAAGTAGTAGATCAATAAGTAACACTTCAGTGGGAAGGTATACACATTGGCATATATCCATGACCATGGAAAATAACTTCGGACAACGCTGGCTTCCCTGGCTAGGAAACAGAAATGAGCCCCACCCCTAGAATCAGAAACAACTGCATGGGGGAAATTTTTACCTTTATCTTAAATCAAGTTACACCTTATTATGACTTATGTGTTTTGACATTGCATATCTATGCACACTGAAACTGTATTTCGTAAATTCAGATTTGGGTTTAAAGAAATTATGTGAACCTACAGCCTGAGAATAATCAATCACAGGTCAAAGTAGACTTTACATTAAATTAACAAATGAATATAGAGTGATTTCTCTTAAGTTTTTATCTGAAGTAAAAATGTGCAATGTTTGGAATTAGCCAGATTATCCATGAAAAAATACAAAGATCAAGAGAGATATGAAAAAGAAAAAATATGTGAAAATTACTCTTCTCTGTGAAAAGAACAGTGAATGATCTTCTTCAGACATAAGATATTTTTGATATTAATTTCAAACTTTCCTGTTGAATGTCACCCTAGCAACTAATATGCCAGTCTGAACAGAATCATTGCTATATCTTTTTTTATTACATTTATGTAAACACTTCACCTTCTGGAAGGTTTTTGTCTTCAATGAAGATGCTGTGAAATGGAAATAGGTTTTGGAGACTGTCTAAAATTCACAGGGCTGTTTCATTTACACCTAGCCAGACATTTCCATATATGCAGCTAAGACCCTGGATCTTTATATAATCTTAAAAATGAAAAGAACCAGTTCCTGTATACCTTCTGTGAGTACACAACATGGTAAGATTTCTAGATGTGTGATATATCTCTCCCACTTAGAAAAAAATCCTTTTTCCCTCTCTGAAGAAAGCCTAATTAGTGCCAACTTATTGCAAGTTCGTTCCTAAGGACAAAATAATAATAATAATAATAATAATAATAATAATAATAATAATAATAATAATATAAAATAAAAGGTAAGTAGTCCTCAACTTATGACCACAATTGAGCCCAAAATTTCATTTGCTAAGCAAGATAATTGTTAATTAAGTTTTGCCCCATTTTACGACCTTTCTTGCCACAGTTGCTAACCAAATCACTGCAGTTGTAAAGTTAGTAATATAATTGTTAAGTGAATCTGGCTTCCCCATTGACTTTGCTCGTCAGAAAGTCACAAAAAATTATCACATGACCCTGGGGCACTGCAACCATCATAAATATGAGCCAATTGCCAGAGGTCCCCCTTTTGCTCACCATGGGGATGCTGTAACAATTGTGTGAAAAACATTCATAAGTCACCTTTTTAAAGTTCAGTTCTGGCCTTAAATGCAAGCTATTCAATGCAAGAAGCCTTGTAAATAGAATACCTGAATTTCTCCTCTTACTAAATACGGCTAAATTCAACATCATATTTGTCTGTGAAACATGGCTCAACGCATCTCTCCCTGATTCCATTACCACAGTAAGGGACTATCATGTTTACCGATCAGATCGTGAAATCCGTAGAGGAGGTGGTGTTTCTATTTTCTATAAAAAGTTCCTACATCTAAAAAACATCCAAGTTACCCAGGAGCTTGCTCTGCCTGAGACCATCATCTGTGAACTATCCTTAAATATAACATTTGATTCTTACTGTTACAGAGCCCCTGATTATGACATCGAACATATAAACAAGCTAAATTCACTACTAACATGGGCAACATTCTGCCTACACGCTTTTATTTTTCTTGGTGACTTCAATCTACCTCATATTAACTGGACCCTAAACAAATGTAAATGTGAACCCATACATGCAGACTTCTACAATGCTGTAACAAATCTGGGACTGGAACAACTAGTAACCAACAATACTAGACTTAACAACTGACTCAATCTCATCTTCTGCAATAGTTTGAATTCAATTTATGGAATACAAATTACAGAACCCTTTTCCAACAATGACCACAACATGATTGACTTTTGTCTCAACATACGTCCACACAAAAATCATCATAATGACAGGATCTCCAATTATAATTTCAAAAAAGACAACTATGATCTTATAGACAATGATCTCTCATCTCTTGATTGGCGATTTCTATTCACTGGATACAGTACTGTTGAAGATCATTACAACATATTTTTACTTGAAGTCAAAAGAGTCATCAAACTATATGTACCAATAACAACACCCAAAACCAGAAAAAACAAATTACCCATAACAATAAGGAAGCTTCAATCCAAAAAGAAATCACTTTGGCAGAAAAACAAATCTGGTCACATTGCCAACTTCAAAAGCCGATACAAAAATTTATGCCACCAGATAAAGACTGAATGCACCAATTATCACATTAAACAAGAAGAAAACATTCTACACACCAATTCCACCCATGCTTTCTACAATTTTATAAACAACAAACTAAAAGATTCAAGGTCCATCCCACCCCTGAAAGGACCTAATGGTAAAGACGGCAACGATGACAACATTAAAGCCAACCTCTTTAACACATTCTTTGGCTCAGTATTTGAAAACAACAATGGATCATGCCCAGTATTTCCTAGTTGAACCACAGACAACTACAATGATCTAATACATATCAATTTTACAGAAGACAATGTTGAAAAAGCACTACACAATCTAAAACCATCTCTATCTATTGGACCAGACGGAATATGTGCCTACTTCTTAAAAAAGCTATCCACTGCCATAATCAAACTTCTAAGCATAATCTTTGAAAAATCTTTCAGGACCAGCTCTTTGCCAAACCAATGGTCACTAGCCACATCCCCATCTTCAAAAAGGGAGACCCCAGCCTAGTTGAAAATTACAGACCAATCTCTTTATGCTGCGTCACCTGTAAAGTCATGGAATCAATTATTAACCAATTCATTATCCTCCACTTAGAGACAAACAACCTACACTCTAATAAACAATTTGGTTTCAGAAAAAAACTATCCTGTAATCTGCAACTCTTACACTGCAAAAACATATGGAGTACACAACTCGATCAGGGCAAAGCAATAGATGCAATTTACATAGACCTTTGGTAACGCCTTTGATTCAGTGGTACACGACAAATTACTCCTAAAACTAAAATCTTATGGTATCTCTGGACAACTGCGTAACTGGATAGAAGCATTCCTGTCAAACAGACAACAAATGGTCAAAATTGGGAGAGTCCTATCAAACTCTGTACCTGTCAACATTGGTGTCCCCCAAGGCAGTGTTCTAGGACCAACTCTCTTCATACTCTACATAAATGACTCCTGTGATCATATTAAGAGCAACTGCGTTCTTTTCGCTGATGATGTAAAGCTATTCAACATCACAGATAATTCTGCTACCCTTCAAAAAGACCTCAACTATGTATCAGAATGGTCAAACAAATGGCAACTTCAAATCTCAACAAATAAATGCTCTGTCTTACATATTGGCAAAAACAAATCAGAAAATAAAATACAAGCTGAGTAGTCAAGACCTTATTGATGATCCAAACTCTGTCAAGGACCTTGGAGTACTCACCTCTAATGATCTAAGTGCTAGAGCCCACTGTAACTATATAGCCAAAAAGGCATTAAGAGTTGTTAACCTAATCCTGCATAGCTTTTTCTCTGGTAATATCACACTACTAACTAGAGCATACAAAACATTTGCTAGATCAATACTTGAATACAGCTCATCAGTCTGGTATAGTACATAAAATTATATATTGCAATGTCCTACCTGTCAATGAATACTTCAGCTTCAACCATAACAATACAAGAGCACACAATAGATACAAGCTCAAGGTAGACCGCACCAAATTTGATTGCAGGAAATACGACTTCAGCAAGAGAGTGGCCAATGTCTGGAATACTCTACCTGACTCTGTGGTTTCTTCCCCAAACCCCAAAAACTTTAACCTTAGACTGTCTACTATTGACCTCACCCCTTTCCTAAGAGGTCTGTAGGGCGCATAAGCACACCAACGTGCCTACCGTCCCTGTCCTATTGTTTCTTTTTATTTTTCTTATATGTATCCATTTCATATATTCATAACTATGTTTATACTTTAAGCTGTTATCTTATAATCTCTTGACAAAATAAAATAAATACTTTGAATAGTTATTAAACAAACGATTGTAAGTCGAGGACTACCTGTAAAGGGAATTGTAGGAGATGATAAACCAGATTTAGGACTATATACAATCAAGCTATTGATTTTAAATGAGCTTGAAGTAGTCATCTTGGCCTCTAGAAGTGAGCCAGACAGCACCAAGTTAAAATATAAATTTAATAAATAAATAAACAAGCCCTCCAGGGTTGCTTTGGATAGCAAGTTGGATGGCATATAAGTTTAATAAATATCATCTATCTATCCCAAGGAATCAATACTTCAAAGTCTCACTGCTTAACCTCAGGCCCATAATAACTCAAGACTCCTGACAATTTGGATACAGCCTGAAAACCCACAAAACCTATCAAGGAAGGAGCATCTTCATTGTTAATGTTCATGGCTTCCCTTCAGATTCCTTTTCCTCTGGCATCAACTCTCAGATGGAAAAGCAAAGTGGCTGTTATAATCCGCCTCTTATTTTTCAGAGGACTAGTTCATTAGAAAGAATTCCAACTTTAATTTAACCACAGCATCAGACAAATGCTGTAGATCAGTGGTGGCTAACTTTTTTGGGCTCCTGTGCTGAAAATTGCGCGCACTCGCATGCCAGCACCCAGAAGGCAATGCACGTGGGGGAGGCTGCTCCCTGTGCATGCACATGCAGCCTCCCCGCATGCGCTGTGAGTCTCTGCGCATGTGTGCACATCTCCCGCACACCCCTGCACTCCCCCCTGTGCATACACACTGATACCCGACAATCAGCTGTCAGGCAGGCGGTGCGCGCACATTTGCAGTAGACCTGCTCTGGGTGAGGGCTCGCGTGCCAGCAGTAATGGCTCTGCATGCCACTTCCGGCATGCATGCCATAGGTTCGCCATCACGGCTGTAGATCATGTCCATTCGGAAATACAGAACTTCACCATTCTTGGCTGAATACAGATAGCCCTTGACTTATAACTGAACTCAAAATTTATGTTGTGATGTGAGACATTTGTTAAGTGAGTTTTGCTGCATTTTATGGCATTTCTTGCCATCATTGTTAAGTGAATCACTGCAGTTTGTAAATTAGTAACCTGGTTGTTAATTGTATCTGGTTTCCCCATTGACTTTGCTTGTTAGAAGTTTGCAAAAAATGATCACATGACCCTGGGATGCTGCAATAGTCATAAGTATGAACATTGGGCAAGCATCTGAATTACGATTTCATGAAAATGGTAATGCTGCAAAGGTCGTCATGGTGAAAAATGATCATACTTCACTTTTTTCAGCGCCGTTTAACTTTGAACGGTCATTAAATGAATCGCTGTTAGGTTGAGGACTACCTGTATATCAATGAAGACTCAATCATCCAGTCCAAAGCAGTCTAAAGGTTAGCAAATGGCAAATGGCAAACTGGACCAAACATTGTTAATCTTGAGGTGTTTCTTTCCTTTTTTAAAAAAAAATTCATATTTATATCCTGCCCTTCTCCGGAGACTCAGGGTGGCTTACAATTTTTGGAGCACAACCCAATGCGCTCAGCAATAGCCTTCCTTCCATTGTATATGCCTGCTTATTACTAAGCGGCATTTTTACAAAGTCAGCTTATTGCCCCCAACAATCTTGGGTCCTCAATTTACCTTACCCGAGAGGATGGAAGGCTGAGTCAACCTTGAGCCTGGTGGGATTCGAGCCTGCACTAATTGCAGGCAGCTGGAACTTAAGTGCTAGGCATTTAACAGCCTGCACCACCAAGGCTCTTATCCAAACAACTTCATCAGTCAGAGCAAAATCAGTTAGGCAGAGAGTGAGAAAGTCGTTGGAATGTACCAACTCTTGCCACACCAACTTCAGGGGTTCTCTGCCTAACTCATCTTGCTCTGACTGATGAAGTTGCTTGGATCAGCAACTTCTCAAGATTAATAAAGATTGATCGAGTTTGCCAAGATTCAACCTTTAAACACCTTTGGCCTGGATGATCGAGTCTCCATTGAAATATTGCAAGCCATTTTAAGGAGAAACCCCTGAAGTTCGTCTGGCAAGAGTTGGTACATTCTAACGACTTTCTGACTCTCTGCCTAATTTTGCTCTGACTGACGAGGTTTCTTGGATGCTTGTCTCAGGATTAACAAAGCTTGGCCAGTTGCCATGATTCAACCTTTAAACATCTTGGCAAAATAGTTTGATGCTCTTATGCCATATATCTGTTTAAAAAAAAACATTGGCATAAGTTTGCCATCTTTGCCATCAAATGGCTCATGTGATCTGCTGCCATTGGGGCGAGGAGTGGGGGGGTGATTGTTCCCCCCCCAGATTTTGTTCTATTGCACTTTATTAATTTGATTCTTTTTGTTAGTTTTTATTTTTTATGTTTTTAATATGGTTTTGCATTCTGTAAGCTGCCTCAAGTCTCCATGGGGGAATAGGCGGCAATATAAATTTAATTAATCATCATCATCATCATGTGCAAATAACTGTTAATGTTCTGTTCCAAACCTACATTTTTCTCTCTCTTTCAATTTCGTTATAGCAACTTGCCTTATAATCCATTGGAAAGAACAACTGTGAATATTTTATAGGGTGGAAACAGAGTTACGAATGGATTGTCTGAGCTTGTAATATATTTCTGAAAACTGAATTTTCCCTAATTTGCTTGTCCTGCAGTATTTTCAAAGCAAATATATATTTTCTCTAAGAGTGAAAGGCATGACGGAACTCCCACCCCACAATTTTTAATAATTTGCCTTCAAAAGTTCAAAGAGTGGGCTGTCTATGGTACATGACACCTTAGATTCCATGCACAGAATTTATGTGCCTATGTTTTCCTAATTGTATTTATTTTCTCAATTAATTAGACTTGTTCATTGAGAACTCACTGTAATTTGAAAGAGAAACAAAAATATGTATGATTTTGTATCTGGGGAAGAAATTAAATGATTTATATATATATTTAAAAACCCACTACTGTATTTTTAATTGGAAAAGCACAAATGCCAAAATAAGGGGCTGCAATGGCCATAACTTTGGACCAATTGTAAAACGCCTCATTCAGTGCTGTTATAACTTTGAACAATTACTGGTACATTGAAAGTGTGGGCTACCTATATCTCTTAAATGGTTTATATAGGGTATATTCTGTGTATCTGTTGATGGCTGATTTGTCAGATTTTCTACTATTTAATGAACTGCATCAAGCCAGTTTTAAGGGTCATAACAAGATGCAAATATAGAACACAGAATATAGAAAAATAGGGTTTGAGGTCTTCCAGTCCAATTCCCAGCCAAAGCAGGAGATCCTTTACCATTTCAGGCAAATTGTCCAATCTCTTCCAATGATGAAGCACTCATAACTTCTGAAGGCAAGCTGTTTAATTGTTCTCACTGTCAGGAAATTTCCCTTTACTTTAAGATTTCCACCTATTTCTTGTCTGCACTCAGGTGCTTTGGAGAATAGATCAACCCCCTCTTCAATGTGACAGACACTCAAATACTGGAAGACTGCTACCATATCACTCATAGCTTTCTGTTTGTTAAATTAGATATATCTAGTTCCCTCAATTGTGCATTGTAGGGTTTAGCCTCCAGACACCTTGTGCTCCTCTTTGTACGTTTTCTAGGGTTTCAGCATCTCCTTTGTATTGAAGTGACCAAAACTGGATACAGTATTCCAAGTGTGGTCTTATTAGGATATTATGAAGTGGTACTAACACTTTATGTGATCTTTATTCTACCCCTCTGTTGATGCAGCCTAGGACTGCATTGGCTTTTTTGGCAGCTGCAGCACACTGCTGGCTCATGCTTAAATGGTGGTCCACTAGGACATCTAGATCCCTCTCACAGTTGCTATTCTCACAATTGCTATATATATGTCTGTTGTGTAAATTTCCTGTGGGCGCAGTAAATTCCAGGGCAGGATGTCTTGCAATCACTTTCTGCCCAAACCTAAATTTATCCAAGAATTAGATACCCATTAGTAAGTGTGGCGGTTGGTGGTTACTGATGCTTTTTGGTACTTCTATAAAATGGGTGTCATACAATGGATCCTTTAAAGAGTAAAAGTATTGCTCTTTCTTAAAAACAAATTGCACAAACCACTGTGACATGTACAATTTATCTTACCCCCAAATATAAGAATTGCAAAGGATGTGAACATCCTTGTTCAGATATTTCTTAAGTCGGTCTGCGGAAGGGGAATTAGCAGCTGTTTGTGTATTGATTGAAAGGCTTGTCTGGCTGAACAGAAATCCAGTATGGGGAAAGGAAATATTGCAGCCAGTTATCTTGGCCTGGACTGCCCTAGACTCCTGTCTCCATCTGAAGTAAAAATTTATATGGGATCTCACCAGCAGCTGCTGGCCATGTTCCCCATCTTAAAAGGCTTGGCAAGTTCATTATAGGAGTGTTAGGGCAGTGTATAGTTTAAAAACTATTTTAAAATCTTCTTACGCAAATACAGTATACCCTCTCTCTATTCTTCAAAGCTGCCCCTCTTTGTTTTAGCTTGGGGAGTTTGATTATTCTTCCAATATTTGAGGGGCTGCTACAGGAAGGGGGGTTCAACCCGAGGTGGTATCCAGCAGGTTCTGACCAGTTCTGGAGAACCAGTAGCAGAAATTTTGAGTAGTTCGGAGAACCGGCAAATACCATCTCTGACTGGAGATTTTACAGTACCCTTCCCCTGCCACGCCCACCAAGCCACGCCCACAGAACCGGTAGTAAAAAAAAATGAATCCCACCACTGGGTCAACCTATTCTCCAGAGTATCTGAAGGCAAGACAAGAGGTAAAGGATGGAAGCTTATCAAAGGTAGATCCAACCTAGAAATAAGGAGAATTTTCCTGTCAGTGAGAAGCATTAATCAGTGGAACAACTTGCCTTCAAAAGTTGTGGGTGTTCAATCACTGGAGGTTTTAAAGAAGAGATACAGACATTTGTCTGAAAGGGTATAGGTTTTCCTGCTTGAGCTGGAGGCTGGATTAGAAGACCTCCAACTCTTATTCTGTAATTCTTTTCTTATATCATGTTTGAAAAAGAGTGGAAGAGTGGAAGAGCTGCGCAAAGTGCAGAAGTAGATAAGCAAAATGCTTTGAGGGGGTTGAAAGAAGTCTATTACAAGGAAAGGTTAGAATTTTGGGACCTTTCTGCTTAGATTTAAAAAAAAAACTAAGGGGGTAAGTGATCCTGGTTTATAAAACTATAAATGATATCAGGAGGAGCTTTTCTCCTTTCAGCATTGAGACCAGGGATTCTCTAGTGAAACTGATTGGAAGGAGATTTGGAAGAGACAAATGAAATAATTCTTCCCATGTAATTTGTGCATGATTAACCTATGAAATTTGTTATTGCCACTGATAGTCACTGATTTGAGTACCTTTAACAGGAAAGTGGATAAATTTGAGGAGGGCAGATCTTTTAAGTCTTGTGACTCAACGGTACCATAGGAAACGAGAATAAGAAAGGGGTAGATTCCCATCTCCTATTTAGGAAAGCCCTAGAATGTCTGACCCACACTGCGAAAAACAAAATGCTAGATGACTGTAGAATAGATTGTGACCTGATCCTGCAGGATGTTCTTATTTTCTAGCTAACTAAAGTTCTGATACATCTGCTATCTCCAACCTTCACACACAGACACACACACACACACACACATTTATATT
Organism: Naja naja; assembly: GCA_009733165.1. Classification (NCBI taxonomy): domain Eukaryota; kingdom Metazoa; phylum Chordata; class Lepidosauria; order Squamata; family Elapidae; genus Naja; species Naja naja. The sequence continues at coordinate 7,720,440 of CM019155.1, forward strand.
TTATTTATTTAATTTATATCCTGTCTTTATTATTTTTTATAAATAATTCAAGGCAGCAAACATATCTAATTCTCCTTCCTCCTTCTGTTTTTCCCACAAAAAACACCCTGCGGTGTGGGCTTGGCTGAGAGAGAGAGGGATTGGCCCAGAGTCACTCAGCAGGCTTTCATGCCTAGGTAGGACTAGAACTCACCGTCTCCTGGTGATTAGCCCAATGTCACCCAACCAACTTTCATGGCTGAAACTGAAACTCATAATCTCCAAAGTTCTAGTCTTTTAGTGTCTTAGCAACCGTACTTAGACTTATATACCACTTCCCAGTGGTTTACAGCCCTCTCAGGCAGTTCACAGAGTCCCCTAACAATCTGGCTCCTCATTTTTCAGAAGGATGGCAGGCTGAGTCAATATTGAGCCAGTGAGACTCGAACTGCTGAACTGCTGGCTGTTGACAGTCAGCAGAATTAGCCTGCAATGCTTCATTCTAACCACTGTGCCACTGTGCCACCACTCTTAACTACCAGACCAAACTGGCAAGATTGAACTACTCTTTTGATCTGATTAATTTCCCATAAAATTAATGTCTAGGAGCAGGGCCAGTGCTACTGGCCCCAGTCTAGCAATTAAAGCACCCAAGTTTACTGGTCATTTTGTAGAATCTTCAGGTGAATCTCACCATCTCAAGAGCAAGCTTTCCTCTGTGGTACATTTCTATGTGATGTATAGATTCTCAACTTTTAAAGAAGAAAAGCAACTTAATTTCTGAATTGATAGACTATACAGGTAGTCTTTGTCTTTCAACCATTTGTTTAGTGACTATTCAGAGTTATGGTACTGATAAGAAAATGACTTGCAATTGGTCCTCACACTTAGGACAGTAGTAGCACTCCTTCGATTATAGGATTAAAATTTGGGCACTTGGCAGCCAACATGTACAATATTTACAGTAGATGCAGCATCCTGGGGTGATGTGATTGCCATTTGTGACCTTCCCAGCTGTCTTCCCACCAGAAAAGTCAATGTGGGAAGCCTGATTTGCTTAACGACTGTGAGGTTCATTTAACAACTACATTGATTCACCTTAACAATCCTAACAAAAAAGATCATAAAATTGGGCAAAATGTATTTAACAGCCTTACTGAGCAATGGAAATTCTGATCCCAATTATGTCATACGTCGAGAACTACTGTACCTGTAGAGGGAGAACTTGATTTAATCTGGAATGTACAAACATTGGGTATTCTGATTTTCTACAAAGCTCTAACTGCGCTTCTAGTAAAAGATAAATTTTAAAAATAGACTGGAACCATAAACTTTATATATCTTATCACTCCTACATTACAGATAATCTCCAACTTATGACCATAAGTGAAGTTGGTATTATAATAATAAGATGTGCCAGTTGTTAATCGACCATGACTACCATGAAAAAAATTTACAACCTTTTTTGTGGTGGATGTTAAGTGTATCCATTGTCCCCAAGAGGGTTTTTTTTTTGCCAGAAACTAGAACTAAACACAAGTTTCTGGCAAAAAAAGAGTCATAAATTGTGATCACATGACTGCGGAATAATACAAATGGCCATAAATGCGAGCTAGTTGCCAAGCAGCCAAAATGCAATCATGTAATTGTGGAGCGAGGGATCTGATGTCAGAACTTTGAATACAAGTCATAATGGTCTCTTGTAAACTTGATGTAAACAATCATTAAGTGACATGTCATAAGTCAAGGACTACCTGTTCATGTTGACGAGGAACCATTTAAATAAGTGAAAGAGAAATGGCTCATTCAGAAAGATTGAAGGGTACTCTCAATCAGTTAATATAAAGGCTGGCTTTCTTTATTTGTGTATGTCCACTGTAGGACAGAAAAACATGTACATTTATGACCACAATTGAGCCCAAAATTTCTGTTGTTAAGTGAGACAGTTGTTAAGCGAATTTTGCTCTATTTACTACCTTTCTTGCCACAGTTGTTAAGTGAATCACAGTAGTTGTTAAGTGAATCTGGCTTCCCCATTGACTTTGTTTGTCAAGGGGATCACATGACCTTGGGATACAGCAACGGTCATAAGTATGAACCAGTTGCCAACCCTCTGAATTTTGATCATGTGACCATGGGATGCCGCAACAGTCATGTGAAAAATGGTCATAAGTTATAACTTTAAACTGTCATTAAATGAACTGTTGTATATCGAGGACTACCTGTATAAGAAAAATATATAAAGAAAAATCTCTTTGGAGGTTGTGGGTTCTGCACCTCTGAAGGTTTTAAGAAGAGGCTGAAATGGATAGGTTTTCCTACTTAGTTGAAGAGGGTTAGACTAGATGATCTCTGCAGTTCCATTATTTTGTGCTGCAGGCTGTAGCCCTTCATTCAGTTTTGCATTAAAATCAACAGATTGAAGGTCATTCATAAGAAGCTGTGTCTCTTCTTCCTGGAAGCCAGAGAATGCCACAGAATCCCCACACAACTCAATTAAAGTAACACAAAAGTGGTGATGTATATGCCCAATGCTTGGCCAAAATCAAGCAGCTATAGCAAAACTACCAGCAGCTCGAAAATAGCTACCAGCAATAACCAAGCTATTGAGTTCCATTTGGAGAATTTACAAAATTAATCTGCATTAGTCATCTACCTGATGTCCTCCAGAAAAGAGAATAGCAGTAAAGCAGGGTTGGTAGGGACCTTGGGGGTCTTGTAGTCCAACCCCCTGCTCAGACAGGAAACCCTGTACCACATCAGACAAATGGTGGTCCAATCTCTTCTTTAAAATCTCCATTGATGGAACTCCTACAACTTCTGAAGGAAAGCTGTACCACTGATTAATTGCTCTAACTGTCAGGAAATTTCTCTTTAGTTGAGTTATAATTTCCATTTCCCCTCTAATGGCCAACAAGACATTTTCCTCCTCCCTGAAAGACCCTCAACAATGCTGACCTTTTTTCTGAGGTAGCCAATTTGGCTACCTCAGAAAGAGAAGATTTTAGAAGAGAATGCTTAACACCTCCATGAAATCTCCCAAGTATTTTAAGCAATTCACAATATCCTTGTGTAATAAAAAAGAGACATACAAGTGGTCCTGAACTTACGAACCCACTGAGACCAAATTTCAGTTGCTAAACAATGCAGTCATTAAGCAGATGACCAGACCCAATTTTATATTTTTAGTGTGGTTGATAAGCGAGTCATGCAATTATTAAGTGAATCACATATTGTTTAAGTGAATCTAGCTTCCCCAATTGATTTTGCTTGTCAGAAGCTGGCTAGGAAGTTGTAAATTGATGTTCACATAACCACAAGATGCTGCAAGCAATGTAATTACAAGCTGGTTGCCAAGTGTTCAAATAGTGATCACAGACTGTGGGGTGATATGATGGTCATAACTTCGAGGACAGATTGTAAGTCACTTTTTTCAGCTTTGTCATAACTCTGTCATAACTAAGTGTATTAAATGCACTTAGACTGATATACCACTTTATAGTGCTTAAACCATAAACGGTTTACAGAGTCATCCTATTGCCCGCAACAATCTGGATCCTCATTTTACCAACCTCGGAAGGATGGAAGGCTGAGCCAACCTTGAGCCTGGTGGGATTTGAACTGCCAAATTGCAGGCAGCCGGCAGGCAGCAGAGGTAGCCTGCAGTACTGCATTTTAACCACCGCACCACCATGGCTCATGAGTGATTGTAAATTGAGGACTACCTGTAAATTCCTACCTAAAATGCTACCAAAGGGCTATAAGCTGTAGCTATATTTTATAACTATGAGCTATGAAACAATGGAATTGCTTGTCTCCTGAAGTTGTGGATTCTCCATCACTGGAGAAAAGATTGGACAGCCATTTCTCCAGGGTGATGATGATGACTGATTGCTTGACTGATTGATATCCCACCTTTCCTATTTTTTATGATTATCTCAAGGTGGAGAGATAATATTCCTCCTCCTATTTTTCACATAATAACATCAACCTAAACTGTCTGACTCAAAGTTCTCTAACCCTAACAATCTATGATCTTATGAATCTACTAATTATGTTCTTCAGAATTATGGTCATAAGTTGAAGATACCTGTACTTAATTGTAAGGTTATAGTGGCAGAATCTTGCAAGTCAGAAAGTACCGGTATGTATCTCTCCCCTCATTTTTACCGCCAAAGAAACTAGGGAGGGTCCTTAGATGTGAGATGCTTGCCATGCCCCAATCCTTCTGTAGGCTCAGCCGCCTCTTATCTGACTGTTGCCTAGTCTGTGGCTCTTCCTCCTGTCTCCCAAGGTCAATTCACATGCTGTCATTACAGCATACATACAGATGGCTTCTACTCTATTTTGTAAAGAAGGAAAACAACCAAGGTTGTATGCAGGGAGATGGAGGGTCAAGAAAGTCAAGATGGTGACCACAACCCTGCAATTGGAGCTCCACCCCTTTTTTGCATGTAAAAAGAGGTGGGGTTCCAGTTGCATGATTATGATTGCCGCCTTGACTTTTTTTCATTCTTCAGTGATGTCTCTGCTGCTGGGAAGTGTATATGAAGTTCTATGTCCTCTGCATTCTGACCAAACGTTGCTGCAAATCACCTGCTCTTACTTCAACTGCTTTGCCCATTACTCGCCCCAGCTGCTGCCCACTAGTAGTTGAAAGCATGCAAATGTGAGTAGATAAATAGGTACCCTTTTGGTGGGAAAGTAACATTGTTTTGTGTGCCTTAGCTGCATACCACATGTGCCTCGGCTGCATACCACGGAAGCATCTTCGGACAGTGCTGGTGCCCTTGGTTAAGAAATGGAGATAAGCACTGCTCCTAGAGTCGGACATGACTGCACAGGAGAAACCTTTATCTTTATTTTCTACTGTATACCTAAAATTGGTTTTCAAAATATTTTCCCCCAGATTCTTTGCTATTTGGTACTTCTCTTGCAACTGAGATCATGATGTTTACAGGTCATTTGTTGGTTGGGTTTAAGCCAAGTCATGGTTTTGTTACATGTTTCGATAGACACCATACTTGCTCACGCTTTTTCCAAGACTTAGTATTACAGGTAGTCTTCAGCATATAATGGTCATTTAGTGATCATTTAAAGTTACAACAACTCTGAAAAAAGTGACTTATGAATGTTTTTCACACACTACAGTACAGTAGAACCTCTGGTCACGAATGCTTCTGACCACGGCCAAATTGGGTTCCGACCAAAAAATTCACAAAATTTTTGAATCTGGTCATGAACACATACTTGGGTGGTAATCAAACATGACCCTTGACCCAGAAATTCCTGAAGATGAAACATTAGAAAATGAAGAAATTTATGGAACATAAATGATGAAGAAAGTTATGGAACAAATTATGGTCGTGACTACAGGTTCTACTGTATCTCAATGGTCACATGATCAAAATTTGGACGCACATACTTATGATGGTTGCAGTGCCACAGGGTCATGTGATCTCCTTTTGTGACCTTCTGACAAGCAAAGTCAAGGGGGAATCCTGATTTACTTATAATAGTGTTACTAACTTAACAACTGCAGTGATTCATTTAAAGATTGTGGCAAGAAAGGTTATAAAATGGGGCAAACTTCATTTAACAACAGTCTCACTTAGCAACAGAAATGTTGGGTTCAATTTTGGTTGAGATCTACCTGTATTGTTGTACAACTGCTAATTTTGCCCTTCTCCCTTGGCTCTATGACTGAGGTGAGAAAATACAACGAAAACACATTTTTGTGCCCCAAAAATGGTTCCAGGAAGCAGAGAATAGCATGATTTTTTAATGTTTTCTTGTTTGACCTGTTCCACGAAGGTAGGTTTTCCCAGTATTTTTAGGTACAAACCTCAGGCTGCTATAGAACACATTTCCATGATTTATAGCGAAACCAGGTCTTCCCTTAATTATAGCTGTAGATAGCTATTAGGAAATAGCACCATGAAATCTGTGTGTAGGTGGTTTGATTAGACAGACCTGCGACTAAAGAAAGCACATTTTTCCAACTCTGCTGATTGCAACCCCTTTTCGAGTGCACAAGGGAAAGATCCTTCTGGCATTTGCAGGAGAAGCCAATTCAAAAATAACAGGGCAAAAGAGCATCTCCCAAGCACAGCCAACCTTTTTGCTGAGCCCTTCACATTCACATCTTTCCCTAAAGCCTCATTGCTAGGCAACTAAATTTGCCAGAGAAGATTGATCAAGGCAACATGCTTAATTCCTCATTTGGCTGATGAAGGGATAATAGTTGGCAGTATCTAACTTTGGATCCAGCTGGCTGGGCTTCAAATCCCACAATTCCCAGCTAGCATGGGAATATATGATGAGGACACTTGTTCCAGGAAGGCTACCACTCAACAACTCTCCATCACCATGAGGATCAAGTGTCATTAGGAATTTCTCACAAGCCAACAATCCATGCAAAGATTGACAAACAGGCTGTGGCACAGAGATACATTTCCATCTGTTTCAGACCTGATGCAAATGTTTCCCACTTCCCATTAGCCAATCCTCTTTTTGCAAGCATGTTTCATCAGCCAAAACAAGTCCTGCAGTGTAACAGATGGCATACAGAATATCTCTCCTGACTTGACCTTCTGAGTGGTGGCCCATCTCCTCAACCTTTGTTCCACCCAAGCCCTCTGCCCGTTGCATTTAGGGCTTCCCGCAAGATATCTGCCAAAACTCCGCACGGAGAGAAGGAACAAAAATTCCTTCTGGGCCCAAAGGGAAGCAGCTGAGATAGAAGTCACAGATCGTCTATCAGCATCACATCAGAGGTGGCAGACTTCAAAATATGTACAAAAGGAAAGAGACGAGGGTACCACAACCAAAGCAGGATGTCACATCTTCTGAGCTGGGTTTTCTACCACATAACATCCATGATACCAACGATTCTTTCAAAAACAGCTAAATATAACAATGTGAAACACTTTTCACCAAAGAATGAATCATCTACAAGCTCCAGGTCATTGCTGCCAAAAAATGTGTACACCTGGCAGAGAATTTGATAAGCAGAATTTTTAGGAAAAAGTGTATGATTTTTTAACGGTTTTGATAGGAATGAATTTTTTCCAGCCCTGCCTGTTTGCTTATCCTATTTCCAAATTAAATATTGTAATACAGGTAATCCTCAATTTATGATCGGTCTTATGATGAACCCCAAAAGGTACTTAAAACTTGTTTCTGATTATCACATACTCTATTTGTGTGACTGCATTTTGGGTGGTCAGCAACCAGCTCATCTTTATGGCAGTTTGCAGCATCCTGTGGTCACATGACCAATATTTTTTTTAACCCAAAAAACATTTACTTCCAGTTGTTGGCAAAAACTGCCCAGAGCAAAGTGGGCTCTTTTAATGGTAAAATTGGGTTGGTCATGTGAGTGGCCTGCGGTACAACTATCACGACTTATACCCTAATGGGCAAACTCTATTATGGTTGTAAATCAAGGACTTCCTGTAATGTCATTTGCTTTTACATATCCCTTTAACTATCCATGCATCCATGCATTTATCTTGCTGTCTTCCTCACCGGATCCCTGTAAAAGGTTTATTAATCCTTATAAGGCCTCATGGTTAACTGAAAAAAAATTAAATTTGAAAAACAGTCTTTCTTGATTTATAGCTTAGATTCTTATCAGTGATTATCCTACTCTTAATTCTAAACTTTTATTATATTTATTTTGTTTTTGTTTTCCTTGCTAAAATGTTCCAAATCTCTGAAAAATCATTTGCTAGCAAAAGGAGGAGAAAGAAGCAGAATCGTGCTGAATAGAAACTTAGAAAATGTGGTGGCATGATAGCTGAAAACTGGGACCAGGAGTTTCTAACATTATGAAATAGAAACTTGCTCAATTTCAGTCTCTACTTTACACAGGAATCCCAGGTTGAGTAACCTTTAATGGCCAACCTGAAAAATTTTAGTTTCCTGGGTTTTAACATTAAAAAAATGAAAAATGATTGCATTAAACTTCTTCCAGCCAATAGTTTTGTAAAACAGATAGGTAGCTCTTGCCTCCACTCTTTACTTCTGTGATTTTATAATTAAATAAACAGGAAACCTAGTTTTGTTTCAAGTGCTCATTGCTTTACTTTTGAAAACTTTAGAAATGAAATTTCCCATTTAGTTCAAGACCCTTGAGATCAATGACAGAAAGACCAGGGAATGTTTTGTTCTGAAATGGCCTTCAAGCCAAGAACATTTTGCCCAATTATGCTACTTTGTTCTCCCATAAAATTTGGAGAAGCTTCATCTGACCTGGAAAATCTACCCAATTAGATATTGGGGGGAGATTGAATGAGGCTTCTGAAAAGAAAAAGTTAAGATAGGATGTAAGTCTTCAACTCATCCATGCATTCCAGCTGCTGTCTTTTCTTTCTTGTCCGATTTCTCTTCAAAACCTTAACAGTTCCAATAATCACATTGTCACCATCAGTTAAAAAAAGACTCAATCAATAGGGGATCTTCCTGAGTGTGTTCCCTTCATCTCAGGAGCAAGTGGATAGTCCTTCAATTTGCTGCTTGAAAGAGCACTGTTATGTCATTGCTTGTTGTATTCCATTGTGTTTTGTGGAGAACCAATTTCCCAAATATCACGAGTCCTGCTTGATTCAGATCCTCAATGAAATCTCATGCATCAAGGACAAGAAAACAAAAACCAACTGCTTTAGTTATTTGAATATAGAGAAGGAGAAGCAATTTAGAGATGCTATGAAAATCCATTTCCTCACTCATCCTTTACTAGTCATGAAGCATATTCATCTTCAATTTGCTATTTTTACTGGAACGTTCACAATTTCCCTGAATTATAGTCTTGCTTGCATATTAGTCTGTACTTCTACTTTATCTGTAGATAAGGTAGGTAAAGTAGATAATTTATCTGTAGATCTGTAGACTCTACTTTCCCTGTACTCTACCAACAGGCCACACGGATTTAACAGTCTGTAAATGTGAGTAACACCACCACTCAGATTAATTATCCTTGGTGATGTTCCCACATCTCAGAAATCTGCACAAACTTTAGTCATGTGTTTTATTTTCTTACATTATTGTGAACCATCAGGAGTCACTTATAAGATGGGCAGTGAAGAAATTTAATAAATGTTGAATTAATGAATGAAGTAATGAATATAACAATGAGAACAATCAGTGGAAAGGCTTATCTCTAGAAGCTGTGGGTGCTCCATCACTGGAGGTTTTCAGAAGAGACTGGACAGCTATTTTGTCCGGAATAGTATGGAATCTCTTACAGCAGAACTTCCTAAATTTTTTTAAGAGTTTAGTGAGATAAGTCAACCAACTCTTGCAGCTCTTGAGTGCCCTCTAAAGACCAAGGATTGTGATTTTCGTGGAAATTCTTGGCAAGATGTAAAGGCAAATCTCAAAATTATTCTCCTGAATTTGGCACTTGATAGATTGGACTGGAATTCCATAAATCTCCAATCATCTTGCCAACTTTGGCATCGTTCACTGGGAATTTAGGGAGCTGGGATCCCAACATTGGAGTGTATCAGTGTTTTGGAACTATTAAACTCCTGGAAAGCTAGCAGTTTGGGATCAATAGAATCCATAGCATGCTAATTTTTAGAAAGAGTGGAAACATTTTACACAGAAAATTTCAGGAAATATTTTTCTGGATGTGAAGGTTAGTAAACTTGAATGTGTTAAATTGCAGAACAAATCAATTACTCTCATTTATCTTCTTTGTTCCTCTGATATTTTTTAAGTAACAGAATCTCTTTAAAAAATCAAGAATATACTTATATTGCTGTTTTACATTTCTGGAGTTTAATTATAAAGCATATATGCAAATGCAACGTAGTCCTAGCAACCTTTTCTATCTTAAAGTGTTGAGTTTTAAATAATCAAACCAGACTCCTGAATATGTCAAAATGAGATGGATTAAAGGTTTCTTAAATTCTATGGGCACAAGAAGATGTATAATCCTTTCCCTTTCTTCCTTCTTGTCTGAAATGCCAGTTTGGACAACCTTTTTTAAATTCTCCATTTGTTTTTGTTTTTTAAATAATAATAACCCTGGAATCTCTTCCTTATGTCCAATACAGGTAGTCCCCAGTTTTCAACCATTCTTTTAGTGACTGTTCAAAGTTACAACAGCACTGAAAAAAGTGACATATGACTGGTCCTAACATTTATGACTGTTGCAGCATCCTCACAATCACGTGATCAAGGTTCAGATGCTTGGTGACTGGCATGCATCCCAGGGTCATGTGATCACCATCTTTGACCTTCCCAGCTGGCTTCTGACAAGCAATGTTAACTAGAGGGGATGGAAATTTGGGGCTCAGTTGTGAATGTAAGATGAGGGCTACCTATATCTGAATTGTTATATTGTTGTATTATACTTTTCTGCAACACAACTACCAATCCTCCTTTTTTTCGTGAGGGTTGGTCAAATGCCCAATCCTGCTGCCAAATCATTAAAATTAGTCTACAACTCTTGCTGTGGCCATGAACAGTGAAAACCCCATTACAGTCTAGAAATGTTTCCTTTAGAATATTATTTGCAACTCTAACCCAAAAGCTATACATTAAAATTGAGGCTCTGGCTGTGATTCAGAAAAATCACTGAAACAGATGTAAACCTTTGCTTTCCCCTAAAAAAAAGTGGTCTTTCCTTCTCATTTTGCAGCTTAAAAAGCAATTTGTGATTTGAAACTGTGGGATAAAGATGGAACAATAAAAGCAAAACAGTAAAACATACCTTTAACTTGCACAGAAAAATGCTAAGGCAGGGTTTCATACCTGATCCTATAATTCTGATAAAAAATAAAAATCAGAATAGAAATCTTGGGAAAATCTTTATTTCAAAAGACTTTATTTACTCAAAATCACAAAATAGCATTCTCAGGGCATCAACCTATCTGTCAAATAAACAAGTTACATATGGGGAAAAATCAAAGCAGTATTAAAACAGGATGTTAATTAGCCAATCTAGAGATGAGGCCACTGTGACAGTAGTAAGAATGCTTAGTCTGAAGAATCAAGAGAGATTTAAATTCAGGACAGTAATACCATTAATATATTATAATAATGTATTACTACAACAAAAAGCAATCAGTTTTCTTTAAAAAAAATAGCTGGCCATAATAAAAAAAATGAGCTGGCCTACTAGAGCAATAAAGATACTCAAATGACTGGATTCACACAGGAAGATATTATATGGTTCATTTGGTTTTACTTTAGTAAGTTGCCTGACCCAGCCATTGTAAATCCAGTCACTGATGTTTTTGTAATTACACCACAGTTTAACAAACCATGGCAGTATATGTGAGCTCAATGTGAGATATTATTGTAAGATGTTTAAACAGAGTGCGTGTGTTTTATGCTGTATACCCAGATTTTAAATTAGAAATGTGGGTTTAATCAAATTCCCATGAAGAAAGCAGCTGAATGGGGAAGTGGAGGTCGGGGGAGAGAAGAGGAAATAAGAAAGTAATAGATAATATTCTAAAAAACATCAAATTAAAATCAGTGATATAATCTTAACAGGAAAGAATAAAACACTTTTAAAGCAAATATATTAGAAAAGCATTGAACAGATACCGTGTTTCCCCGAAAATAAGACACTGTCTTATATTTTTTTTGGCTCCCAAAAACACACTAGGTCTTATTTTCGGGTAGGTCTTATATATTATGGTGCCAAATAGTGGGTGTGAGTGTGTAGGGGGTGTCAGGGTGCAGGTTGTCCTGAAAAGTCTTCCTGGAACTGGAGATTTACACTAGGTCTTATTTTCGGGGTAGGTCTTATATTAGGGCAGGTTTAGAAAATAGTGCTAGGTCTTACTTTCGGGGTAGGTCTTATTTTCGGGGAAACACGGTAGCAATGAAAAAAATCCTGCTTATATTCCCAGTAGTTTTTTTCTAGCGTTTCATGGAAGAATCCCATAAATTTGAATATTTGATGGCTAACTTAGAAAAGCACCCCTATCAACCTCCAGCACAGAGAATGTTTCAATTTCATATGGCAAATTGTATATTTTTATCATTGGAGAAGAGCCAAAGAGAATGGTTATGAAAGCTTTCTTAACAGCTACATCTCTGAAAATACAACACCAAACTTTTAAAGTTCAACCAGCTTTTCTTTCTCTAACTTCTGCTGTGGTTTGTTCAGCTAATTCTTCTTTCTTCTTATTATAAATCTTTAAGAGATACTCATCCGGTTCAATTCCTTTTTCACGTAATTCAGACATGATTCTCCCCAGCCTTTCTGCTGTCCTTGCATTCTGTATTTTCCGAGTTGTGATATACAAAGTAAATTCTTCCAGGGTCATTAGCTTACAAGTATCAACCTCACAGATATTTCTAACATCTTCCGATTTATTCACTTCTGGGAAGAAAACAAGGCCGGACATTTTCTCCAGATCTTCAATGCCAACTTGGAATTCCTGGAGCTGATGGTCAAATCCAATAGGACGGTTTGGTACCACAAAGGCTCCAAGTAGCAGAGGATCTTGAAGCACTTCACTTCGCCTGGCGAGAATGACTTTGTAGAGATGAGAAGGTACAGCCACCTCATCTTTCCCAATTACCTATCAGCAGAAGGGAGGGATTGTATCACTCAAACTCATCCATCTGTGCAGATTCTCAGTCACCCAGGTCATGGTTGTCTCAAAGGTGCTTTTCAAAAAGGCAACTGGACTTTCTTGTTGTTCTTTTTTTTCTTTGAAAATATTTTGCTTCTGACTTAAGAAGCTTCTTTAGTTCTAACTGACTGGTGGAGAATGGAAGCATTTATATTTTTTGTAGTAGTATCTAGTCATTAGCATTTTTCTCTGAGAGCCATTAAGGCCAATTTGAGGATTTGATCTGTATCCTCAGGATCATCTGAATCACAGTGCAAATGAGTGTGGAACTTCCTTGGGACTGCCGAAAGGATTACAGGAGACAAGCGGTGTCATATCCCTCCCACTCTGTTGAGGGAGGGTTGTTCAGTCTTAACCCAGATGGCCTCTTTGACTCCTTTCAAAAACGTGGTCCTCTCTGTCCAGAATGTGGGCTTGGCTGACTTCACAAGACTGATGCTTGTCTTGCAGATTCAGCAGTCCATCTTCATCCCCACCATCAATTAGAACCGAAGAAGCTTCTTGGATGAGAAGCAAAATATTTTTCAAAGAAAAAAAACAAGAAAGTTCGGTTGCCTTTTGGAAAAACACCTTGAAGATTCAAATTCATCTTAAATTAGGGCACAATCCAGATCTCATTTGGATGAACATGGAACTGCCAACCCAACAATAAGAAGAGTCACTGAATAAACACAAGCCAATGGCTGACAATGTTTCTACCCATTTTTTTTTTAAATTACATTTATATGCTGCCCTTCTCCGAAGACTCAGGGCCGCTTACAATTTTTGGGATGCAACCCAATGCGCTCAGCAATAGCCTTCATTCCATTGTATATGCCTGCTTATTACTAAGCGGCATTTTTACAAGGTCAGCTAATTGCCCCCAACAATCTTGGGTCCTCAATTTACCTACCCCAAGAGGATGGAAGGCTGAGTCAACCTTGAGCCTGGTGGGATTCGAGCCTACAGTAATTGTAGACAGCTGGAACTTAAGATCTTAAGAGCAGGCATTTAACAGCCTGAGCCACCAAAGAAAACAGTTAAAAGGGAAACCAGTTAGGTAATTATCCCTCTAGTTTGATAGAAGATATTGCAAACAGATTGGAAAGGAGCTGTTAATTCCTGGGAAGGTGGAGGTAGTCCTCAACTTATTACCACAACTGATGCTAATTGAGTCATGGCCTATTTTACAACCTTCACTGCCACTGCTGTTAAGCAAATCACTGCAGTTTAATTTAATAATTCATTAATGAGAGCCAGTTTGGTTATGACGCTAGGCTAGAAATCAGGAAACGGTGAGTTCTAACCCTGCCTTAGCCATGAAATCTGTCTGTGCCTGTCACTTTTTCTCAGCCCAATCCATCTCACAGAGTTGTTGTAAACAGGAGGAAAGTGCATTAAGCATGATCGCTTCATTGAGTTACTCATAAAAGTGGGATTAAAAACACCTAATACATAAACAAGCCATACATCCCTACACATGAACACCTATGTAACAAATATAGGCAAATATATGTAATAGAGAGCTGCCCCAAACAAGTTATCAAAGCCACACCAAAGGGAGACAGAACATTATATTATGTTTGACAATTAATTCAAACTTCAGTAAATATACCACTTTTAAGTGGTTCCATGTTGCTGGGATTCTAAAGCACAAGAATAAAGCGACACACCAGTGCATACTGGCTGATATGTGGAAAATTCTTAAATTCTTCACCCTTTTTCCTTTGAGGGTGTATGTGGAGAACATAAGCAAAGAAAGCTTAGTGGTCCCACTGAAATTCTCAAAGTAACATCTGTGCATTTTATCTTTTTAGAGGCTAAACCCACTGAGCGCTATAGAGATATAAGCTTTTCCTGGTTTGTTTGTTATTACAAGAGAGTTTGAAAAGTGTGACATTCAGAACATAGATCTGAAGTGAAAAGTAGATGGTTTCTGCATGTTCAAAGCTTCAGCATCCCTGGGGAGGCTAGGAAGGGAATGGAAGAGAGAGCAGGCTCATTGGCAAACTGTGTGAGACTTAACAAACCACAATCCTCTAGAACAGGGGTGCCAAACTCAAGGCCTGTGGGCCGGGTTCGGCCCACGGGGTGCTTAGATCTGGCCCATGGAGCTGCCTGGAAACAGCAAAGGACCAGCCCGTGGTGCCTCTGCCAGAGAAAATGGAGCTTGGGGAGGCTGTGCATGGCCTCCAGGGCTCATTGGCCGAGGACTGCAGGAGGCCTTCACAGCCAAACCAAATGCCTGGGCAGGCCACAAGCGGACTTCTCAAGCTCCGTTTTTGCTGGAAAGTGTCGCGGCTCAATGGAGCCTGACAAGTGACATCGAGCTGGCCACCCCCACCCCAGCCACACCCATACCCTGGTCCCTTGAGGTCAAACGCAATGATACGGCCCTCAGTGAAATTGAGTTTGACACCCTTGCCTTAGAACAAAGGTGGAGAACTATGGCCCTTTTATGACTTGTGGACTTCAACTCCCGGAACTCCTGAGCCAGCTATGCATATAGAATTCTAGGAATTCTCCCAGGAATTCTGGGAGTTGAAATACACAAGTCTTATAAAAGGGCCATCGTTCACTATCTCTATAGGGACACGGTGACTCAGTGGCTATGATGCTGAGCTTGTCAGTCAGAAAGGTGGGCAGTTCGGCAGTTCGAATCCCTAGCCCCGCGTAACGGAGTGAGCTCCCATTCCTTGTCCCAACTTCTGCCAACCTAGCGGTTTGAAAACACATAAAAATGCAAGTAGAAAAATAGGGATCACTTTGGTGGGGAGGTATCAGCATTCCGTGCACCTTAGCCACACGTATGTGCGAGGGGAACCTTTACCTCACTGTCTCTGCCTTAGAACATCTGGACTGAAGGAAAGGTGCCTATGGAATCATTGCTTTTCAATTCTGAGCTCTAATATTCCTTTGTGATTTACAATGGGTGGTAGCAGCATCTTGCCTTAGAAGTAGAATCTAACTATTAACCTGACAAACATAGCAACTAAAATCTTATTTTCACCATGTGAACTGTACTAAGAGACCTTTTGTGATTATAGGGCGTTCTTTAGAGAAGTAATGGGCATTGTTCCACATGATTGCTCAGCTCAAAGAAGCCGGGGGAAAAAAATCAGCATGTTAATAAGCTATGTCTGTATAGATTTAAAAGTATTAGCCTCATCCTGAAATATACCATGAGGAAATCCTGAAGCTTGGTTTGTGTGATGCTTTAGTGCCACCCAGTGGGTGTTTTAGCCAACCTTCATAACTGTAGCATTCTATCTCCTTTATTTAAGGCCAATAATTCTCTCCCTGTCATTTAGGACAGACAGCTGTGCCCTTCTATGGAGAGACTAGGAAATATAAGAAGATAAAGCCAATACAGTCCTAGGCTGCATTAGCAAAGGGATAAAATCAAGATCACGTGAAGTGTTAATATTGCTTTATAATGCCTTGGTAAGGCCACACTTGGAATACTGCACCCAGAATACACAATACACAAAACAGTAAAAAAGATGTTGAGACGCTAGAAAGGGTGCAGAGAAGAGCAAGAAAAATGATTAGGCTAAAATATATAAAGAATGGTTGCAGGAACTGGGTTTGTCTAGTTTAATGAAAAGAAGGACTAGGGGTGATATAATCGCAGTCATCCAATATTTGAGGGACTGCCACAAAGCAGAGGGGGAAGCTATTATCCAAAGCACCTGAAGCAGGGGTGGGATTCTACCAGTTTGCACCTATTCGCTAGAACCGGTTGTTAACATTCTAAGCAGTTCAGAGAACCGGTTGTTAGAAGAAATTACTGGCCTAATCCTGTAAAGAAGGCAGGAAGGAAACATTCTGGTGTTGCTTACAGAAACTGCCTCTCTGTTAACCCTTCTTACATTCTTGGCAGGACTAGACTTCCTGTCTCAGGAACTTCTCTGGAGTTTTTTCCCCCTCCTTTGCTGGTACTTTGCTTGTGGGGAGTGACCATTCAAAGTTACAATGGCACCAAAAAAAGTGACTTACGACCATTTTTCACACTTACGGCTGTTGCAGCATCCCCACAGTCATGAGAAGCCAGGCGCGGAGATGCGTGCCTCGATGTGACTGCTTTGAGTTGGCCACGCCCAGCCAATAACATGACCACCAAGCCATGTCCACCCAGTCACATGACCAAGCCGCGCCCACCACCTAAGCCACGCCCACAGAACCGGTTGTTAAAAATTTGAATCCCACCCCTGACCTGAAGGCAGGACAAGAAGCAGTGGATGGAAACCAATCAAGGAGAGAACCATTCTAGAACTAAGGAGGAATTTCCTGCAGCCAGAATAATTCATTAGTGGAAAAGCTTGCCTCCAGAAGTTGTGGGCACTTTATCATTGGAGGTTTGTAAGAGATTGGATAGCCATTTGTCTGAAATGGTACAGGTCTCCTGTTTGAGCAGGGGTTGGGCTAGAAGTTCTCCAAAATCCCTTCCAACTCCGGTTTCCGTTTTTGTCTGATTTATGCACATCTATTGTATCCACATAAGAAATGATAAAGGAATCATTATTTATGACAGTAGCAGTGAAATGTATTAGCTACAGAACCTTCTTTTCCTTCTCAGCTTAATAGTGACTTGCTATGGTTAAAAGCCAGTACATATTAAACAAAATATAGAATTTTATAGTGCAATTATTTGACATCTTATGCTTCGGTACACTTATATGTTCGCGTCTGTCCTCTTCTGAATGTCGTTCCTGTAGTCAAGGCTCGATCTCCCTATTTAACTGAAATTAATAGGTTTCAACCTAGATTTACCTTATATGGGTGTGTTATTATTTTGGAATTCTAACTCACCTGAACTTTTGTTGCTTGTGGTCAGTTTCCTCATGTTTGGTGTATCTGAACCTCACATTTGAATCTTATTCACAGATTTTTGTTACTGTTACTGTTGCCTATTGGGAGTCACAAGACTGTTTTTATTCCTATCTTCTAAACAGAGATAACCAGGGATATTAGGTTATAACAAGCCCCCACAGGGCTCACACAAGAAGTATAAAATTAGTAATAACGGAAGAAAGGATATTGGTTGGCAGCAGATAAGAGGAGGGAAATGGAGTTTAGGGCTGTGATATGTTGAAAAAACCTGCAGTGAAGCAATCACATTCTCTCTTCAATCTTACCTGGTGTGGGTCAGTTTCCTTTATATTTCATCTTTCCTGTGTGTTGTGTTAAAAGGAAGGCTGCATGAACTGTTCTGCTTAACCGGAAGTGATGCCTTTAATGTGGTGTTTCCACACAAGGTAAAACTGTTTGAATTCAAATATCTCTGCTGAGCACCTGAGAAAATGCCAGGATATGGAAACTTTAGGAAATAGCCCGGTCCTGAAACAGGAAGGCAAAGAGGACATGCAGGTACTCCTCAACTTACAGCCATGATTGAGCCCAAAATCTACACTGCTAAGCGAGATGGTTGTTAAGTGTATTTTGCCCCATTTTACCACTTTTCTTGCCACAGTTATTAAGTGAATCATTGCAGGTTAAGTTAATAACATAGTTGTTTAGTGAACGTGGCTTCCCCATTGACTTCCCTTGTCAGAAAGTCGCATAAGGGGATCCCATGACACTGGGACACTGCAATCGTCATAAATATGAGTCAGTTGCCAAGCAGCTGAATTTTGATCACATAACCATGGGGATGCTACAACAGTTGTAAGTGTGAGAATTAGTTATAAGTCACTTTTTTCAAGTCGCTGTTGTAATGCTAGATCCATAATGGCGAACCTATGACACACATGCCACAGGTGGCACGCAGAGCCATTTGTGCTGGCATACGAGCTGCAGGCAAACTTACCTCACTGTGCATGTACGCGCCTCACAGCTGATTTTCGGTAGGTTTGAGGCCTTTTTCGGCCTCCCAAAGGCTTGAGGAAGGCTTCTGCAGGCTTCTACAAGAGGGAAATCTAGCCCTGTTTCGTCACTTCCGGTATTTTCGGAAAAACAGGAAGTGATGAAATGGGGCTAGATTTCAGCCTACAAAGTTTGTAGAAGCCTGCAGAAGCCTTCCTCAAGCCTTTGAGAGGCTGAAAAAGGCCTCAAACTCACCGAAAATCAGCTGTGAAGCACAGTGCAGGTAAGAGGGTGGTGGGGGTGGTGAATTGCGCGCATATGCATAGGGGACGTGGGGTGTGTGTGCATTGCCTTCTGAGTGCTGGCACGTGAGTGCCAGCGTGCAAGTGCACGCTCAATTTTTGGCACAGGAGCCCTAAAAGATTAGCCACCACCGCTCTTGATGCTACCTACACTCTGTGTAGTGGATCTCTCCTTAATCAATGATATAAATGGTTGTAAGTGGATGACTATCTTTGTTGCAGAACTGGGCAGATGTGTATGAGGAAAACTAATCCTGGGCCACTAGTCACATCCAGAGTTCTTGCAATGAATAGTATTTCATTGAGTTCTTGCAATGAAAGACCTCCGCTCTTTCCGTCGGGGCTTAAAAACATGGTTTTTCCAACTTGTTGACCTGGACTGAGGGTGGGGATGGGAGTTTTAAACAATTGTTTTATCGCCTTAGCTTGTAATTGGGTTTCTTGTTTAATTTCTTTTTAATTGTATATTTGTACTGTTTTTATGATTGTACACCGCCCCGAGTCCTTCGGGAGATGGGGCGGCTTAGAAATCCAATTAATAAATAATAAGTAAATTTTCTGCAGCTGAAAAAAGACTAAAACTATGCACCTGGGCACCCAGTCTGGATGGTTTTCAAAGGGAAGTGGACAGCTTCACGGAGCTATCAATAGCTATTAATGGCTACTCAGTGATCCAGAATGCTGGACTAAACAGAAATTATTCTTTCAACACAAGCAACATAGGAATGTATGGTTTATAACAAAACTTGGCCCCACAATTTGTACGGATCACAGAGATTCTGAAAACACGAAGTACATAATTTGGGCAACTACTGTATACAGGTAATCCTCGACTTACGATCACAACTGAGCCCAAAATGTATGGTGTTAAGTGAGAAATGTGTTGAGTTTTCTCCTGTTTTGCAATTTTTCTTGCCACATTCCTTAAGAGAATCCCAGAAGTTGTTAAATTAGTAACCAGATTGTTAACCGAATCTGGCTTCCCTTTGCTTGTCAGAGTGTCGCAAAAGGTGATCACATGATCCCAGGACATTGCCACGGTCATAAATATGAGCCAGTTGCCAACCATCCGAATGTAAATCATGGGGATGCTGGCACAGTCATAAGTGTGAAAAATGGTCATGTCACTTTTTGCAGTGCTGTTGTAACTTTGAATGGTCACTAAATGAACTGGTCTAAGTCAAGGATTACCTGTATATAGGAAGTTCTTGACTTAAAACTGCAAGCAGGACCAGAATTTCCATTGCTGAGCAAGGTGGTAGTGAAGCGATTTGTGTCTGATTTTACAACTTTTTGGGGGCACAGTTGTTAAGTAAAATCACTGCAATTGTTAAGTAATCATGCGGTCATTATGTGAGTCACGCTTCTTCCATTGACTCTGCTTATGGGAAGCTGGCTGGGAGGGTTTCAAATGCTGATCGCAGGACCTTGGGATGCTGCAACCATCATAGATACATGCCAGCTGCCAAGTGTCCAACTTTTGATCACGTGACTATGGAGATGCTACAATGGTCATTAGTGCAAGGACAGTTGTAAATCACTTAATATTTAGGCAAGAAAAAACAACTGTATAAGGACAGACTAGTTCATACTTGGCTTAAGGCCAGTAACACTGAGAGGGATCTTGGCATCCTACCGTGTTTCCCCGAAAATAAGACACTGTCTTATATTTATTTTTGCTCCCAAAAACACACTAGGTCTTATTTTCGGGGTAGATCTTATATATATATATATTTTAATGAAAAAAAACACTTACCATATTCATGTAGAACAATGTACATTTATTCATGTACGAAACCACGAACAAATCGCATACCGTGTTTCCCCTAACATAAGACACTGTCTTATATTTTTTTGGGCTCCCAAAAACACACTAGGTCTTATTTTCGGGGTAGGTCTTATTTTCGGGGTAGGTCTTATTTTCGGGGTAGGTCTTATTTTTGGGGTAGGTCTTATTTTCGGGGAAACACGGTAGTGGACAATCACTTAAATATGAGCCAACAGTGTGCAGCTACTGCCAAAAGAGCCAATGTAATCCTAGGCCGCATTAAAAGAGGGGCAGAATCATAATCACATGAAGCTCTAGTACCGCTTTACAAAGCCTTAGTAAGGCCACACTTGGAATACCGCATCCAGTTCTGGTCACCATAATATAAAAAATATTTTGAGACTTTGGAAAGAGTGCAGAGAAGAGCAACGAGAATGATTAGGGGGCTGGAGGCTAAAACACACAAAGAATAGTTACAAGAATTGGGTATGTCTAGTCCGATGAAAAGAAGGACTAGGGGAGGCATGATAGCAGTGTCCCAATATTTCAGGGACTGCTACACAGACAAGGGAAATCAATTTCCCAAAGCATCAAAAGGCAAGACAAGTCACAACAGATGTAAACTAGCTAAGGAGAGAAGCCACCTAGAACTAAGGAGAAATTCCCTAACAGGGGGAGCAATCAATCAATGGAATGGATCGCTTTCTGAAATTGTGGGTGGTCCATCACTGGAGGCTTTCAAAAAGAGACTGGACAACCATTTGTCTGAAATTGTGTAGTGTCTTCTGCTTGAACAGGGGGCTGGACTAACTCTATTATTCTAGGTTTTATGAACTTTTTTCAGTATTGCTGTAACAATCATTAAATGAATGGTCTTTAGTCAAGGACTACCTGTATCTCATCAGGATTATTGTTTGTTTATTGGGATATATTTTGACAATAGCGCATTTCTGCTTAAAGAAAAATCTCAGTAAAGACATGCATGACATACCTGTGCTTCACAGGTGTAATCTCAAAAGTGATTTTTATTTTTGAAAAGGCAACTGGATCGATTTTTTTTTGAGGATTAAAACGATGTTTTACTTCCTATCCTGAAAGCTTCATCAGTTATAATGGATGGTGTTAGAGATGGAAGGACAACTGTTGACAGAGGCACCACCAACCCCAATTTATAATTCAGTTCTTTTGGCTGTTTCAAGAAGATTCCACACCTCTGATTCAGGTGATCCTCAAATAACCACAATGGCTCTCAGAGAGGGTTAAGGCCATTTGACTGCATACAAAACACAATCTTTCCATTCCCTCCCCCGCAACCTATGAGAACCTTTCATTCACCACCACCCCCAAATTTGATTTGATTTGATTTAATGAGATTTCTATGCCGCCCTATCTCTCAGAAGACTCAGGGCGGCTTACAGTCATAAAAATATAATACAAATACAAATATTAAAAAACCATTAAATATGAAATCCCACTAAACGAATGAAACTAATAAAAACAATTACTAAAAACCCACCCCAACCATCAGTCCAGGCTGGCAAGTTGGAAAAGCCATGTTTTTAGGCCACGACGGAAGGACCGGAGGTCAGGGGTCACCCGGAGCTCCAAGGGCAGCTGATTCCATAGGGTGGGCGCTCCCACAGAGAAGGCCCTACCCCTGGGGGCCGCCAGCTGACATTGTCTGGCCGACGGCACCCCAAGGAGGCCCTGCCTGTGGGCACGCACGGGACGTTGGGAAGCCGTTACTGGCAGCAGAGTCTTCCGCAAATACCCTGGTCCTAAGCCATGTAGGGCTTTATAGGTCAACACCAGCACCTTGAATCCCACCCGGAGGGCAACTGGTAACCAGTGCAGCTCACGCAGAAGGGTTGTAACATGGGAGTATTGGGCCACTCCCATCACAACCCGCGCCGCCGCATTCTGGACCAGTTGAAGCCTCTGGGTGGTCCTCAGGTGCAGCCCCATGTAAAGAGCATTGCAGTACTCCAGATGAGAGGTAACGAGCGCATGAGTGACCGTACGTAGGGCATCTCGATCCATATAGGGGCGCAACTGATGCACCAGGTGAAACTGGGCGAATGCCCCCCTGGCCACGGCTCCCACTTGCTCCTCCAAACTGAGCCGTGCATCCAAGAGGACACCCAAGTGGCGAGCCCTATCTATGGGGGGCAACACCTCTCCCCCCATAGCCAAAGATGGAATGTCCTGGATAACTCAAGAAGCTCAACTGTCAATAACTGTCTTTCCATCTCCAATACCATCCATTACAACTGATGAAGCTTCCAGGACAGGAAGCAAGACATCTTATTCTTCCCCAAAAAATCAGTCCAGTTCCCTTTTCAAAAATAAAAAACCACCACTTTTGATATCACCGTGACCTGGATGACTGAGAATCTCCACAGACATACTGTAGGTATAATTAAAGTGTAGACTTCACATGCCACACAATGCAAAGAAACTCTAAAGCTCTGTGAGAGCTTCTTCAATTCTATGATTCTAATCAGTACTGTACTTTGGAATAAGCTGTTAATATATTCCAAACGTAATCAGAAAAAAAACCATTACTTGATTTCAAGCCTGCCCCATTTATTGCAATGGAATTTATATGTCCCAGTTTTCGTTGTACCATCATTACAATTTAGCTTATGGCTGATGACAAATGAAATAATCTTCAATAGATTAATCATCACCCTTTCAATCTCTCTCCCTCTCTCGTTTAACCATTAATGCAAATTTCCTATATAATAACAAACCTTTGCTTTTTCTAAAACGTCAAAGCAGTTTTAAGATATAAGCAAAACATTATTTTTTACTGTTAAGGAAGGGCCTTTAAAAAAATATTTTATATCTCACTTTATTATAGAACAATGCTGCAAAAGCAAAGGATTCTGACTGAGTTGGCAAGCTAGGAGATTTAGTTTCACCACCTCTTTTATAATTCTAGATAGGCATCTCATTCTAAACTAAATTATAATGGAAAGAGAGAAATAAAAAGAAACCAGCAGTCCAACACTCTGCATAGCAGGTGTCCTAATGAATGTCTTAGGCTAAAAACAGGTTGTTAAAAACTTTGGATGAAGCTTTGGGCCTGAAAATAAATACTATTTTGAACATTACTGAAAAGTTTTTTTCTTTATTTGAAAATAAAAATAGGATTGTACGAGTGATCAGATACAGGAAATGCTCAACTTACAACCATTCGTTTAGTGACCGAAGTTACAATAGCACTGAAAAAAGTGATTTGGGACATTTTTCACAGTTACAACCATTGAAGTATCCAAGTGATCAAAATCCAGACACTTGGTAACCGGTTCATATTTATGATGGTTGCAGTGTCCCTGGGTCCCTCCCTCTCTCTTCCAACCATTTATTACTTCTCTTAGGGTGTCTTAGAATCTAAGCCTCATCAAATACAAGAGACAAATGATGGTAACACACACCATACCTTGGACAAAGTTAACTTAATGAAAGAAACTGAAAAATTTTAAATATCCTAATGGGAAAGTTGAAGAAGCTTTTTTTAGTGTACAAGTAAATGTATATACTCCCATGTTACACCCCTCCTGCGCGACCTGCATTGGTTGCCGGTTGCCTTCCAGGTGAGATTCAAGGTATTAGTGACAACATATAAAGTCCTACATGGCTTGGGTCCGGGGTACTTGCAGGAACGTCTCCTGCCGGTATCACACTCCGATCGCCCTGTTCGCTCCCACAGGCAGGGCCTCCTTGGGGTACCGTCGACCAGACGTTGTTGGCTGGCGGTGCCCAGGGGTAGGGCCTTCTCTGTGGGAGCACTCACCCTGTGGAATCAGCTCCCCCTGGGCCTTTGTTTGGCCCCTGATCTCCGGTCCTTCGCCGGGACCTGAAGACCTGGCTATTTCAGCAGGCCGGTCTGGACTGAGCCAAAGGGGGTGGTTCTTTCTTTTTTAAAGTAATTTTAATTGTTTTTAGGATTATTGGGCTTGTGCTGTTTAATTATTTTTTAAGTAAATTATTGTATTGTGTTTTATACTGTGAGCTTCCCTGAGTCCTTAGGGAGAGAGGGCGGCATACAAGTCTAATAAATTATTATTATTATTATTATTATTATTATTATTATTATTATTATTATTATTTCCTTTGCATATATTTTTCTATCACCAGGTAGCCCTTGATTAACGACAGTAATTGGGACCAAAATTTTCATCAAAGCAATGCCATCAAAAAGTCTCTCTCTCTCTCTCACACACACACACACACACGGGGGTGGGTGGGTGTACATAATTTGCATTCTACAAGTTAAATTAAAATTCTGATTTTAATTCAACCAGTGTTGTGTAGAAAATAATACACACATTTTTAAAAAACTGTAATTTATTATAAAAAAAAGGCAAGGTTTGTTTTTGAAAAAGAAGGAAAGCCAAATGAAAATCTGTTTTCAACTTGTCCCTAATAAGCAGCCTGAAATGTGACAGTAGCGCTTTCAGCATTTCGGAATCCGTGCGCACAATGTCAAAGAACTCTTTTTCTATAAAGAGGGAACATCTGTAGCTCAGGGTTGAAATGAGGGGGTCCTTGGTGTTCTCGGCTCTTCCTGGCTTTCTTTGACCACCCAAACAGTAGTAGAGGGTTAGAATTTTGAGTACCTGTTTTGCTGCCATCTAGTGGCTGTTTGCCATCTGCAGGCCAGCTACGGCAGCCTTAATTAAATAAGAAATATCCTACGGTAGTTTGGATTATGAAACGTCTGAAACAAAACAACCAAACGGACCCCCTCAACTCTTTTTCCTGTTGCCCCAAAGAATGTACTGAAGAAACTAATAGTGGTCAACACCTGAAAACAGAAGTTGCCTGCTGTATTGCAAGGAAGACGTAGAGGATGAAAGATTTATCAAGCTCTTACAGACTCAGTGGCAAAACTATGCATTGCGACCAGAATTAACAAAATTAGGGTAATCCCTGGGCTTTTGTCACCCTGACTTATGTTTTGGGGGATGGCAATTACTTAAGACTTCTGCAGGTCAATAGATATAAAATTCCATCAAGACCTGACAGCCAACACACCTGACTGAGCTCTACCGTTCTCTCTGTATTGAAGGCAATGTCAACAAAATTCAAAGAAAAGCCACAAATATTCCTTCTGCAACCCAGTGGATCTTTTCGTTTCCAAAACTGCTTCTTGGCGTGAAGACCAAGAATGAATAAACGAATAAATATACTCTACCTTATTCTTAAACAGTGTTACTCAACTATAACTGAGGCCTCACCCAATCGTGAGAAAGGTAGCCCTCGACTTAAAATCATTCGTTTAATGAACATTAGAAGTTATAACGGCACTAGGGGGAAAAAAATCAAATTATGACCGTAAGTGTGAAACTTACGACCGCTGCAACATTCCCATGGTCACGTGATCAAAATTTGGGTGTGTGACAACTGGAATGTATTTATGATGGCTGCACTGACCCTCCCTGTGATCACCACTGGAGATTCTTCCCAGGTGGTGTCTGATAAGCAAAGACAAGAAGATTTGCTTAATGACAGTATCAATCACCCAACAACCATGGCAAAAAAAAGGTGTAAAATAGAGCATGATTCAATTTACAACTGCCTTGCTTAGCAACGGAAATGGGCAATTGAAGTCATAAGTTGAGGACAACCTATAATGTCTGTAAACATGATAAATCAAGCCAAGGAGAATCAAAAGTAAGAGATGATGGCAATATCAATATTGGTTTACTTACAAACGAACTACTGTAATCCATTTTAAAAGATGCTGATGCTAGGGGACCATTAAAACATTTAGTTATATCATAATAATACTACCAATTAATTATATATGGTGCAGACGTTTATTGATTTGCCAGCCAAAGGCAATGGATGCTACAGTCAAACTGAACTACAAATATTTCTGATGTATCCTGATGGAAATTAATTTAGCCACAAATTTAAAACCAGAAATGAGGAAAGATATTGATTACTTCTAGACATCCATTCAGTTGCAGTGGTCTTCTGATACGATTTGGAATCACAATGTCCTTATTTCACATGACGTTTAAGGCTTCTTTCAACTCCAAAGTACTACTGTACTTCACCTGAATTGATACTTGAGTGATGACAGCATGAAATATATTTCTACAGATAATGTTATTCCAAGTGATCTCACCCCTACAGCCTGGCACCCTTGAGCTATCTTAAAAGGGTCCTTTCAAGAAAGAGAATGAATAACAGAGATGCTAAAATCCACTCAATCACTTGTTATCTTTGTGTTCAGCTAGAATAAGTAGAGTTAGGTTATTTTATTGGTTTTATTTGGTAGGAGCCTATTCCCTACCAGAAAAATCTACTGTTAGAGCTTTTTACAGTGTTTTGAGTCAATATTAAGTAAAATATTCTTCCTTTAATGTGTTTTGGGTCAACAATAAGTGAAATTTGATTCCTAGAGGCTTTGAACCCCGTTTCACACATTGTCAGAAATTATGAAAACATGCAAAACCAATTAAAACAATTCTTCAGAAAAGGGTAATAAATATTTGTTACAGCCCTCCATAAAACAGTAACAAATTCTTCGTTATTAAAAGGTCATTATTCTTTTAAGAAATTTGAGAAAACATTAGCATATGCTTAGAATATATTAACTCTCACATTCTGCATTATTGACTTTGTGTGTCCTTTTTCAGACTTGTTTCAAAATACTGATGTTACTCTTTGAAAAGATGTGCCTGATTATACTTTTTGTCCTGAACCGTAGAAGCAGCCGTTATGTATTTGCTTTCCAATATCATTTGAAAAGAAATTATAACTGTAAAATTCATTTATTCAATACAATTACCAGTATATATTTTGATTGCCAGTCAGGTATAAAGTTTTCTTTTATGTTCACTGTTTTGTCAAATTTATAACCCAAATCATAATGCAGGAATGCACAATGGTGCATGTAGCATTTCCTTTTTCAATTTTTCCACTAACAATAACTAAGAAAATATTTAGCCCAAAGTCTTTCAGGCACCTTCCATGGCAAAGGATGGATTTGAAATTGGATCTTTTTCATAGTGACCCATCATCTTAATCCATACATTTTTTAAAAATTACATTTATATGCCGCCCTTCTCCGAAGACTCAGGGCAGCTTACAATTTTTGGGATGCAACCCAGTGTGCTCAGCAATAGCCTTCATTCCATTGTATATGCCTGCTTATTACTAAGCGGCATTTTTACAAAGTCAGCTTATTGTCCCCAACAATCTTGGGTCCTCAATTTACCTACCCCGAGAGGATGGAAGGCTGAGTCAACCTTGAGCCTGGTGGGATTCGAGCCTGCAGTAATTGCAGGCAGCTGGAACTTAGGTGTTAGGCATTTAACAGCCTGCACCACCAAGGCTCTTCACATTGCTGGTGAAATGTCTGTGGAGATTCTCAGCCATCCAGGTTTTGTCTCAAAGGTGCTTTTTTTTCCCTTCAAAAGGCAACTGTTTTGTTTTTTGAGGAAGAAGACATTTTGCTTCTCATCCAAGAAGCTTCATCAGTTCTAATGGTAAAGGGATGGAAATTTTCTTCTCCCACCATCAGAAGTGATGAAGCTTCTTGAATGAGAAGCGAAACCTTTTTCTTCTTCCTCAAGGGAAAAAAACAGTGCAGTTGACTTTTGAAGTAGAAAAAAAGGGCCCTTTGAGATTGTAGCTGAATCTATCACTGACATTATCCTGACTGACTGAAAAATTCATTGTTTTTGACAATGCTGCTGAGGAAAGGCTTCAAAGATTCAGAGGGTTTCGCCAGGAGGACAACAGAAGGGCAGAGCCAAACTGATTATGCATTTTGCAGCCGGCAAAACTCTAAGGAATTGTAATTTCAAGGTGTTAGTAACAACTTACAAAGTTCTAAATGGCTTGGGTCCAGGGTACTTGCAGGAACGCCTCCTGCCAGCATCACACTCCGATCGCCCTGTTCGCTCCCACAGGCAGGGCCTCCTTGGGGTACCATCAGTTAGGCATTGTCGACTGGCGGTGCCCAGGGGTAGGGGCCTTCTCTGTGGGAGCACTCACCCTGTGGAACCAACTCCCCGTAGACCTCCGTTTGGCCCCTGATCTCCGCTCCTTCTGCCGGGACCTGAAGACCTGGCTCTTTCAACAGGCCGGTCTGGACTGACTTTGGGGGTGTGGGTTGATTTTTTTAGTCTTTGTTTTAATTCTTTTTAAATTAGGTTTGTATTTGTTTAGTGGTTTTTTTATTGTAATTTATATTGGGTTTTATTGTTAGCCCTGAGTCCTTAGGGAGAGAGGGCGGCATACAAGTCTAATAAAATAATAATAATAATAATAATATTTTCTGCATTTATTAAATGAAAGGTTGACTCAGCCTTCCATCCTCTCGGGGTAGGTAAATTGAGGACCCAAGATTGTTGGGGGCAATTAGCTGACCTTGTAAAAATGCCGCTTAGTAATAAGCAGGCATATACAATGGAATGAAGGCTATTGCTGAGCACACTGGGTTGTATCCCAAAAATTGTAAAGCCGCCCTGAGTCTCCGGAGAAGGGCGGCATATAAATGTAATTAAAAAAAAAAGGGGGGTGTACTCCTAAGAGCAATGCTGCTACATATAAATAGTGAGCCAGTCGACAAATTATAAGAGTACCTCAGCAACAGGCCAATCAGTTCATGGGAAAATTCTGAAGCATCTCCGACTCATTTGATCACATATCACCTGGCCACCTATCATAGAAACATAGAATGCCAGAGTTGGGATCACCCACTCAATACCCTGCAGAAATTCTACAGAAAATCAGAGATGGAGGGATGGAGGAGGTGTGGGAAGCAACTGATTGTGTGTGTGTTTGTGAATGTGTATAACAGACAGGGAGGGAGGGAGGGAGATTCTTCTACGCACTTAAGGCTATATGGCTTACAGCCTAAAATGATATCATTTACTTAAACAGAACTGTATTTAATTCACTAAATATACCTTTTTTATCCCTTAATCCGTTTTAAGATTTTTCGACAATTTGTGGCAATTCACTAAAACACTTGAAAATCCCTTAAACAAGGTGATTTTGTTAAAGTGTAAAATAAATATGAAGAAAAGCTCAGATCATAGCAAGTGCTGTGGTGAAGCTCTAAATTATGCTTTTAATCTGGGTTTGATCTGAGTGAAGCAGAGGAAGAAAAATTATTGGGGAAAAAAAGCTTATTTAGAAGCAAAAAGCTGCCAGAGGACAAAACTCACTATACAGAGGGGATCCCTAGAGAACAGCATCCCCAAGATTAGATGCTGTCGTTTTTATTTACTCTGTAAAAAAAATGGAACAGTGTGTTTTGCCTTGTGGTGACATGAATTTTTCCTATGGGTAATTCTTTTACATTTCCACACTTAAGAGTATATTTATATTCTGCAAGTGTATCCTCAAATTCCAAGTGTGGTCATCACTCTATATTTTCAGCCAACATTTGGTTTGGGATATGCCAAATTCAGCTGAAGTGAACATGAGCCAAAAGGCAGAAAACTGTTATGTCCAATGGGCACACTTGGAACTTTGAGAATATTTATGTATTTACTTATATACTCAGGAAGCTTAAACTGCCCAAGGAGCTGCTGATACAGTTCTACAGAGGAATTATTGAGTCTGTCATCTGCACCTCTATAACTGTCTGGTTTGGTTCTGCAACCCAACAGGACAGACACAGACTTCAGAGGATAATTAGGACTGCAGAAAAAACAATTTCTACCAACCTGCCTTCCATTGAGGACTTGTATACTGCACGAATCAAAAAGAGGGCTGTGAAAATATTTACAGACCTCTCACATCCCGGACAGAAACTGTTTCAACTCCTTCCCTCAAAACGACGCTATAGAGCATTGCACACAGAACAACTAGACACAAGGACAGTTTTCCCCCTGAATGCCATCATTCTGCTAAACGAATAATTCCCTCAACACTGTCCAACTATTTACAAAGTCTGCACTACTATTACTGTTAATCTTCTCATCACTCCTTATCACCCATCCCCTCCCACTTGTATGACTGTAACTTTGTCGCTTGTATGACTGTAACTTTGTCGCTTGTATCCTTACGATTTATATTGACTGTTTCCCAGTATGATTTGATTGCTTATTGTACCCTATGATTGTTATTAAGTGTTGTACCTGATGATTCTTGACGAATGTATCTTTTCTTTTATGTGCACTGAGAGCATTTGCACCAAGACAAATTCCTTGTGTGTCCAATCACACTTGGCCAATAAAGAATTCTATTCTATTCTACTCTATTCTACTCTATTCTACTCTACTCTATTCTATTCTATTCTATTCTATTCTATTCTATTCTATTCTATATCCTGCTATTATTTTTACAAATAACTCAAGGTAGTGAAGATATCCAATAAATGTACATCTTCTTCGTTTCCCTCACAACAACCCTGTGAGATAGACTCGGATGCGAGAGAGAGTGAAAATGAGAGGCCCGAAGTCATCCAGATGGTGTCCATGGCTGATGCAGGACTAGAATTCACTATCTCCTGGTGATTGGCCCAAAGTGAAATAGCTGATTTTCATGTTTGTGGCAGGACTAAAACTCACTATGTCCTGTTGATTAGCCCAGTCATCCAGACGGCTTTTATGCTTATATATTTGTTTTCTTACGTTTTCGCGGGTATTTATAGGTATGGTATTTAGGTTTCTTCGGGTATTTTCCCACATAATAGTTGTGCTTTTATAGCGACATTTCAGCAGAATCTCATCTGCCATCTTCAGGCTTGTGTATTGGGTTCTTTATTAATTGTGTGTTTCAGGCTAGTTAAGTCTAGTTAGGCTAGTTAGTCCAACCAACCCGCTTACAGCAGAGCCAGCACACCACACCTCCCCTCCAGTATTTATAGAGAGAAGGCAGCTCAGATCACGCTTTGCTGGCGCAAGCACAAAGCCGAAGACACCAGCCTGAAGATGGCGAGTGGGATCTCGTCGAAACGTCGCCAAGATACTCTCAATCTTACACGGGACAAGACCCGAATACACCAAGACCTACATATATACATACATACATACATACATACATATATACATACATACATACATACATACATACATGTGAATGACAGAGACTTGGTAATTATCATGTATTGTCATTTACTGTCACTTATCTTTTCTTCAGTAATTCAAGCCTCTAATTACGTATTTCTTGCGTGTGCACACACACACACACACACAGAGCAAAGTACTCTTCAACTGTCCAGACACTTCTATTTCTGAAACACATTTTCCTCATGCATGTGAAAACGCAAGACTGCATTCATTACAAGTCCACACGAAAAAAGTGCAATAAAATGAAGAGGCAGCCTTCCCAGATTATATCCTAACCTGATAGATAACCTTCTTCTTCCCATCTTCCTCCAACTGAGGTAACATCAGGGGTCCTGAAACAATCCAGACGTCTTCAAATCTTTCAGTCAGCTCCCGGCAATACATCTCCACTCTGTAAGTATGTCAAACAGACCAGGTAAACTGATAGGCTGGTTCCTTTAATAAAATATCTCACCTCACCCTCTATAGCAGGGGTGTCAAACTCAAGGCCCGAGAGCCAGATCCGGACTGCGGAGTACTTAGATCTGGCCCCTGGGGCCACCCTGGAAACAGCAAAGGACCGGCCTGCAATGCCTCTGCCAGCAAAAACGGAGCTTGGGAGGGCTGTTTGCGGCCCTCTTGAGCTCAGTTTTCACTGGCAGAGGGTTGCAGGAGGTTGTCACAGTCAAAACGGAGCTCAGGAGCCCGTTTTCGCTGGCAGAGTGCTTGAGCCACTACAGGCACCCCCAACATGAGTTGCTGGGAAATTCTGGGAATTGAAGTCCACAGGTCTCAAAGTTGCCAAGGTTGGACACCCCTCCTGTATTGCAAAACACCATTATTCGCATAAGGCTCGAGTTGCACTACTAGATGTTGTTCCACAGAACAGACAGTAAGCTTCCAAACATAAAAACTCTATTTACTTCTATTTTTCTACGTTACCTTTATTTCAAGGTAAATTGTACATGGTTAGAAGCAAATTTTAGCCATTTTAAACATTTCTAGAAGTGCAACTTTAAAACCGCAACTTCCTCACCAGGGAAGAGGGAAAAAAGTTGGGGTGTGCTTCTCTCTAATAAAAAAAAAACTTCAGATTTCTGCCTGATGAAGCAGTTCTGAAGGGTTTTTTCCCCCTCAGCATCATCATTTTCCAACTTGGGGGAGAAAAACACAAGGTTAATTTATTCAAACTTGTATCTACTGATTTACGTTCATTCCTTTCCTTGGGGAAGTTATTAGTGGTGATATTTTAGTGGTATTCAACTCTGCCTCTGAAGAAGTCATCCCCTTAGTTACACTGAAGGGCCTTAGGGGTGCAGTGGTTAGAATGCAGCGTTGTAGGCAAACTCTGCCCACTGCCAGGAGTTTGATCCTGACTGGCTCAAAGCCCTATTCCACGCTGCCACATAGCCTGAGAAAATGAGAGGGAGGTGATTTCAATTGAGTAGTTCTAAGTAGACAAAATAAAATTCTTTTGTTAGCTCAAGGTTATTAAGTGTGGCGCAGGATGGAAAAAGGATCTTACACTGGGACGGATCATTATTGGTCCATGTGATACGATGATGGCCAAAAGGGGATGGATTGTAGTTTGGGACATTGTGGGAAGTCCGGGAAACTTTCACTTTCGAGATTCCACAGGTGCTATTCTAATAAAGGTACTTTTGAGATTATGCTGGTCTCGGAGTTACTGATTGGAATGGAGGTTTGCTGGAATGCTGAAATTCAGCCTTCCATCCTTCTGAGGTCAGTAAAATGAGGACCCAGATTGTTAGTGGTAATATGCTGACTTTGTAAACCACTTACAGAGGGCTGTAAAAGCGCTATGAAGCGGTATATAGGGCTAAGTTATATTGCTGTTGGATTTGCATTCGACTGATAGGGAGGAAGCGGGAGTTGGACAGATAAGAAATACAATGAATGAATGAATGAATGAATGAATGAATGAATGAATGGAGGGCTTGCACCTTGCTGTGGGAATAGAAGTAACAGCATCTCTTTATGTATAGCAAACAGAGAATTGACCATTCATGGACTTACCTGCATCAGCAGCTACCAAATTAACAAAACTATTATCGAATAGGGAGAATATTTGTAGTTCAGGGTTGAAATGAGGGGTCCTTGGTGGTCTCTGAGCTTGGTTGTTTCCTTGCAGAAGTTTCATTACCCAAACTAGGTTAACGTCACCAGTGCTAGGTGATGTTTACCTAGTTTAGGTAGTGAAACATCTGCAAGAAAACAGCCAAGCTCAGAGAGCACCAAGGACCCCTCAAAAATTATCATCATACCGTGTGTCCCAAAGATGCTTTTTTTCAAAAGAGAGCTGAACTTTCTTGTTTTGCTAGAAGACATTTCGCTTCTCATCCAAGAAGCGTTTTCAGTTCTGGAAGCTTCTTTAGATGAGAATTGAAACGTACACTAGCAAAACAAGAAAGTCCAGTTGCCTTTTGAAAGAAAACACTTTTGGGACAACCATGACCAGGTCAATGGAGAATCTCCATAGATATTTATCACACTGTTTCCCTTGCTTGAAACCAACTAATTTTGTCTCTCAGCAGTGTGGGTCTAATTCATCAACTTATTTATTTATTTATTTATTTATTTATTTATTTATTTATTTATTTATTATTTTTAATTACATTTATATGCCGCCCTTCTCCGGAGACTCAGGGCGGCTTACAATTTTTGGGATACAACCCAGTGTGCTCAGGAACAGCCTTCATTCCATTGTATATGCCTGCTTATTACTAAGCGGCATTTTTACAAGGTCAGCTAATTGCCCCCAACAATCTTGGGTCCTCAATTTACCTACCCTGAGAGGATGGAAGGCTGAGTCAACCTTGAGCCTGGTGGGATTGGAGCCTACAGCAGTTGTAGGCAGCTGGAACTTAAGTGCAGGCAATTAACAGCCTGAGCCACCCAAGGCCCTTCCATCCCATTTCATTAGATCTATGTATCTTTTAAAGCAGGGGTCCACAACCCCCAGTCCGCAGCCAGTTGAGAACAGGCCACGCAAATGGCCATGAAGCTGCATTTGGAAAACCACCACCTCTCCCTCTTCCACCGCTGGTCCACAGAGCTGGAAAGGTTAGAGACCACTGCCTTAAAGTGCTATGCACCATGAGTATTCAAGAAGGGAGATATTATATATTGTCTCCACTCACACACATACACATAGAGAAACTCTGGACTGGAGTGTCCACTATACGTTCTGGGCCAAAATTCTCTCACTGGGGGAAGTTGCAGAGGCTTTTGGGGTCAGATCACCCAAGTTCAAATAGCAGAGATGGTCTTTGACTTACAGCCATTCATTTAGTGACCGCTGAAGGTTGCAACGGCAATGAAAAGCCGGCCCTCATAACTGTTACCGCACCCCCTTGGTCGGTGATCAAAACCTGGGCACTTAGCAGCAAGCAAGAATCTACAGCAGTTGCAGCATCCCTGGGTCCTAGGGTTGCCATTTTCAGCCTTCCCAAGCTAGTTTTCGACAAGCGAAGTCAATGGGAAAAGGCAGGTTTGCTTAATGATGCATTTAACGACCACAGCGACTTGTTTAACTGTGGCAAAATAGTTCGTAAAATCAGTTGCGATTCACTTAACAACCGTCTTGCTTAGTTACAGAAATTCTGGTGGCAATTGTGGTCATAAGTTGAGGACCATGCTTTCTTTCCGTGAAAACACTTTTACATCTCTTTTTTTTTCCTCTGATCTTTTTCCTCCAACTTGAGGTGTTTCGCTTATTTTGGTTATTCCTATTCTGGTTGAAGTGTGATGATAACAGTTAAACAAAATGCATCCTGCTTTAAGTATACTTGTTAAACGCACCCACCTATTCCAGAAACCAGCGTTATTCTCATAGTTCTGAGGCACGATGTTGGATAGATAAAATGTTTCTGCCATGGCTTCCTATTTTTTAAAAATAAGGATTATAAATTGAGTTTCTGATGGATTCCTGCATTAGTTAAGAACTCAGAATTAAGCATCATATTAACAGAATTAAGTCAGACATCAAAACAGAGCTTGTGTTCGGAAGAATATTAATAGACTCATCTATAATTTTTACATCAGTCAGCATTACAGGGCAAGGCTAGGTCCTTCGAATTTGGGTCTGCTTTTTAATCAACTTGTTCCCTTCCCTAAAAAACCTAGGTACTAAATTTCAGAGATTCCATAACATCCACATCATTGTTTGGCTGTTCTTTAACAGACTTAGGAATCATAAATTCCAATGTTAAGCAGTTTTATTTATTACATCCTGCCTTTATTATTTTTATAAATAACTCAGCAACATATTCCTCCTCTCCTTTTTTCTTACAACAACAACTGTGTGAGGTGAGTTGGGATGAGAGAGAGGGACTGGCCCAAAATCACCCAGTTGATTTTCATGGCTAAAGCAGGACTAGAATTCAGTCTCCAGGTTCTTGGCACAAAATCACCCCACTGGCTTTCATGCCTAAGGCAGGATTTAATTCATTGTCTTCTAGTGCCTGGCCCGAGCAGGCTTTCATGGATAAGGTGGGACTAGAACTCATCATCTCCTAGTAACTGGCTCAAAGCTTTCATGGATAAGGTGGGACTAGAATTCACTGTCTTCTGCTTTCTTGCTTGGTGCCTTAATTACTAGACCAAACTGGTTCTCTTTGCATTTTTTTCAAAAAGGAAAAAAAAAACTATTTTGGATTTTGCATTTTCTCATGCCAAAAAGGCTATATCTTTACATGCAATCTTGTTTAGTTGAAAATGGCATAATGTGAATTATTTTCAACCTCCCACCCCTTCCCCTTCAAAGAAACAAGGAATCAAACTCTATTGAGCAATCCTACTGGTGAATGTTTGTTGTCCCCTGCTGGTGCCATATGACCTCGTGACCAGCCACTGCCGATGTAATCTTCATTCTCAGCACTGAACATAGAAGGGATGTTGGGGTCTGCTTTAAATTTACATTTTTTTCTGTCTGCACTGCCTGTAGGACAAGCAAGATACCAAACAATTTGATTACATTTCCCTTTCAAAAATCAGTTCTGTGTTGAAAGCAACTTACACAATTACAAATATATATATATATATATATATATTTTTCGTGATTTTCACGGTAGAGTAGGTCTTGTATTGGTCTTGTCCGTGTAAGGTTGAGAATACTTTGCAGCGTTTTGACGAAATCTCATCCGTCATCTTGGCGGTGTCTTCAGCCTGCTTCTGGGAGAAGATTTTCTCCCATAAGATAGAACAGACCAATACACCAAGACCTACATATATATATATATATTTATAGAGAGAGAGAGAGAGGGGGGGAGGGAGGGAGGGACTTTAAGTGGTTGTGCCTCCTAACCACTTTGAGCAGAAAATGTGCCTCAAACATTCCCATACAGGTAGTCCTTGATATATTGTATGATCATAATTGAGCTAGAAAGTTTCTGTTGCTAAGTGAGACCAGTTGTTAAGCGAGTTTTGTCCCATTTTACTTTCTTGCCAGAGTTAGGTGAATCATTGCAACTGTTAAATGAATCTAGCTTCCCCACTGACTTTGCTTGTCAGAAGGTCCCAAAAGGGGATCACACTCCAACCGTCATAAATATGAACCAGTTGTCAAACACCTGAATTTTGATCATGTGACCATGAGGATAATGTAACGGTCATGTGAAAAATGGTCACAAGTCATTTTTTTCAATGCCATTGTAACTTCAAACGGTCACTAAACAAATGGTGGTAAGTCAAGGACTACCTGTGTAGTGTTCTGTTCTACAGAAGATCAGAAACAAATGATCTTGCAGAATGCTGCGTCCTGCCATTGATTTTACTCACTGAGAAACCAGTTATCATTTTATACTATTTTGTAATCATTTATTAAGCTGCCCGGAGTTGCTGCAACAGTGAGATGGCCAGCATATAAATTTAATGAATGAATAAATAAATAGCCAAGTGTCTGATGAAATCTAAAGCTCCTTAGAATAGAAATCTCAATGCAAGAGGTAAACTGAACTGAACTTCAAATGCTGAAAATATTATTCCAAAGGTCTATTCATTAACAATCTAAGCAGATATTTCATGAGATAGAAGTTCCTTAACTTTGTGACTTCCTTAAATAATACATGAATTTATAAGATTCCCTCCATGATTTTTTTTTCTTTTTAATACCCTGTAATTCCTTGCTTCGGGGTAGAGTCAGGCCAATTGAATGGAGCTGAGCATTTTCTGGCCAGATGCCCTTCCCAACACCTACACGGAGATCACAGCAGATATTTTTCTTTGCACCCAGAAAGAAAAATATCTGCTGCTTCTTAGGATCAATCTCACAGCCTCCTTACTGTGAGGGTAGAACTCCCTCTGCAGGCCACCATGCTGCTCATAAGATTCCCTCCATGAACAATGTTAGGATAATTCTAAAAATAGTAAGGAGGAGGAGGAGGAGGAAGGAGGTGATGAAAATGGGTGGATTCCTGTTTTTTATGGCAGTTCAGATGGCTTTCAGTAAGGCTGCAAAAGTTTGGAGGCTTGACCACACAAATCAGGGCCAAGTCAAAAATGCAAGTGAAATCATAAAAGCATAACTATAGAAGCAGAGCTCATCCTATTGGCCACTTCACTGTCCAACCTTTTGAAGCTGCATTGGAAGTCAGTTCCCATCAGCCATAATTAACAGGATCATACTGAGAACAATGGGAGTTGTAGTCCAACCTAATTGGAAGCAGGACACAAGTGTCACTCAAAGGGAAACTGACATAATCAATCTTGGTATAAAATGATTGGAATATAAATAGTCCTTGAATTACAACCATTTGTTTAGTAACTGATCAAAGTTACAACAGCACTCAAGAAAGTAACTTATGACCAGTCCTCATTTACAGCAGTTGAAATGTTCCCATGATCAAAATTCAGGTACTGGGCAACGGTATTTATGACAGCTGCATAAATGCATAGGATTTGTGGATCACCATTTGCGACTTTCACGGCTTCTGACAACCCAAATCAATGCCAGACTTGCTTAGCAACCATGACAGTCATTTATCTACCAGGATGACTTATTTAATAACTTTTAAAAAGTTGCAAAAGTGAGTGTGATTCACTTAACAATCACCTTGCTTAGCAAGGAAGTTTCTGGTCTCAATTGTGGTTGCAATTTGAGGATTACCTGTATTTATCTCTAGGTGTTGACTTTCATTCCTCTCCGCTCCCACAACACCTCTCCCACAGTACTCTAAAACACCGCTGCACACAGTACTTTAAAACAGGGATCTCCAACCTTGGCAACTTTAAGACTTGTGGACTTCAACTCCCAGAGTTAAAGTCCACAAGTCTTAAAGTTGCCAAGGTTGGAGACCCCTGCTCTAGAATGACACCAAGCCCCTTTCAGTTGCCTGGAGATGATGGGATAGGATTCACTGCACCTGGGTGGAAGCTGATTGGCAGGAAAGGAAGAAGCAAGCTTGCAAGGCATGGCAATTAAAAGCAAACTCGTGGCTCACCCCTTGCTTGCAAACGTCTCCAACAAGGAAGCAGGAAGGAGAATGAACTTAAAGAGTTCCAAAGCCCATGTAAGTGGAAGCCTCGATTCTTCTTAGACAATAACCCCATGCATACCTCTATGAAAGTAACCTTGGCTATACTTAGCTTTATTTTCAGGTGAATTCAAGTAGTCCTTGACTTACATTCACTTTGAAGTTTACAATGGCTCTGAAAAAAGTGACTTATGATTGCTTTTGCAGTATCCTCACCGTCACATGATCAAAATTCAGACACTTGGCAAATGATTCGTATTTATGATGGTTGCAATGTCCCTAGGGTCATGCAATCCTCTTTTGTGACCTTTTTGGCAAGCCAAATCAATGGGGAAGCTGGTTCACTTAAGAACCAGGTTACTAACTTAACAAACTGTTCAGGATTCACTTAACAACTGTGGCATGGGGTTATTTTCTAAGATGAACCGAGGCTTCCCACTTACACACACTTTGGATAGATAAACTCTTAAGTCTCACTTAGCAACAGAAATTTCAGGATCAGTTGTGGTCATAAGTCAAGGACTACTTGTAAAGATAAAACTGCAGCCAGGGGAACAAATCTTCTATTGTGATTGCATGATTCATACACAGCAAGGAGTCCCTCTCTTCTTAGAAGGAAATTAATTACAATATCCAGGCAGAGGAACTGTTTAAATACCTGAAGTTTTATATTTGGAAATATGTTCAATCACCCATCTAGGTACTCGTTTTGCCTGATCATAAGAGAGAGCATGATTTGTGTAATATCTGATCTGAGTTCCAGCTGCAGGAAAGCCGTATCTTTCTAATATAGATTCTGGTCCAGGTTCTAAGAGAGAAAGAAAAAATCTTTTTGAAACAAAGGCATAGACAAATCACATCATATCTTAAAAATTGGAGCCAACTTTTTACAAGTAATAGAAAAATAATTATACAGTGTCATATAACCTTTCAAAGATTATATAGCACTGTGTAACTGGTTTCAATTTCATATTTTTATAGCAATAGTAATACAAATATGTTTAAGTCACTTCAGTGGTCAAAATATACAATTACCAATAATTGTGCCCTATACTGCAGAAACACAAGGCAGAGAAAACTACTTTTTCAGTAGCGCTGGGTGATTTTCATTGAATGAAGGAAGAAAGGAAATGGAAAGTGTTTTTTTTTAAATAGACCTGAGTCCTAGGGTTTTCATTTGCAACCTTCCTAGGGAACTTCTGAGAAACAAGGAAACAGATTCATTCAATGTCCACATGATTCACTTAACAACTATACTGATTCACTTAACAACCACGGCAGAAAAAGTCATAACATGGGGCATAACTTATTTAACAACTGCCTTTCTTAGCAATGAAAATTTTGGGCTCAATTGTTGTTGTAAGTTGAGGATTTATTCAGCAACTGTTCAAACTTACGATGGCACTGAAAAACAAGACTTACAACGGCCCTTCAAAGTTGCGCCCAAAGTTGGAGCCTCCTCATGGTCATATGATCAAAATTCAGAAGTTTGGCAACCAAACTCATATTTATGTCGGTGGCAATATCTTGAGGTCATATGATCACTTTTTGTGGCAAGCAAAGTCAATGGAGAAATATGATTTACTTTTCAACTGGTTATTAACAAGTGCAGTGATTCGCTTAATAACTGTGGCCAGAAAGGCCATAAAATGGGGCAAAACTCACTTAACAACTGTCTCACTTAGCAACTTAGGGCTTAACTGTGGTTGTAAGCCAAAGACTACCTGTCCTCCATGACAAATTGAAGCTGCTATTCCTTCCCATTCATAGAGAAGAGCTTTGCAAATAATTCTGGGGAACCAAAATAAATTCTGACATGATCCTTGGCACAAGTAAGCTAAAATCAAATTTAGTTTAGTTTAGTTTATTGTCATTGCACCTCGTACAACGAAATCAAACACCATCTTCAGTGCACGTCACGACCATGAAAATAAAGATAAACACACATCCTTCACCCTCCACACATTGAATTGAAAACCCCTGATATTGTATTAATATTGCACTATACGGTAGAATTAAACAGAGCTACTTGCCCTGGGATAGAAGCTGTTTTTCAGCCTATTTGTCCTTGTTTTTATTATTCTGTACCATCTGCCAGATGGTAATAGTTAAAAAAAGGCTGGTGCCCAGGATGAGATGGATCTTTGAGACTGTTTTGGACTTTCTTAAGGCAGCAGGAGCTATAAAGCTATAAAGAGGGGAGAGGGCAACCCATGATCCTCTGGGCAATGACGTTCACCTTCTGGAGTGCTTTCCTATCTGCCACTGTGCAATTGGCAAACCATACAGAGATGCAGTAAGTTAAGATATGCTCTATGATGCAGCGGTAGAAGGTCACCAGCAGTTTTTCATTCAGTTGTTGTTTTCTGAGAAGTCTCAGGTAGTACAATCTCTGCTGGGCCCTTTAGACCAGGGCTGCAATGTGAGCACCCCAGGTCCTCTTTTAGGGTAACACCCAGAAACTTAAAACTAGCCACTTGCTCCACTCGGTCTCCATTGATAAGCAAGGGCTGGATGTCTGATATGTTCTATAATCCATATAAATGCCAGGGATCTGATTAATATGAATTAATACAAACACTGCACTAGATTCGGATACCCATAGATTATGTCAAGAGAAGTGATTGATGGGATGTCACATGCTGTCTTTATACCGTGAATTCCAAATTACTTCCATCACCTTTCTCCCAATCCAAGTACTTTCAGGTCTAACTACCTTACTTTCTGACTGTGTGTTGCGCTAAGCCAGAGGTCTCCAAACTTGTGGACTTGTGGACTTCAACTCCCAGAATTCTGCCTTTGCTGGCTGGAGAATTCTGGGAGTTGAAGTCCACAAGTCTTAAAGTTGCCAAGTTTGGGGATCCCTGCAATAAACAACCACAGCTTTTGTTCTTTTCGCATGGAACGGGTACTGGCGTCTCCCGCGCCTGCGCACTCGCCCTCTAGCCTCCGCTCAGCCACGCCCATTCTTCGCGTCATTTCGCCTTCCCGCGGGCGGATCGATCGCTACACGCTTGCGCACTCGTCTCCTTACGTCCCAACGGCGGCGGCGGCAGTGGAAATGGGTGTGGTTCATCTGGCTGGGAGGGGGCGGCGCTCGGTGGCCGGTCTGGCTTTCTGAGGAGTTTTTTGGCGAGCAACCCCGAGACGGTGGCACCCAGGGCCGCTCCGCACACGAAACCGCCGAAGAAGCGGTTCCGGACGAGGCGGGCGCCTATTGCCTTTGCCATTCGAGCCCGTGTCGGGAAGGCAGCCAGGCGGGGAGTGACGCTGTCCTCCGCCCCCTGCCCGGACTGCGCAGACTCAGAGCTCTGCCTCTAGCGAGGCGGGGGGGGGGGAGGGAGAGGGAGAGAGAGAAAGAAAGAGAAAAGCGCGGGAAAGTTGCTCTTCCATCAGCCAGGCGTATGTGCTTCCTACTCGCCCATCCTCATCCATCCCCGAATACAGATAGTCCTCGACTTACAACTGTTCTCTGAGTCACCGTTCAGCGTTACAACGGCACTGAGAAGAGGACAATTTTTCACACTTAGCACCTTAGCACCCCATGGCCACAGTGGTCGAAATTCAGCTGCTTGGCAACTGACTCTTATTTATGAGGGTTGCAGATAGTCCTCATATTGTAACTGTTCATTTAGTGACCATTCAAAGTTACAAGGGCACTATGATTGTTTTTCACACTTAACGACCATTGCAGCATTTCCCCCCATGGTCAACATGATCAAAATCCGGAGTTTTGGCAACTGACTCCTGTTTATGACGGTTGCAGTGTCCTGGCGTCACGTGATCAACTTTGTGATTTTCTGACATTCAATGGGGAAACCAGGTTCCACTTAACAACCACGTCACCAACTTAACAAATGCAGTGATTCTCTTAACTGTGGCAAAGGTTGTAAGTGGGACAAAATTCACTTT
The DNA here is from genome assembly GCA_009733165.1 of Naja naja. Classification (NCBI taxonomy): domain Eukaryota; kingdom Metazoa; phylum Chordata; class Lepidosauria; order Squamata; family Elapidae; genus Naja; species Naja naja. Next base: position 7,763,310 of record CM019155.1, read on the forward strand.
AAAATGTCTCGCTTAGCAATAAAAATTTTGTGCTCAACTGTGGTGGTAAGTTGAGAACTACCTCTAGGGCCCAGCTTCAAGAGCAGGGGTCATAAGCAGTTAATGGAGTAAGAGTTGGAGGGGACCTTGGAGGTCTTCTAGCCCAACCCCCTGCTCAAGCAGGAGACCCTATGTCATTCCAGACAAATGGCTGTCCAATTTCTTTTTAATAGCCTCCAGTGATGGGGCACCCACAACTTCTGAAGGCAATTTATTCCCGATTCATTGTTCCCATTGTCAAAAGATTTATCCTTAGAGGTTGGATCTCCTTGATAAGATAACCCTTACTTCTTAGGCTGCCTTCAGACGCTTTGGAGAATAGGTTGACCCCCTATGGTGGTTCACAGATGGCTGAGGTCTCGGAGAGTGAGGACTCACATGAGGGGCCTGCGTGTGATGCAAGGAAGGGGCCAGGACCATCAGGGAGTGAAATGTTGCCTTCGGAGATGTGGAGGCTGGCAGCAGTGAGGAAGAGGCCCCCGAGGAGCCTGTGCCCAGTGCGAGTGTGCGCAGGGTTGCTCGAAGAAAAGAGCAGCTGCAGCAGCACGGGCGACTCGGGAGTAAGGCTGCAAGGTAATGGCCCCTCCCTTAAGGGGATAAAAGCCAGCTGAGAAACCGGAGTTCTTTGCAGGAAGCAAAGACGTTTTGCACTCAAGCGATGTGGACGTTCGGAGTATCTTGGTTGGTGTTTGGAGACTCTTTGTGTTTGAAATATTTCTTAGTAACTTTATCGAGTGTTCTTGGCAGCCTTGCACCACCTTGGCAAGGCTCATTCGTATCAGAGACAATTAGTTTGAAACAGCCTTTTAACCGTGAAGGAACAGAATTTGTAAAGAATCATTAAAAGGTTTTGCTGTTACTCTGTTTCGTGTTTGTTTCCTGGGACCAAGGTTTGGGTCAGAACAACCCCTTCCTCTTTGTGGCAGTCCCTCAGATATTGGAACACTGCTACCATGCCACCCATAGTTCATCCAACTGGACATACACTATTCCTGAAATCATTCTTCGTGTGTTTTAGTGTCTCCTAATTATATTTGGTCTTCTCTGCTCTCTTACTAGAGTCTCAACATCTTTTTTTATATCATGGTGACCAAAACTGAATGGACGGGCAGTTACTGTTCTCAAGGGGCCATATGAGAAATGAACAATTGTGGAGGCTCCTGCCACCACCCCTTGCACTGCTGCTGCTGCTGCTGCTGCAGAGGGCTGGACAAGAACAACCAAAGGGCCAAATATAGCCCACAGGCCTTAAAATGCCCAGGTCAGCTGAGGAGTGTGTGCCTAATATCCTTGTGACCCCCTGAAACTTGGCCTGGAGGCATGAAAATAAATCCACAGAGCAGGCAGGGCAATTTCTTGGATGTAGCACCACTAGGAAATCCCAGTCTGTAGGCTGGACTAAACCTGAACTGCTATCCCAAAACAGACCACTTCTTTGTTGTAGTGAAGAAGAAAAAACATGGCTGCATCCATGAAATCATCCAGATTTGAGCTGGGTTTAAAGGAGCCTTTAGTATCAGCAGAGCATCTCATTCAGCCTAGATGTATTCTGAAGCTAAGCAGTTTGGAGTGTTCTTTTGGTTGGGAGGGAGACCAATCACCGGGAAATTTTGGCCATAGAAAAGCGGGGGAAACCTTGGAAAACGACTGCCGCAAAACATGTCTGTGTTTTTTGCATAAAAGTCAATTTGAGGGTGTCTTTGCTGTCTTGCATAGCGGAAGTGTATTTTCTTCTCTTACTCTGTGCTACAGTTTGTAGGTGACGTTGGCTGGATCCCCAAATCTATAATTGGTTGTTTGTAAATCCCAGCAGTTTCATACCATACATGAAGACAAAACTGTACCAGTCCCACATGGTTTAGTGTCATCTGTGAACTCAATACCAATTTAATTTTGCAAGGAAGCCCCTTTTTAAAAAGTATTTGAGGTTCAACTAATATCCATAGGGGGAAGGCATCACAAAAATTAAGATAGCAGTTGTGACATTAATTCAAGCCCTGTTCTTTTGCATGTGTCATATTGCATGTATAGGTAGTCCTCTACCTAAAACCATTTATTAGGAACTTTGAAGTTTCAGTGGCACTGAAAAAAATGACTTATACTTATCATCACTGCTGTATTTTCAAAATTTGGACACCTGGCAACCAGCATGTGTTTATGATGGTTGCAGTTTCTCAGGTCACTATTTGCAACTTTCCTAATTGGCTTCCAACAAGCAAGATCAATGGAGAAAGCCAGATTGACCCAATAATTGTGTGCTTCAACTTAACGAGTGCAGTATTTTGCTTAAGGACTGTGGTAAAAAAGGTCAGAAAATTGGGCAAAAATCATAAACATCTTGCTTAGCAACAGAAATCTAACCTCAACTGGGTCATAAGTCAAAGACTACCTTTATGTATAATTATCATACTAGCTACAACTTCCATCTTGACTTTTGTTAAACTCAATGCCCCACCTATGGATTCCTATTGAGTTCAGTGCAGCAAAGATGTTTTCCAAACACAATTCATTGTATTAAACATGGTTGGATTTGCTGTTGCAGTTCTCTTTTAAAGAATATATGGGTACTGCATGTGATGGGTCCACATAGTTGCTTTTCATGTTTAATTACTCACATCCCCATGGTGAAAATAAACATCAAATAATTGATTGCGTGAGAAGAAAAAATTACGAACAGCCAGTAAGTGGCAATAAAATGTGAAAGATCTTCAATTAAAGCTGAAATGTAGCAATAGCAATTGCCAAGCACTATTCTCCTAAATGGATACTTGCTATCTTTATGTGTGCATTTCAGTTGTGAAATTTGATTAGTTTTTAATGTTTGAACTTCACCATCACTTAACTGTTTCCAACCTTCCTTTATATGTACAATTTGACTTTTCCACTCCTGTATTTATCAACTGAGAACATTTTTATTCATCTGATGGAAATGGAATGTAATCCTAATGTTAAAATATACCACATTAAATGTATTGATCTTTGAATGTATCAAGTATATCTGATCGAAATTATTTTTACACTTTAAAAGTTATGAGATATTTCCCACTAACTTAGTATATTACCAAAGTACTTAAAAATTAGTTGCAAAAAAAGCCATTTCAGGTTTGTGAAAGCTACAGTATGCAAGAAAAATGTGTGCCTTATAGAGGCAACATGTTCCAGTTTTTCCAATACCATATAGCTAATGAAAATTATATGTCAGCTATTAAATCAGTTTAGAAATCACTGAATATAAGAAAGTTTGATTATTCTTGATCTAAATCATGACATTTTAAAGTTCTTCCATCAAACTAGAGATAAAATGAGAAGCTGGTGTACTTAAGACTCATATTAGTAATATATATGTACTTGAATAATAGTATTGGCATTATCTAAATGCATTAGATAATTTAATATAGAATTGTAACTACTTTTTGTTATATTTTTCCACTTTTTAAAAAACATTTTCTGTGGTTTTTTTCTTTGATGGTGTATATATTTTTATCTTGTTTTCCTTTTTTGTCATTAAAAAATATCTGTTCAATTGAGCTTATATTTATGTTCTCATCAGACCAGAATTTGTTCTGCAATCATTAGAGAGAAATATTGATTGATCCCAGGCAGTAATTTCATACGATTCAGTGTCTTTGTCTAGTGACGGCCTCATATAATGCCCATCTGAGTTTACAATGATGATGAAAAAGTAAGTTTGCAACCAGTGCCTGCATTTACCTCAGTGTCCCTCAGTCCCAGCACCACCATTGCAGTCAGCATGCATTACTCCCCTCCCTGGTGGAGATTCTTGGTGCTCTCTGAGCTTGCTTGTTTTCCTACAAACGTTTTATTACCCAAACTGGGTAGCATCATCAGTGTTAGTAAAGAGTATTAAAAGAATGTTACCTATTTTGGGTAATAAAACGTCTGCAAGAAAACAAGCAAGCTCAGAGAGCACGAAGGACCACTCATGTCAACCCTGAGCTACAAATATTCTCTTTTGCTAGTGGAGAGATTGCCTAAGCGTGCTGTATCTTCCTGAGCTATTTTTCTCCACAGAGGGGCAGGCCCTAAAAAATACTTACTGCAAGTTAACAAGCTCACTTCTGTGATCTTAATTAGTTGATTAGGATTTTTCACTCAGTGACCACTTTGCTTAACAACCAAGTGAGTGATCCCAGCTACGGTTTCTAAATGTGAACTATTTAAAAAATGATCGTGTGTGTTATGTTTTCATACACATGATCATCTGTACAACACTGTCTTCTTAGAGTAGGGGTGTCAAACTGGCGGCCCATGGGCTGGATGAGTCATGCGTAGGCCATGCCCACCCCAGTTCCACGAAGGGAAGAAACGTGAAACATCATATGATGGCAATGTGACGTCACAAGTTTGACACCCGTGTCTTAAAGAGTATAATGAAGTCCACTTTAGAAGTTGGGGCCTTCCGCATTCCCCACAGAATTCCTTTGCAAACATTGTCAACTTATTTTTAGTAATTGTTCTGTTCACCACAAATTTTCCCATTTATTAAATCTCCATACTGTAAAATGCATTGCAAGAGTATGGTAATACTGATCAATGGTTAACAGTGGTTACAGGAATTAGAATAAATGTAACAGCTACAAAATGCAATTAAGTATTGTATAGGTGATTCACCATGGTGGCATGTTACTGAACTGCAAAATCTGTCTTTGATGAAAAAGAATAGAATTAGAAATAAAAATCACAAAACAGATGAATAATTTGCCATTTAATATTTATTTTCATATAGGAAAAAGATAGACTTTGAAATAGTTCTTTCTACATTTCCACCCCCTATTTTCTGGAGTAGAACTGCTTCACACAAGGCAAAAATACTACATTCATACTGTTTTATTTGGGCACCCTGTACTTAGTTGAAGCAGCGATACCCAAACTGGCAGATCTAATTTTCAAACATGAGACTCATTTCTAAAATACAACAGTAAAAAGAAACAAAGATCTATTGCAAATGCATGAATTAGGATACAATGCTTCAAAACATTTCCATTTAAGAATTGCAATACAGTGAATGTCTTCTTTAGGCCATCTTACATATGCATATCTATATTTATATATAATATAATATAATATATATATATAAAAATCAGCACACTTTTTCAGTTCAAAAGGGATTACAGCTATGAGCTCCTCTGTTTAATTCTCTTTCTTTTAAGTGGATACTTATGTTTTGTTAACTCAGTAGTACAAGCTATCTCTGATCTACATTCTTTTTTTTTAGCTACTAGAGTGAAATATAACCCACAAAATTTACATTTCACATATCTTGGTATAAAAACAGTACATTGGAATATGAGCCAAGGATTGATAATCTTTTGAATTATTTCACCATCTGATAGAGCTTTCTGCATTTAGTATTTCCTAAATTAATTCTTTTTTTCCGAAGTTTGTCAGGAATCCAAAACTGAAAATTTTGTATTTTGTATCTGGTCTAAACTCCTTAAGACCTTCTTAAGACCTTTATCTAGTTTCCTTGAATAAACCTCACAATTTAGAAATCCTTGAAAAAATGAACAACCACCAAAAATTAGGGATTTTTGTTTTGTTTTCCTTCCAGTGTTTGTTCTTCAATTTTTAATGTACATTTCTAATGCTACAAAATAATACAGAAAGCTCCATAAGAATTGACAAACTGTACTTAGGTTGACTTTACATTAGAGAGAAGTCATCAAACTTAGGGACAACATATATTGATAGGTGAAAGACTGTAGGGTTCCATTTGCATTTTAAAATGTGGACAGCAGTAAGATTGAAGGCCCTTGGCATTGTAAATGTAGGGCATAACATTGGAGACCAAGAATAGCAACCACTTTGATGCGTCCAACAATATAAATTAATATGAAAAGTAGTTTTAGTAGAGAGGGTGTTTTCCTCTCACTCATCGCCAAAAATGTTTTGAATAATTGATGTACTTATATGAGTAAAAAGAAAAATACACCTGTGAAAATTAATCTCTGTTGTACCACCAAACTTGAATTTTGATGGGAAGATTTTATTTCAATATATTGATGACCAGTAATCAAAGTTATGGGAATATATAAATAGATTTTTTAAAAAGTGCAGTTCCCTACCAAGTCAAGATCAGTGAAATTAATGCTATAGATTTTCATTCCATAGAAAATGGCAATGTTATATTTTGCTGTAACAAAGTAATGGGGTAGACCGGTCTTTTCTAAAGGGCTCAGTAAACAATTCCTGTGCTCAGTCTGTTACACCCCTTTCCCCTAACAATTATCCTGTCGTGATATCCTTCAGGACCTCTTTGCTATTACAAGTAGAAAGCAAAGTTGTCAAGATAATCAGGAAATTTATCCTAATAGAAAACTGAAGCAGTAGAAATCCAAGTATTATAGAAAAGAAGCATTTTTCTTGCCACTACATAAATCCAAGAAACTTGTGTACTTGACAAAGAAGCCTGTTAGATGAATCTTTGTGGGAAATAACCACCAGCTTATTTTTACATGTTTACCCCTTGAGGATCCGTTCCATTCCCCTCTCCCTCAAATTTCTTCATTTTATAGAACGATTTCTTGTTTGTGAATGTTGCTAGTTTGTTAAGAAGAATCCAGAAAGAACTATTGCATTAATGTGAAATTTGAGGATCATAAGATCCCCAAATATATTGGATGAAAGATCAAACCCAGAAATAAGAAAGTTACAAAAGCCGTTTCTAACTTCTAAGCCTCACTTTACCTTAACTCTGACTTAAAAAAAAGTCTAGAAGAGTTTACAGCAGTTGCTTTGCATTACAATAAATGAAGGCACAAATTAAAAGCATTAGAATTCATAGCTATGAGACCTCAAATGGTAACTTCCTTGAGGATGTGTCCACTAAAATAGCCAGTTGTGTTTATGACTAAGGAACACTAAACACAAGTCTCAAATCTTTAAAAATATTCAGAAAGAGCACATATACCTAACAGATTTTAGAAAATTCACTGAAAACCTTTTATTAATTAGCGGACACTGAAGTAACTATTAAGTAGTGGACCTATATTCTGTGCCATTGTCTGGCAATAGATTCACCTCTAGAAAAAGTAGAAATGCATAAAATAGAATCTACTGAAAATATTAAGTAAAACACATTCACACTAGTACATATATGTTTTAGACCATTAAATTGATTTTAAGCTTTTTGCTGAACTGCCTAAAATTTCTACTTCATATAGCTCACAATACGTACATTATTGATAGATAATATGGCACCACGATATGGGGTTTCTACCCCACAATGCTAGAAAGTAGCAATGGCATCAATCTTTCCTTGTCTCCTACCAAGCCAGGCAAATATAGCGTAAGAAAGACCCAAGAGATGTCTCTTATAAAACATGGAGTCCTATCTAGGTTATTGGATTTTACTGTAGGAAAACTGTTGCCAAGTTGCTATGGGCTCTCAAAACAATTATTACGTGGCTGATCATTCTGGAATGCTCAGCATATATTTAAAAATGTGTTTAATGTAGGAATGTATCCCTGAATCAAAAATTCAGATATCTATAAAAATAAATCACTACCTTGAGATATAAAAAACCAAAACACATCTTCAGGGAATTCTATCTCATGCATATTGCCTTAGCACATCATGACTTAATTCAGTTAGCAGAACAGTTTCCAAGCATTATCATGTTTAAGAATTTTGGAGAACTAAATTGAAACTATATGATTTTCTTTTCATGTTTTGTTGCTAATGTTGGTATATCAGTGTATCTGAACTGGGGCAGTGGTAAACATAATTAGCTTTTCCCTTACTAATAAATATCAAAATCAAGTTTCAAACTGTTTTTATTCTGTCACTATTGCTAACATTGCAAAACAGATTCACTTGTACTGAAAAATGAGGAAACCCTGTATGTCATAGACTATTGGATAATCGTGAAAATGTTGCATAAGATTGAGGGCTCTAAATATAATGTGCTTTTATTTCTTAAATATATTATTTTTCCTGCTTCTAAATAAGAATTCAAACTTGGCAGTGTCTCTTTATTAAGATCAAAAAATGGCACAGATTCTTTACTTGCTTATTGATTTTAATTTAAGTTTCCCTATGCCAGATAAGGAACAAAATACAGCTTCATGGACAGGCTGATCCTAGAGATACAAACATCTCAATTGCAGCAAACTTTTTAAAGAAAGAATTGGACTTGGATTGGACAATTTCATGATTCACCCATCACACTAAACACATCCCTCCAATTCCATTGTGGTTTAATGTGATGAGTGAACAAAATATAAAATCAAGTAAGTTGGAACTCTATTTCCCCTCTCTAACCTGGGAGAAAATTCCACTTCACTGTTTTGTAAAGGATAGCCTTGGGTTTTTTTTAAAGGCCCCTATTCAGCAAATGAAATATATTCAAACTACCACTACTTATGGTAATTGGCATAGTTATATTGAGACCAAATCTTATTTGGATTTTTTTTTCTTTCTCTCATGCGTAGCTACACTTGTGATTGAGCTTCCTTATTGCTATATCAAGAACTTTCTTAACATTAAATATACAAGACCAACTGAAGGCCAGGAAGATTAAAGAGATGCACTGTTTAGGAAAAAATGCGATTACACAACAGGAAAACTGCATCATTAATAGGTAAATGTGACTGTCAGACACTGGAGATGCTATAAGCTAACCTTTTTCCACCTGGAGTCTGCCAGATGGGTCTGGATTGCAGAATTTTGAGCCAACAGCAGTTTTGGCCATGAAGTATGAGAATTCTAGGAGATGGGTACCACATTTGGGAAGGCTGAGAATCCAAGAAGCTAACAAAAAAAAAAGATATGGACAACATATATTAGCTAAGGAATATGTATATGGTCACATTTGAATCATAGCTAACCATACAACCAAAGCACCTGGCAATGATCTGTAAGCAAGGAAATGTAAGTAAGAAGCAGTCAATCTGGCTGAAAATTAGCTTTATTAACTCAACCCGTCTGATCAACAGACACACCTTCTCTCTTTATGCAGGAAAGACTAAGAGCACTCCTAATGGACAAAACACAAAAACAACCTCTATATGGCACTTTCAATAAATACTTTAAAGCTTCTCAAAACTTTGTTTCAATGGAAAAGCAAAGCAACTGCTGTATCAAGCTTATTTTAACCATTATGTGAATAATGCTGCGAGACAGGAAAAAGCACACTTGAAGCAACACAGCAATAATAACAGTGTATCTTCCTCACTGCTAACCATGCACCTTGACTGTTAGTGACATACAGATGTCAAGGTTTTATTTCATTTTAATGGATCTATTTTCCTTCACTTTATTTTGCCTGAAGCCTCTGTTGTTAAGGGCAACATTATCATCCATAAAGACATAAATTAGAACTTTGTTGAGGCCTCCTAATTGGTAGCCTTCTGAATAAAGCCTACTTACTACTCCTATATATAAAATGATAGTCTTCTGCTCAAAAAATGTCTTACATCGAGACTGCAAAAATCAAAGGAGTTGCTAATAACTTGGCAAGTCACAAGTGTGTCCCATGTTGTCTTAGTTTGATTCTCCACAGTGGCTTGAGGCTTTGCAGAGCAAATGTGCCAACCACTTTCTTGTATATTCTGAATGCATTAGATCACTGACACTTTTAAGATTTTTTTTCTTAATAGAGCCAGTGCCAAATCAAGTTTCTGAATCAATCAGATGCTTAATCTTGATATAAAACAGAGTGAAGAGCGATAAAAGTCTATTCCGGAAAAAAATTGGACAATCCATGACCAATGAAACTATCATCTTGTTTAGTCAATTGTATGCAAAATTAGTCTTTAAGATACTAGTCACTGACAAATGTTAAATAAATTCCCAAGAAGTTCGCGGCGCCTGCAAAGCTGCAATGACGCCAAAATGACATCTGCACAGTGATGTAATTCAGCAAATGCCACCATTATGTACAAGTTGCAGGACACCTGAGACAAAATATATACATTATGGCATCTGTATGATTACATACATGTCACCACTTGTTCCCTAACGAAGTCCACTCCTGAAGTTCAGAAAAGGTGTCTGCATTTGCCATCTACAACCATTTTTGAAGTAATAAATTAACTCATCTTCCTCAATTAATTTTAGCTTATGTAAAAGAAATATTAACGTGTTTCAGGGTTGCTCAGTTACCTTAAATAGTTTAGAGATTCAAGATTAAGCAAAGAGAAGAAAGCATCAGTATTTCTGCTTCCTTATTAGAGAGGCAGCTGTTTCCCAAGAAAAGAATAAAAGCTCAAATTTCAATTCCCCCACCCCTTGAAAGAGATACAGAAGCATGCAGAGTGAAACTATTTTTCTGCACATTCATAAGCAGTCAAAAGCAACTTTCCTCTTGTCTTACAAAGCGAAAAAGGCAGTTCGTTTGGGACACCTCTGCTTCCACATGCCCACTTAGCAAGATTAGTTTCCCTTTGCTGTTCTTTATTTGTTAGAAAAGCTTCTCTGATTTTCTCCTGCAGTTAATTAAAATGCCTTGGGGGAAAGGAATTGCACTGCAACCTTTGTGTTTTTACTGAATGATCAAATTTGTATTGCATTAACTGGGTATCAGTCAACCAACAGCTGAATAACAAATGTAAAGAAAATAATTTTCATTCATGGATTAGCATCTCCTGGGGAAAATATTTCATAAAGGAAATGCTATACTAATAATTTTTTACTAAAACAACTTGTGCTCCGACTACTCCCACCAATTTTTTTTTAAAAAAAATGGAAACAAGCCTTCACAAGTAGTGGTGAATATGTCCAGGAATCTTGTACAGCCAATTCCTCTAAAATTGTTTACACTTATTTACAATGGTGCTTTATAGAAAGAAAAAGAAAAGAAGTGGTAGCATTTTTTAAAAGAATGGGGGATTTTTTTCTTTTTTCTTCTTCTTTTTTTAAAACTCCCGTTTCATAAAAGCCAACTTACATTAAAATTTACATACTCCAAGATAACACAACTAACAAAATATATAAACTCATACAAGTAGAAAATTTTGAGGTATTTCTGGTTTGAGGTGGTCTGTGGTCATGAAGGTTTTTTTTTTTTAGTTAAACCTCAAAAGCCACTTCATGTGTATGTGTTTTCTAAGTTTTTTTTTTTATAAATCATTGCATGTCTTGCAAGTTAAAAAAATATTTAAATGTTATATTGGCAGCATTAGGAGTATTCACTGACTAGAGCGGATTTTATGGCGTAGTAGAATTAAGTATATTGAAAATATGCACCACTGTTAAGACGAAAAAGTTGGGTGACAGTCTTCAGAGAATGAAGAATCAAGAAAAATCAAAAGCCATCGATTTCAACCAGCTGTGGGCTGTGTTGAAAGCAAAGGAATTTGTGTGAAGTGTGAAAGTATACTTAGAAACAGAACTCTATAAAAGTTGTGAGTAGCCAAGGTTGAGAAACATTGGCCTAAACTATGCCTATTCTTACCATAAATCAAAGAAAGATAGACCACTGTATTCAACTATATTCAACCGCCATGACTTTTGCCAAAGGATTATGGAGACATGTCCAGAGAACGTGTCAAAAAAGTTAGGATGGCTGTGATCACAGCTGCCGTCTTGATTTTTTGTTTTTAAATACACACACATACATTCCCATGAAGTCTTGGGGACAATCGGTGATGGCATTTCTGTGTGTCCTTGATGTGGAATGTTTATCTCCCTTTACAATGCCTGATAGCAGCTAAACAGCCTTGACATTTGTCCTGCAGATATTAAGATCTAAGAGTGAGATTAAATTTTATTAGTCCTGGCTACATTTACTTGGAAATAAGTTTTACTGATTTCAATGAGTCTTCAAAGAAAGGCTGTTTCACATCATGAATGACATTGAATACCGAATGCCAATACATAGCTGGATACACTGGTCTTTTTAAAGCTCCAGGTTAGATGCTTGTTGTCTTTTGTATTTATTTATTTTATTATTATTATTATTATTATTATTAAAATAGCAGAAAAATTGTTTAGGGCTGTAACCATGCCCTGTTAGACAACTGAGGGAAATCTGCAGTTATTGAATCCTAAGACCTCATTCTCTGAACTTATAAATGTAATAGAAAGGGTTGGTTTCACTTAATGTTACCCAAGCCTGAGATATTTAAGAATCCATTTGTATCAGTGATTTTTGTGACCCAACTTTTTCTGCACGTTGTAGCAGTTTAATAAGCCTGTCTCAAAACTTGCCCATCCTCTCATTAACTGTTTTCCTGAGAAGTAACTCTTTAGCCACTGTTTCTCCAGATGCTGCGAAAGTCCAATGCCTCTTCCCCACCCAGCCCTAACTTCTCATTTTCAATTCTACCATCAGAGTTAATATTCTCGCCTCAATCACTCCCCACCCCCACCCCACCCCAAAAAAGCACGGCAACACCCGTTAGACCCGTAAAAGACACATCTGCTTTTTTTCTTTTTTTAAGCTCACTGTCTAAAATAGGAAAGAAAGAAAAGAGAAAGTAGTAAGAGGTGGAGGGGAATCCTTTTTTTTTTTGAGAGGTGTGATCTCATGGAACAGTCTTGATTTTGCAGCATGGATAAGAAGATGAGAAGGTTGTTTTCTTGTTGTCACTGATATTTGGTGTAAAAATTGCAGGTTAGTTAGAAGAGAAAACAGGTTGAAAAAAGAAACGAAGAGAGTTCACTGAGGTTTTGAGGTACCTGCACTGTAACTGCATTCATTAGTCGGCACCTGGATGCTTTCAGAGAGATGTCTTTCTCTTATTATTTTTTTTTTCTCTTTTCAATACAGTAGAGCAATATGCTGGTAAATTGATTCAATCAAAACAACAACGACAACAACACAACAAATAATAACAATAGCAAGAAAAGTCAAGAAAATAGCAGCTGCATTCATGTATATGTATGCGTGTGTGTGTTGAATTCTGCAATTTTTTTTTTTTTTCGGAAAAAAAAAATCCACTGGGTCTGAAGAGACCAGTGGGAAAAAAAAAGGCAAAAAAGGATTTAGATACTTGACTCTTTGGGCAGCAAATCTACGTTGGTGACAGAGGTCACGATGGAAACAAGGCAGTCGAGGGTACTACCATTGGCTGATTTGCGAATCTGGGTGACGCGCTCTTCCACACAACCGGCAGACAGTCTGGCCTCCGCATCATGATCCCAGCATTCTTCAATGGTAACACACAGCTGGGCTATGCCCTGCATGCCCAAGGAGAAAGGAAGGAAGGAAGAAGGGTTTAACCAGAGAAAGTATACCGATGCAAGCTTGAGGATGCCAGAGGTACAGGTCATATTCGTGGTACAACTGTAATGCAGCCTCCCCATTAAGGTTTTAAGTCAAGGGTCTTCAAACTGGGCAAGTTTAAGACTGATGGACTTCAACTCCCAGAATTCCTGAGCTAACATGACTGGAGGAGGAATTATGGGAGTTGAAGTCCACAAGTCTTAAAGCTGTCAAGTTTGAAGACCCCTGGACTAGTGTGGGGGTCTTCAACATAGGCCATTTTAAGACTTGTGGACTTCAACTCCCAGAATTCCTGAGCTAACATGACTAGAGGAAGAATTATGGGAGTTGAAGTACACAGGTCTTAAAGCTGTCAAGTTTGAAGACCCCTGGACTAGCATGGGGGTCTTCAACATCGGCCATTTTAAGACTTGTGGACTTCAACTCCCAGAATTCCTGAGCTAACATGACTGGAGGAGGAATTCTGGGAGTTGAAGTCCACAAGTCTTAAAGCTGTCAAGTTTGAAGACCCCTGCTCTAAGTTGTTAACAGTCACAAAATGAGTCAGGCATGTGACTGACCAGATGTTACTCTTATTATTTTTTGTGGCGATTGTTAAGCAAATGTGGTAGACGTGAGGGCAAATGCCATGAGTGTTAAGCAAATGTCATGGTTGTTGAGTGTGGTACGGTTCTGCCAAAATAAAACCCTAAGTGCCAGTAAAGCATGTTAAGGCATCTCATGGACGGGTCAACCAAGAGAACCAGAAGTGGCTTCTAAGAACATGAAAAAGAAGATACCCTGAAACTATAGGTAGTCCTCAAATTGCAATCTTTCATTTAGTGACCCTTTAGCAATGAGTGGAAACTAATCAAGGAGAGAAGCAACTTAGAACTAAGGAGAAATTTCCTGCCAGAACAATTAATCAGTGAAACAACTTGCCTCCAGAAGTTGTGAATGCTCCAACACTGGAAGTTTTTAAAAAGATGTTGGATAACCATTTGTGTAGGGTTTCCTGCCTAGGCAGGGGGTTGGACTAGAAGACCTCCAAGGTCCCTTCTGTTATTCTATTCTATTCTACCATCAAAGTTACAATAGCAAATACTTAAAGGCTGTTGCAGCCTCCCCAGGTCATGGGATAAAAATCTGGAGGCTTGGCGACTGATACATATTTGTGGCAGTTGCAGAGTCCCGGTGTGTCATGTGAACGACTTTTTGTGACTTTCTGACAAGCAAAGTCAAGGGGGAACTCGGATTCACTTGACAACCATGTTCCTAACGATTGCAGGGATTCACTTAACAGCGGTAGCAAGAAAGGTTGTAAACTGGGGCAAAACTCATTGAACAACTGCCTTGCTTACCAATGGAAATCTGGATCGTAAGTTGAGGGCTGCCTGAACTGAGTTTTATTAAACCATACTAGCCCTCCCAGCCATGGACATTTGGGGATTGGGGGAAAAATGCAAATATCAGGAAAGGACCTACAGGGTGTTTAAGCCAGTGGTCCTTGAACACAGGACGCATCTTCTTGTGCACCACAATGTCCTGCAGCTCCTCCAGAGATGGGTGCTGGCCGATTTCTTCTTCGAAAGGCAGTAAGTACTCATCCACAGGGCCTATATTTGCAGAAGAGAGGACATTGCTACCATAGACAAACCACTGGAACCAACAGGCAGCTCTGACCAGTTGGCATCTCACAGCTGTATTCAACTGTATGTGTTGCACAAATATATGCTGATTACTTATGTCCTTGTTTAAATGGAGTCATTTGTTTGAGGTTAATGTTGCAAATCAACCTTGTCAGCCATCCACCCAAGTCTGCAACTCCGTAGGGCCAACGAGGGCAGGCTCTCTCTCGGCCTGATTCCCTCCCTTCCCCATTACAATCTGCCCGCACATCCCCTCACTTCCTCCTCAAGTAATAGCTGTGGTATTTATTTAATTAAAATGTTTATATGACTGCCCCATCTTCTAACCAACTTTAGGCAGCTGCTTAAAGAACTACTTACTGTATTCTTATTAGTTCTCTTTATAAAGAGATAGATTGACTAAGGATAGGACGTTTTAAGAAAGATTCTCTAAAAGACAAGAGGTTGAATTGCAAGAATTTTGTAAAAAGCAGGGGAAGGGAGAATTGTTCTATTTCAGATTCGTATCGTTTTTACATATTTTTGTTCTGAGCTGTTTTTTTTTCTTCATTTATTTTGTTTATTTTTTTTTAAAGCTAAGAAATATAGTGTGTTGATATGCTACAAGTCAACACCCTTGTCAAGATCTAATCAGATTAGTCTGATTTAATTACTTTAATTGGAGTTCGCAAAAAGTGACTTCTAGGAAGATTCCTGAGAAATTTTGTTAATAATCTCCATCCCATAACTGTCAAAAATTCAAATCTTACTTTTCTTCATTAAAGGATCATGCTCATAAATACGGTTCAGGCATGTACTGTTTGGTATTTCATTTATTAGCTTATTAATTCTCAGAGACCCTACAGTACACATTCAGGCTGCCCCTTAAATAAATTATACTTATAAAACTTGTATGTGCCAGAATCTTAATTGTTTAGATTTACTTGGTCATCCAAACAACAAAAACATCCAAATAATAAAACTGAACATAGGCTAATAAAAATATACTCTTTAATAACTTACCTTGGTCTCAGTAGTCTCATGTTGGTAGATGAAGCAAAGTTTATAAAACCTTTAGCTTTCTCTAAATCTTCTGCTTTGAACGAAAGTCTATCATTTTAAGAAAGACTTTGTATAACTTAAATGTCTCAGAATGCTTACAAATTTCAACAGTTTCCATTATATGGGACTAGATAGTCTATATAGGTATGGGTGACCTAGAGTATCTTTCTTCTGGGAAAGAGATCCACACAGATATTCTGAATTAAATCTTCATAAACTAACTCCAAATGGGTTGGACATACAGTTTTCATAATTTCTAAGGAAGCAGGAACAGGATGTAAAAATGACACTGGAACTCACCATCAGTTGCTGTGCATCTAGAAGCCAACTCCCACAATACCAAGCCCATGGCATACATATCAATTCTCAGGAAGGAATCTCTCTGGAAATTAATTGCTCCTTCCAGGACCTCAGGAGCCATGTATCTTCTTGTTCCCACCTACAACAGACACAGGAATCAGTTACTGGGACTAAACTCATACATTCAAACTCTGGTTCTTTAAAAAAGGGAGAGGGAGAGAGAGGGAGGGAGGGGAGAATGAAAAGAAGGAGGGGAAAAAAGCAGAAGTAATAGCAATTGTTGTTGGTATTACCTTGGCTACAGGTAGTCCTCAAGTTATCACACCTTGTTCAATGACTGTTCAAAATTAAGATGTTGCTGAATGAGGATACTTACAACTGATCTGTGAAGTTGCAGCTGTCACAGGATTCTCACAATCATGGGATCACGATCTGGGTGCTCAGGTGTCCAGCTTGCAATTTTGACGGTTGTAGTGAGCCAATGGTCACATGATTGCCCTTTGCAACCTCTCCCGCTGGCTTCCCATGAGCCGTCAATGGGGAAGCCATCAGGAAAGATCAGAGGTTGTTTCCACTGCTTTTTCTCCCAGGGATCTCACACTCTGTGGCACAGACCTCCCTGCCCACCTGTGCTTTGCAGCACCTGCCTGTGGTTTCCCCCCCTCCCCCACTCATGACCCCATTGGCTAGCAGCATGGATGACGTTACCTAGTTGGGTAATGAAATGTCTGCAAGAAAACAACCAATCTCAGAGAGTAGCAAGGACCTCACAGTTCAACCTTGAGCTACAAAGATTATCTTCTATTGACAGGCACTGAACCATCTACCAATGCATTCTTCATCATTTTGATAAGATCAATTGACTGCTGATGCTTCCAAAGAAAATACAAGTAGTTCTCACTTCCTGATTGGCGCTGAGAAAGGATAAATTACACACTATCACGTGTACACAAAAATTGTGACTTCAAAGTATAGAACCTAGGCACCATGTGACAGTTGCATAGATTTGTCTTATCTTCACCTGCCTTCCAAGTTAGATTTGCGAAATGAAGTAGTATAAGCTAACCTGCAGGTTTACCTGTCCATGAGTATCTCCTGGCGGCTTCCCGGGTTCAAAGCGTACGGCCAGTCCGAAGTCAGCAAGCACAGCAGTCAAATCATTCTTCAGCAGCACATTCTTGCTCTTGAAATCCCTGCAAGGAAAAGAGGAGAGGAAGGGGGGGGGAGGAGAGAGGAGAAGAGGGGAGGGGAGAAGAGGAGAGGAGAGAAGAGAAGGAGGGGAGTGAAGAGAAGAGGAGAAGAGATTTGATGTAGCACATTATTAACATCCAAGATAAAACCATCTACATGAGATTTTTGCCACCAATGCCACCAACAGGTGGATGCAAACCCAATCTATGAGACAGAACACAAAGGGGGAAGAAATCAGTGAGGACATTATCCAGGCCAACATTAACACAAGTTATGTGCAATGGCATCCTTCCCTTATTATTTGTACTCTTAATTCCTTTGTCAGCTCTTTCCTAGGAAGCAGGCTTGGCCTCTGGAATGTTGCCTTGGATTTTCATCTCTACCTGGAGTTTCACTCAGCTGCATTACTTCCTTATCTGCCTCTTAAATTAAAAACCCTGTGCTTATTAAGCGACTCCTGGAGTTTCCTTCAGTAGGGGTGGAGGCGAACCGGGGGGGAAATAAAGAAAGGGGTTGAATATAATTAAATTACAGACTGGAGGCAGCAGATGGTAGACCCACGTGTGCCTGGCATTATAATTCTCTTGCCGTCAGTTTAATTGACTGTGGTATCCCAGCCGGTTGGATCACAGGACAAATGTGGGGCCAAGCAATATAATTAATGAGGGCAGATTGTGTGTTGTCTCCCCCCGGCGCGAAATGGTCTGTCAGAATACGTTACGAAGAGAGATGCCACCATGGAGAGAAAGAACTCACAAAAGGATGGAGGGGAAATGCAATGAATTCCCAGGGTGTACAGTATCCCAAAGGAAAACCCACCCCTCCTGACCCACAATTTTGTTTTGTTTTGCTTCGTTTTGTTTTCCAAGGAGGGATAGTTCCCAGGCACTGGGTACATGTTAAAGCTGTTAAAAGTTGGCGGAGAAACTATCGCAGAGACCTTACGCCAGATTAGTCAAACTTCTGACAGCCAAGTACACCCAAAACCAAGATTCTCACAGAGGCTTCCCTATCCAGATTTATTAAAAGAGAAAGGGGATTAGGCTACAGAATTCACAACAACTAAATCCTTTCATTATTCGGACCCCTGTTTGAATTCAGTAAGCCGTAGCTTTGTGTGTTCCCCTAAGCCGCCGATGAGAGGTCTGTTTTCCGGGTAATAAAAGAAAAGGTGCAGATATTTTGGGCTTGCGGGGTGTTTCACAAACCACCTTTCTCTTTTGCAGGGATTGGAAAGACTAACGTTATTTCTACAGACGGATGAAAAAGACGATTAAGACAGGGGTGGATATGCTATGGATTCCCTGAGAGAGTCCCAGTAGCTGTTTCATGGTCCTTAAGAGTTGTGGGCAGAGCCACCAGTTTTTCTCTCCCCTTCCCTTCTTTCTCCTCCCCTCCCTGCCTGTCCCCTCCCATCCATTTTTGTCCAGATGAGAGAACAGAAAGAATGTCTTCACTGAAGGAAAACGGTAGTTCCAACACAATGAATGATGAAGGGAGGGCTGGGGTGTGTTTGAAGTGGATTTATCGTATCTGAAATTAAGTGCCATTAGGGGGCAGCACAGCATCAAAACGGCCCGGGGAATCGTTTTCGATTTCTAGCTGGCAACCTTTTTCTGCAGATTCCTTCTATTGGTTAAAACAATCCTCCTGCATCCAGCATGGGAGCTCCCAGATGGCTCAGGATGTCCCATTGGATTGCTCTTCCCCAGTCCATTTCGTTCCCCCTCAATCACACACACCCCCACAGCAGTTTAGCCTACTACTTCAAAGGAAAAACCAAGGAACGGCTAGCGTTCCCATAAAAGGTCACGCTAGCCATAAAAGGTCGTAATTCCCTTTGAGGAATACGTACTGTTTTGATTGGGAGAGGGAGTGACCAATACACCACCCTGAGCTCCATCAACACCTAGAAGTACGTAGGACAAACTTTGATTTAGTGTTAAGGTAGACTAAAAACAGGACCTACCTGTGGGCTATCGCAGGCTTGTGCCCTTCTCCCTTGCACCAAGGGATGTCCTCATGCAGGTAGGAGAGTCCGCGGGCCATGGTCTCTGCCACGTGGCAGAGCTCATTCCAGTTGACAACGTTCCCCTTCAGATAGTCAGTCAAGGACCCCTGGGGGAACAAACCTAGGTGATGACTGTGACTCTTGGATACCCTCCCAAATCGGATCCATGAGTCTATACTCTAGAGAGTGTGTGGCATTTACTGTGAGCCCAGCCAGTTTTTGAAAGCAGGAATCTTAAGCATGCTTCTCTGGAAGTCAGCCCAAGGGCCAGTTTTAAAAGCATGACTCTGCATATAAATACAGACACCAAAGAGTGCCTAGAATTAACAGAGCGCTGGAAGGTACCTTGGAGGTCTTCTAGTCCAACCCCCTGTTTAAGCAGAAGCCCTATACCCTTTTTGGGCTGTTGTGCCAAAAATTCTGCCACCGCCCAGAAGGCAATGCACCCCCCCACAAGGCCCTGCGAATGCGCGCGCAACCCCCATGCCGCCACCCTTACCTGCACTGCACCTCACAGCTGATTTTTGGCTGGTTTGAGGCCTTTTTCAGCCTCCCGGAGACTTGAAAAAAGCCTCTGCAGGCCGAATAGGCCCGTTTTGTCACTTCCGATATTACAGGAAGTGACAAAACGGGCCTATTCGGCCTGCAGAGGCTTTTTTCAAGTCGAGGCTGAAAAAACAAACCAAAAATCTGTGAGGTGCACACATGCGCAGTGAGGTAAGTTTGCCTGCGGCTCTGCCATGCCATATGTTTTGCCATCACGGCCCTATGCCATTTCAGACTAATGGATCTGCACTCTCTTCTTAAACAACCCCCCTCCCCCAGTGTTGGAGCAGCCATAACTTCTGGAAGCGAGCCGTTCCACTGATTAATTGTTCTAACTGTCAGGGAATTTCTCCTTACAAAAGTTCTAAGTTGGTTCTGTGCCAGTGACATTCATCTGCAGGAGAGAATTAAACACAAGCTTAAATATCTTCCAATGGAATCAACGGGATTGAAAATTAATGCTCAACTTGTTTGACCATTACTGTGTTTACAGCAATACATCTGCAATGACTGGGCCCATTTACAGGTGGGCCCAGTCATTGTAGATGTTATGGCCATAATGGAGCCTGCCTACCATGGTCGTAACTCCTTAATGCCCCATGACTGACCTTTTTGGAAGTGAAGTGAATCACTCTGCAGCCACTAAGGGAACCAATGGTTCACGATGAGAGGTTTTTGCCAAAAACTGAAAGTAAATGCTGGTTTTTCACACACAAAAAAACACACCATAAAACGCAGTCATATGATTGCAATATTAATGTGACCCCAGTTGCTGAGCAATGGTTGCATGACCGCCAGGGGCTGTCAGAATTTTTTAATCCAGATTGTAAATACCTCCTCCCCTCAAGTAAGTATTCTGGAACTTCAAACGGTCATTAAGTGACCAGCTGTAAGTCAAAGACCACCTGTACGTAGATCTGTGGGAGCAGCTCTTCTGAAGAGGCACCTGTTTGCAGAGGCTCGTTTGTTGCCTCTCAGCTGTGAGAGCGGGCTTCTCCTGTGTGGCTAAGAATCTGTGAAATGCTCTCCATGAGGAGATGCATTCTTGGTCTTTCTGCCATCAACAAAGCATCAATCTAATCAGCCCTTGTTACCTTATCATGAAAAGCTGTGATCAGCCACAGCTCCATCTCCAAGTTTGTACCCCTCTTCTCAGCTGCAATAAACTGCAAAAGGTTTTCATGCTTCATTCCCGGGGTGTTGAAGATGTCCTTCTCGCTTTGCCAAGATTGTTTGTCCTAGAGAGATGGCACAAGGTTAAAAATGTGGAGAAACAGACGAAATCTGTTCGGAGAACAAATGACATCCCTAGATATTTGTGGTGCTTTAGCCACCTGAATGCTTCTTTTTATCTCCATCAATCAAAAAAATATAATCCTGGTAATCTGACCATCTTTGCATTTCCTCTCTTTCTTATTTCGCAGAACTCTGACCTTTTCGTAATTTGCAAAGGTGAAGACAGGTGGAATCAACAAACATTGGGAGGGGGGAGGGGAGAAAAAAAACTGCATCCTCGCAATTGTAAACATGCTCAACTTTGCTCAGAAACAAGGATGATGGACAGATGAAGCCGCCGATCCCCTGCAGATGATTGGTTCACCATTCAGACTGCTACCTAGGCCAGGTCACACAATCAACTTTACAGGGAGGGCCTTCTTCTGCATTTTCTGAATTTATTTTAAATTTAGAAAATTGGGAGAAAAGGCACAGGAAGCTGATAACTCTCACATGTTTTTGCTTCATATATGTGTGTGTGTGTGTGTGTGTTTTTCCCCTTATGCTTTGTGTTTCTCCTCGTTCTTGCCTTGGCTCAAACTTTCCATTGTCAGTTGGGAAAAGCAGCTAAGCTAGGAAGTTCATCAAATCTTCAGGAGCAAAGGTTATATCCGGTTGATTGCTTGTCATGTCTCCCCCACTGATATATGCACTAATGAAGGAGCAGCTATCTGCTTCCTCCTTCGCGTTCCACTTTCTGATCTGTATAGGAGATGGTGGATTTAAATAAAAAACAAAAAACCAGGAACCAGAAGTCTATGAAATGATATAAATACAAACAGTCCTCAGCTTACAAGCACAACTGAGCCCAGAATTTCCACTGCTAAGCAAGACAGTTGTTAAATGAGTTTTGCCCCATTTTGCGACCTTTCTTGCCACAGCTGTTAAGTGAATCACTACAGTTGTTTAGTTAGCAACCCAGGTGGTAAGTGGCTTCCCCATTGACTTTGCTTGTCGAGAGGTCAGAAAAGGTGACCCGGAATGCTGCAACTGTCTTAAGTACATGTCAGTTGCCAAGTGTTCCAATTTTGATCATGTGACCATGAGGATGCTGCAAAGGTTGTAACTATGAAAACTGTGGCCATAAGTCATTTTATTCAGTGACTTTGTAACTTTGAACAGTCACTAAATGAACTGTTGTAGAGCGAGGAGGGCTCCCTGTAATAAATGATTCTAAAGATACTTCCCCATTTTACATGTTCGACATTGTTTAGGTCTGTATGATGAATGTCTCACAGAAGCTTAAGCTTTCAAAAATCTGCTACCTAGTACTGTAAAATTTGTTTTCCTAGATGACCCGGGAGAGAAGAATAAAATTTCTAATGATTCCTCTCAATCTGAACATAATGGAGTCCCAGGCCTTTATAAGTGCATTATTTATGTTTAATTCTAGCAAGGATGGGCAATCTTTTTGACATTAAAGGCAATGACAAGCCATGGATTTAACAATTTCCCTCTTCTTGCATTACAAATTACAATCCTTTGGCAATTCGTGGAAAGGCTTTAGGATATGGTTCCAAGACTTTGGAATCAACGTGCCTTGAAGTGTGATTTGAAATATTTTATCCCCGCTGTCATGCCTGAAGAAGCTGCCAATATAAATAACATAAAACAGCAATATATAAAATGCTTGCAGATTCACGAAGCTGGGAACTTACTGCCATTCACTTGTGCATAGAACAGAGGCTGCCTGCACACTTACAGAATAAATAATGGCTTAGCGTGAAATCCAAAACGGACCCGCAAACCATTTGGCTATGTCTTGAATCATGTGACTGGGTTGCAGTCTATGAAATAAGGGAGATGTAGCTGCTCAAAACAGGGACAAGATCAATGAACCTTTAAGGGGGGAGAAACAGTAACTCAGCCCTGGGAAAGTATGAAAATAAACCTTGATTTGTTTGGTATAAGATGGGGCAGAGAGAAGCCACCAAGCATCCAAGTTTGTGTTTTTTCTACCTAATAAGGTTTTTCTCAGTCTTGGCAATACTTAAACCATGCAGACTTCAACTCCCAGAATTCCCTGGCCAGTATGGCTGGCGGGAGAATTCTGGGAGTTGAAGTCTACCAACTTCAAGTGGTCAAGTTTGAGAAACACTGCTACAGACATTACTTACCTCGAAGACATAAAACACGAAGCTCTCGGTAAAGTTGCTAACCTGGAGTTCTGTAAAAACATTTTTACCTTGCTCCAGGTGTTATTGGGAAGTAATTCCATTCCTCACCTGTACGGGGAAGATTTTCACTGCCACAAACTCATTCATCAATTGTGCTTTCCAGACACAGCCAAAACGACCCCTGGCTTTAACCTCTAACAACTGCAGTGGCTTCAGTCCAATCATTGGAGAAGGAGGTGGGGGACTGGGGTCCTATGAGAGAAAGGTAGGGGGTGATAGGAATCAGATAAAATTGAAATATTGTCAGGGTATGGAGGAATTTCTCACAGGAGTTGTTATGGAGCTGGCAGGTGCCGATGACCGACACAAATTGAGAGGATGTCTACAGAATATCTTATCTTTTCTCAACACATAAGTTTTTAAACAATTTGATCTGGTTGAGCAGATCAAGAATAGGAAGTCCAGGGATTGCAAGTCAGGAATCTTCCCCAGAAAGAATGGGCTAGCATTTTCACCCCAGTTTTGGCTTTGTTTTTACAGTCTATGCACTGGTGGTCTGCACAAAAAGGTAAAGGTTTGGTTTAGTTTACTTTATTGTCATTGCATCTCGTACAACAAAATTAAACTTCCCTGTCCAGTCGTGTCCAACTCTAGAGCATAGTGCTCAACTTAGTTTCTTGGCCGAGGGAGCCAGCATTGTCCAAAGACAATTTACGTGGTCATGTGGCCAGCATGGTTATACGCCAAAGGCACCTGGAACGCTGCTATCTTCCCACCAAAGTGGTACCTATTTATCTACTCGCATTTACATGCTTCGGAGCTGCTAGATGGGCAGGGGTTGGAGCAAGTGACAGTAGCTCGCCTCGTTGCTTAGGTGATACTTAGGTCTCAAACCTGGGCTGCCAGCTCTCCAAGCTCAGCACTTGTAACCGCTGAGCCATCGCCCACTATGCTCAGGTTTAAATTCGATTTATTTTTCACCACTGGAATGAAGGACAACGCTGAGTTCCTTGAACAGATTACTACTTTACCAGGGGGGCCTTTGCCCAGGTCCGGCTGGTTCGCCAGCTTCGCCCATTTCTGGACCGAGATGCCCTGCGTACAGTCACTCATGCCCTTGTTACCTCGCGACTCGACTACTGCAACACTCTCTATTTAGGACTGCCCTTGCATACCATCCGGAGACTGCAGCTGGTGCAGAACGCAGTGGCGTGGGTGGTGATGGGAGTTTCCCGATTCTCCCATGTTACCCCCCTCCTGCGCTGCCTGCATTGGTTGCCAGTTGCACTCCGGGTGAGATTCAAGGTTTTGACTTTAACATTCAAAATCCTACACGACATGGGTCCACAATATTTAAGGGAGCGGCTCCTGCCGATGATCGCCACCACCCGCAAGGGCACATAGGCAAGGACTCCTCAGGGTCCGTCAAGTCACTGTCGGCTGGCGGTCCCCGGCGACGAGCCTATTCTGTAGCGGTCCCCGACTTATGGAATGAACTGCCTCTGGACCTCCGTCTGGCCCCTGACCTCCGCACCTTCCGCCGCGATTTAAAGACCTGGTTGTTCAACCAAATCAGGCTGTGATTACCTCACCAGGGCCATGGGATAATTTTAAGTATTTTAATTTGGTTTTATTGGTGCTTAAAATTGTTTAATTCTTTTTTAAATAATTATTGTACTGTATGTTTTAATTGTGAGCCGCCCCGAGTCTTCGGAGATGGGGCGGCATGTAAGCCCAATAAAATAAATAAATAAATAAATAAACCTCTCCCCGTCTTACATACCTCGCTGACATCGACGTGCCCGTACGGAGGCTTGCGGTGACGGTACATCCAAAAAGCTAGCAGGATGGCAATGGAGAGAGCAGTCATGGGAAACAAGGAATAAACCACAACATGGAGCAGGGAAGCATTTGGAGGAGGAGGCTCATAAACCACTGAAAGAAAGAAAATAGTAACCCTGTTTAGGCCAGACACAAATGTCAGTCTCCAACATCCTGCCTTCAAGGCAAGGTAGAAGCTACAGGCAGTCCTCAACTTACAACAACTGAACCCAAAATTTGTTGCTAAATCACGATACGTATGGTTTGTCCCAGATTGAGACCTCCCTTGCCACAGTTGTTAAGCGAATCACTTCAGCTGTTAAGTGAGTAGCCCAGTTGTTAAATGAAACTGGCTTCCCCGCTGACTTTATTTGCCAGGTCACCTGTTCACATGATCCCTGCCTGCAACCGTCGTAAACATGAACCAGTTGCCAAGCGTCTGAATTTTGATCAGGTGACCATTAGCAATGGTCATAAGGGCAGGGAAAAAAGGTCGTAA
Organism: Naja naja; assembly: GCA_009733165.1. Classification (NCBI taxonomy): domain Eukaryota; kingdom Metazoa; phylum Chordata; class Lepidosauria; order Squamata; family Elapidae; genus Naja; species Naja naja. The sequence goes on from CM019155.1 coordinate 7,788,968, forward strand.
GTCACGTTTTTTCAGTGCCATTGTAACTTTGAACTATCGGGAAATGAACTGTTGTAAGTCAAGGTCTACCTGTATCCTAACGTGACTATTTCAACCAATTTGATGTGAGAGTTAGTACTTTGCCCGTATTAATAACCGCTGCAGTTTTCTTAAGCATTTGTAAGTTCCACAATATCTTTCTCTCTCCTTCTATGGAGAGCCCCCCCCCAAAATTCTCCCCCCCCCCAAATGATAGTGCTTAAGAGCCCTACCATAATACATTTTTCTCCCAGGAAAAATCAATTTGAAAGAGAGGTGATTGGGGGGGGGAATTGAATTTGCACCGAAGACCCCATGCTTCATGGCATCAGACACAGGTTCACATACCTAATGACTGTTACTTTGGGGTCTCAGCATTGAATCTTTAGCTTCCATTAAGTTGAAACGACAGGAATTTCTAAAGCATTATATTGTGGCTTTTAAAATGTTATTTTAATCAAAACATTTTAGAGAGGCATGCATATATCATTGAACAGGCTCCATAATGTTTTGATTTTGGCTCCTGAAAAATGGTCTATTAGGGACCAATATTTTTCATAATTAGTGCATTCAGCTGACAGAGTGAAGCAAAATTGCAGCGTGGTGGCTTAGCTAGGAATGAACAGTCCATTGGTCCATAATGATCCAGTCATGTCCACCAACTGTCCCTTAAGTGGGCAGCATTAACAAACGGCAGTTGTTTTGAAGATGGTTCAACATGTTTGCCATGTCTTCAGAACAAGAAATTCTGAGCAGCAACATCTGCAAGAATCTGCAGTGAAACTGAAATGAAGAAGCATAGATCATGACTCTTATCACACAAAACATGTGACTTGAAACTTCTGCTAAGGAATTTGACTCAAGTATTCATCCACATTTGGCATCACTAGGCATTCGTCATCAAATTTCCATGAAATTTTCTTATTTATGTATTATCTCATCATTTTTTTTAATTCCCCTTACGTCAAACCATCTGTAGTTTGCTCATTTACTGAATCAACAGAGTGCAGCAGCCCATTGCCTATTACTTAAGTGATCTCAAGAACTTTGATTCAATTTTTAAATCAGCTATTTCTCATCAGGACAAAGAGCAGACGAGTAGGGTTAGGTCTGTAACTGAAGAACATTGTGTTCTGTTTTTTTGGATGGACACTGCATTCCGGATTACTTGTATGTCTTCTAGATCACTGATGTCCTGAATGCCCTTAAAAGAATTGTAGGAAGCAGTGTGACCTGACCTTCTACTGAAGATGTCCCTAACCTAAAAGAAAAACCAACCGATCAAAATCACATTTTATACAGGGGAAGTGAAGGAAAAGCGGAAGGACCAGGAAAATGTTGAGCAAACCCTTTCTGTGGCCGTAGACTTTTCAACCCATAACCTTTTAACTTTAGCAATGGACTTTTAAAAGTCAGCACTTCCAACAGACATTCAGCCTGCCAGAATATACCCCATTATTCTACTGTAAGAGGGAAAGGTCCTGTTTTATTTTCATCTTGGAAAATTGCATTTAATTTCAACCAGTTGGAAGGGACCTTGGGAGGTCTGCTAGTCCAACCCCTTGCTCAAGCAGGAAACCTTATACTCTTTCAGACTAATAGATGTCCATCCTCTTCTTAAAAACCTCCAGTATTGGAGCACCCACAACTTATGGAGGCAAGTCATTCCACTGATTAACTGTGAGGAAATTTCTCCTTAGTCCTGGGTTGGTTCTCTCCTCGATTAGTTTCATCCATTGCTTCTTGTCCTGCTTTGAAGAATAGCTTTCCTTTGAGGCAGCCCCTCAGACATTGGAAGGCTGCTCTCATGTCACCCCTAATCCTTCTTTTCATTAAACTAGACATACCCAATTTCTGCAACCGTTCTTCATATCTTTTCAAAGCCATCCTCCTTTTTGCAGAACCTGGGAAAAAACTACATTTTGTAAAAAAAAGAAAACAAAACGAAAAAAGGAGACTTACTGTACTGGGTTCAAAGATTTATACCCTTGATTCTCACCTTCTGGGCCAGTAACTTCGGGTAAGTGAGTGAATTTTTCATTGCAGAAATTCCCTTCACAACAACAGAAATATACTTGTGGATTCTCTTCAGTGGCCACACATTCCTGCCTGTAGATTAAAACAACAGAATCTAACCCAGTGAATTCCTGTGTTGTCCGTGCAACCGAACCTGCTTCACTGTGCAAGCACATTCTTTTTATTTTTCCTCTTTTGCTGATGCACCATATTTTATAAGAGGTGATAAAGGTTGTCCTTGCCTTACAACTATAATTGAGACTGGGATCTCCAATGCTAAGCAAGATGGTTAAGTGAATGGTCTGGTTTTACAACCTTTTTTTGCCATTGTTAAGTGAATCAGTCGTTAAGTGAAGCACCTGGCAGATAAGCACATCTGGTTTTCCCTATTGACTTGTGCTTGTTGGAATCTGGCTGGGAAGGCCATGAATTGTGATCACATGACATTGCAACTATCATGCCAGTTGTCACAGGCTTGAATTCTGAATCTTGTCACTACAGGAATGCTTAGCTGTAAGTGTGAGGACCAGCACTGTCATAACTTCAAGCAACTGCTGAATGAATGGTTGTAAGTCAAGGACTAAGCTATACAATATTACTGGATCTCAAATGTTATCCAGAGCCACTTTCCTTGATGCGGGCAGCCAATATGAATTTGATCAATAAATAAACTATAGCTACTATATGTTTGTGTTCTAAGAGAATGTAAACAAACACACAAATAACCTATCCTTTGGGGTTTGAACAAAGGAGAAAGGAGAGGAAATAATATTTCCAGCAAATCATAGAGGTAGTCCTTCACTTACGACTACAATTGGGCCCAAGGTTTCTGTTGTTAAGTGGGACATATGTTAAGTGAAATTTGCCCCATTTTAGTCTTTCTTGCCCCAGTTGTTAAGTGAATCACTGCAGTTGTTAAATTAGTAGCACGGTGGTTCAGTGAATCTGGCTTCCCCATTGTCAGATGGTCACAAAAGGGGATCACATGACCCCAAGGGACACTGCAACCATCATAAATACAAGTCAGTTGCCAAGCACCTGAATTTTGAAGACGTGATCAGGGGATGCTGCCATGGCTGAAAGATTCTGGGAGTTGAAGTCCCCAAGTCTTAAAGTGGCTAAGTTTGGAGGCCCTTGCTCTCTATGGTCTTGCGAGCACTCTTTGGGTGCTTAGCAACCGATCAAATTCCAAAACTGGGGCCTAGCTTTTTGGAGGTAGTTTTTTGGAGGTCCATGGTAGCTTTTTGGAGGTCCATGGTAGCATCAAATGGTCCCTAACCAACCCATTGTAAGGACTACCTGTAATGCAAATAGAGGCTCTTGACTCATTTCTTGGCGATTGGAGTGCTTGCAAGAATCATCACTGGTTCAAAGAAATATTTCTGCCACCAGTCCACGTGGAAAATGCAATGCCGAAAACAGGCTCAGACCACCCAATATATTTGTTTTTCTCTCAGCAATGACCATCATCCCACTTCTTGTTATAAATCTAACTTTTTTCTTTCAACTACTATGACTGATGTGGTTGTAAACATTTAATAAAACTCTTGGAGCGAAGAGGGAAGAAAAGCCCAACTAAGTGCATTTAAAAGGGAATGCAGCCGAGTTGTTTAGCTGAGGCGGTCAAAAAAACAAAAACGCAAAATGAAAGTCAGGTGCTTGTGTGGCCATCCTGAAAAATGGGCAATCAACGGGCAACAGTAGCTCAAAAACTGGTTCCAGTCATTCCACCCGCGACCCTAACCTGTTTTTCTCCAGATTGCTGCTCCAAATGATTAATTTTCTCCTTTTCTACAGAAAACAAGCAAACAAGAGCACATGGTTTGCCACATACAGGATATTCTCTTGAGCCGGCTGGAAAAGGAACTGGTTTTTCATTGTGTGAAAACACCTGGGAGATTTTTTTTTTAAACTTTCCTGGATTCTACAATTACATGGGAAAAAAAGCAGGTGATGGTTGACCTAATGTAGAGACCTTAAATTGAAGTCAGCATGACCGCCAGCCTTCCCACTCCTCAAAGTGGCTCTGTGAGAATAGCCCCTTTCAGCGTGGAAGACTTTCTTAAGGCAGGTGAAGGCAGAGGGATACACTTCAGGGCTCTGAGGGTAGGTAAGGGAAAGCCACTGCTCCCCAGAGGTTGTTAAACTAGGATTTGCAGACGCTTCACCTAGTACAGCTAGTCCTCAACTTATGACCACAATTGAGCCCAAAATTTCCATTGCTAAGCAAGACACTTGAGTTTTGCCCTGTTTTACAACTTTTCGTGTCACAGTTGTTAAGTGAATCAACGTAGTTAAGTTAGTGACAGTGTTGTTAAGTGAATCTGGCTTCCCCCATTGACTTCCCTTGTCAGGAGGTCGCAAAAGGCGATCACATGACCCCAGGACACTGCAACCGTCATAAATGCGAGTCAGTTTCCAAGGGTGTCTCAGTTTTGATCACGTGACCCCCCGGGGGATGCTGCGATGGTCGTAAGCGTGAAAAAGCAGTCCTAAGTCACTATTTTCAGGGCTGTTGTGACTTCAGACGGTCACTAAACGAACTGCGGTAAGTCGAGGATGATCTGTACAGCCATGGGGGAAATGGTGATTTGAAGGGGTTTTGGCTTGGAGTTCAGCTTCACACCTGGTTAAGGCAGTTCTGACTCCGGACAGTCAGTGATTGTGAAATGAAGGATTTGGGGGATGGATTGGGGGCTGACTGGGAGCGGAGGGGGGTGTTCAATTTGTGGCTACCCTTAAACAGGGGTCTCCAACCTTGACAACTTTAAGACTTGTGGACTTTGACTCCCAGAATTCCTCAGCCAGCTTTGCTTTGAGTCGAAGTCCACAAGTCTTAAAGTTGCCAAGTTTAGAAACCCCTGCTCTTAAGAATCTGAGAGTTGATTTTGGGGGTTTCTTTATAGCCGAGGAATTTTGCCAAAGGAAACACGGTAAAACATGTTTTTTTTTTTAAACTTTTTTTTATCAGAATATGATGATTGGATATTTTACCAGAATGGTGTCAAATTTTGCTGGCCTTTTTAAAAAGTCCTGTCTCTGTGTGCCCAGGTCTTGGATCCTGAGTGTGTGAAGGGACCCATTTATTTAAATCTTTATTAATTTTATATTTTTAAAATTATTTTTCGTAAATAAGGCAGTGAACTGTCTAATATCCTTTCCTCCTACTTTCTCCACAACAACCCTGTGAGGTAGGTTGGACTGAAAGGGAATGACTGTCTCATAATCACCCAGCCAACTTTCATGCCTGAGGAAGGACTATAATTCAGTCTCCTAATGATTGGCCCTAAGTCAGCCAGTTGGCTTTTCTTCGTTAAAGAGCAATCTTGGTATATGATTTATTGTTGCCTATGTATTTAAATTTTGGTCAGATCAATTTTTGTGGTTGCTAGAATTCAAAAATGACTTGATGGTGCATGATCAATCAATCAACTTACTGCATTTGTTTGTTCGGTTTTTTTTTACTTTGTTCACTGCCCAGTTACCCCATCGCTACCTGACTCCATAGCAGCTCTGGTTGGTATACATTATTAAAAACAATGAACATACTCATTGTTTTAACTTCCATTAAGTCTGCTTTGGAAATCCCTACTTAAGCATCAAGAAGAATGAAAATCAAATGGGTGGCTTTTACCGTTTGGCTACTGTAAGACTTTTAATGCCCCACTCACTCTGACCCACTGGTAGAATGACTGTAGCGGTCCCCGACTTATGGAATGAACTGCCTCTGGACCCCCGTCTGGCCCCTGACCTCCGACCTTCCGATTTAAAGACCTGGTTGTTCGACCAAATCGGGCTGTGATTACCTCACCAGGGCCATGGGATAATTTTAAGTATTTTAATTTGGTTTTATTGGGCTTAAAATTGTTTAATTCTTTTTAAAATAATTATTGTATTGTATGTTTTAATTGTGAGCCTGAGTCTTCGGAGATGGGGCACATATCCAATAAAATAAATAAAAATAAATAAATAAAATAGGGAGAAATGGTATGATTTAGTTGCTACAGAAGAGCAGGCTGAGCTGGAAGGCGGAGTTAAGTGTGCCATCAGTTTAGACTCAATGCATTGCCACAAGAGATTCAAGTTCAACCCCCTATGAATTCCATTGAATTTAGCCAATTTAACTTTGACCGTTAGTGGACTAAATTCTTTTTTTTAGATAGCAATAATAAACTCTTGTGCTTTGAACTCAAGGAATGCTCCTGGTTATTTGCGCCTGACAGTTGTTTACATTAAGACTATGAACCACGGAGCCAAGATTCCATTGCTGACAGCCAATCTGTGACCATTCCTGTGATGTGAAACTACTAAACAAGAATTTAGGACAATCTCTCTATTTCATGATGAACTCCTACCTCATCACTCTTACCTGTCATAACAATTGAAGTCATCAAGCCAACATCCTTTCTTCACCAGTTCGATGGATCCAGAGTTGTTTCTCCAGGAGGCATAGCAATGCAGGCGCTTATCTTTTTCACCTTCACAGCGTTCCACTCCACTCTGGTTAGTTTTCTCCAGTTCCCAGTTGGCATTGTAAAAGATGCATTCTCTTGTCTCCGCCTCTCCCTGGCCAGATCCTGGAGGAAGAGGCAAAAGAATCCAACATTAATGATTATATTGTGAGAAAGAAAAATAATGAAGGATGGTTGTTGATCATGGTGACCAGGGATGGTGAGACTTGTAGGCCAGAACATCTGAAAGACACCAGATTGAGGAAGGTTACTGTCCATATTTCTTATATTCCCATAAAGATATAAATAGAATATAAAACGAGACCAAACTCCACTCTCCACTAGCATTGAATACGTTGCCTAGTTTGGTAATGAAATGTCTGCAAGAAAAGAACCAAGCTCAGAGAACACCAAGGACCTCTCAAAAAGTAGACAACTTAAAACCTTCTAGATAAAGCTAAACCCAGCAGCATCCTCACTACCGCTATCAAGGTTACCATTGGATGACCATGCTTGAAACCTGTAAAAGACTAGATTGTCCATTCACAGAGTCTGCACATACAGGAAGTCCTCACTTCATGACACATTTGAAGTTACAACAGACCTCCCCAGAGCTACTTATAACCAATTTCTCAAAGTTGTGATAGCCTTCATCGCAGGCAAAGGACACAGAGCATCAAAAAAATTGACAAATTTAAGGGTTAAAGTGTCTGGAAAACCAAAGGAGAGGACTGGTGATGTTGCTTGCACAAAACCCAATACTTCTGTCTTGGATTGGTGCCAGAAGAAGGGGCAAGGTTTTGGTGGTCAGGGACCACAACTCAAAACTTTCTTTAGAAAGGAAGACCACAGGGGTAGAAACAAAAATGTGAAATGGATAAGGGGGAGGTTTTCCCTAGAGTAGAATGAAGCCTGGGAATTCACTTCTCATCATTTGCAACTTCGTGTTCCTTGCCTCTGTTTTTTCATTTTGGGGGCAACTTATTTCTCAAGAACCAGAACGTTGCCATTTCCACATTTATATAATAATTTTTGCCAATCGGTTGGGAAATTAAGATTGTGTAAACCTCAACTGGCAATAATGTCCCACAATGTCCTAATGTTTCTGGGATGAAAAGAGAGGCAACAAACTCATATAAAGCTAAACAAGAGATTAGTTTGCATCTCATCCAAGGCAATTCTGCTCAATTTCCTTAGATTTCCAAAGCACAATCCAAATGACTAAGAAATAGAATATTGATCTTTCTAGGGTCTTATCAGATCTCCCAATCTGCTGGCATTCCTAATGCTAATTATTCAACAAAAGGCTCATATTGGATGCTCATTTTTTATATTCACTGATCTAACACAGGAACACATCTTTAAATTACAACGTTCAGATTATTTTAGGCTAAAGAATCGTGACCCAAGTTTATTTTCCTGCAATTAGTAGATACATATAATAATCATAACAATGAAATATATTCTATTTAATTTGGACTAGTTAAGCAGTTTAAAATAAAGACAATTTATTTATTTATTTATTTATTTATTTATTTATTTATTTATTTATTTATTCGACTTATATGCGGCTCCCTCTCCGAAGACTCGGGGCGGCTTACAATTAAAATACAACAGTGAATAAATTAAATTAATTAAAAGATATTAAACATTTAAGCGAATTAACGTTTAAAACCCCAATTAGATAACCCCAACCCAGGAGAGTCAGCACAACCCAGATTGTAGAAAGAGCCAAGTTTTCAAATCATGGCGAAGGAGCGAAGATCAGGAGCCAAACGGAGCTCAAGCGGAAGAAGATTCCACAAAGTGGGAGCCGCCACAGAATAGGCCCTCTCCCGGTCGCCGCCACATTGTGTCGCAGACGGCACCCGAGGAGACCCTGCTGTGCGCCCGACAGGGCGGTTGGCATTAGATGCTGGGAGAAGCCGTTCCGTAAATAACCTGGACCCATGCCCTGTTGGACTTTAAATGTTAATACCAAGACCTTGAATCTCACCCGAGGGCAACCGAAGCCAATGCAGGCCACGCAGGAGGGGTGTAACATGGGAGTATCGGGAAGCTCCCATCACAACCCGCCGCATTCTGCACCAGCTGAAGCCTCCGAGTGGTACGCAAGGGCAGTCCAAGGTAGAGAGCATTGCAGTAGTCGAGGCGGGAAATAACGAGAGCCTGAGTGACTGTGCGCAGGGCATCCCGTCCAGGAATGGGCGTAACTGGTGAACCAGCCGGATCTGGGCAAAGGCACCCCTGGCCACGGCCCCCACCTGCTCCTCTAATTTGAGCCGTGAGTCCAGGAGGACCCCAGATTCCATGCCCTGTCCATGGGGGCAACACCTCCTCCCCATGAGCAAAGATGGTACCTCAAAACTGGACCGATGTCGGTATGCACAGCCACTCTGTCTTGGCCGGTTGAGTTGAAGCATGTTCCTGTCCATCCAGATCCGCACTGCCAGACAACGGGACATCACGGAGAGAGCATCACTGATGTGGCCTGGGGTGGAAATGTATAGCTGAGTATCATCAGCATACTGATGATAACTCACCCCAAAGCCACGGATGATCTCGCCCAGCTGCTTCATATAAATGTTGAACAGGGGGGTGAGAGGACCGAACCCTGCGGCACCCCACAAGTGAGGTGCTTTGGAGTCACCTCTGCCCCCTGCCAACACTGTTTGTGAACGCCCAGAGGTAGGAGGAGAACCACTGTAAAACAGTGCCTCCCACTCCCAACCCCGAGACGCCGCAATAGGATACCATGGTCGATGGTATCAAAGCCGCTGAGAGATCTAACAGGACCAGGACAGAGGACGAGCCCCTGTCCCGTGCCCTAGCGAGATCATCAATCAGCGACCAATGCTGTCTCCGTGCTGTACCCAGACCGAAGCCCGATTGGTACGGATCCAGGTAGTCTGCTTCCTCCAGGAAAAGTGGCAATTGCTGAGTCACCACTCTCAACAACCTTCGCTAAAAAGCGAAGGTTGGAGACTGGACGAAAGTTGTTCAACATGGCTGGGTCAAGGGCAGGCTTCTTCAGGAGGGCCTCACCACCGCCTCTTTCAAAGCGGCGGGAATAACCCTCCTCAATGAAGCATTGACCACTGCCCGAGAGCCGACGTGACCTCCCTGGAGGCATAAACCAACCAGGAAGGGCACGGGTCCAATAAACATGTGGTGGAACTCAGCCGCGCATAATCCTGTCCACTTCATCCTCAGAAACAGGATCAAACTCAGCCCAGATCACATTGGCCAAAACACTCGCATTCCCCTCCTCAGACCACTGACAATCCACACGTAACCCCTCCGGATCTGAGCGATCTTGTCCTGCAGATACTGACTAAATTCTCAGCTCTGCCCCGCAACGGGTCCACCACCACCCCCAATTGAAGGAGGGAGCGGGTAACCCCAAACAGGGCGGCTGGCGACATTATCGCTTGAGGGCGAGAAGTAGGATCTCCTCGCCACCCCCATAGCTGCCAGGTAAGTCCTAACATGGGCTCTTAGCTGGGCTCGGTCAGATTCAGATTCAGATTCATAAAATATTTCATATTTTACTGATTGATCAGTAAGTATATTCCTATTGGCAGCAGAATTTACTGTATTGTTAACAATTTGCAACTATACTGGAACAGCCAAGGAAATAATTGCAGTTTCAAAATTGTATCAATAGTTTTGAAGTTTTGAAATTGTTTAGTGCAAATGTTGACAATATCAAACTATTTTCATTTTTTTTTTGCCTCCTGAAATCTATGGCAAAACACGATCAGAATTATTATGCAGACAGGTATCTGTCCGCATTATGTAGAATTTGGGTATGTATAAAGAGAAGAGGTCTTCTGCAATGAAAATAAAAGTCAATAAATGATCATTATAACAACAAGCTTCATCTTGGTATCAAAAATGTACATATATGGCAAGAAGAAAGAATTAATCACAGCCGTTTTCAAACTTCAGCTTCTACACGTAATAATAATTTATATCAGGCTTTCTCTCATTATTATTGCATACTATATAGTCACCTTAATTCAAGTAGAGACCAAAAATATTCAAAGGGGATAAGACTCTTATTACATTTCTTGTTTTAATCTGGTAATAAAACGCATGGTTTAAAATACTGGAGAGAAAAAAGTTTTAGAAAGATACATTATGACCAACTTAATCTGGTAGAAGACAATCATGACTATAAGGGGAGTTTATAGCATTCTGGAGATCTCCTTCCTCTTTTCATGGATGAAATGTGGCAATTGCTTTTTTTAAAGCAAGGAAAATATAAACTAAACACATCTGTTGCATTCTGTAAGGCTTTGTAACTTTGATGCCTGGAAAATGCTTCAGAAATCAAAGGAATTGTTTTCAAATGACTTTGTTTCTCGACACAACACTGCAACTTCTGCTTTGCAGAAAGATTAAAGGAACTCCCAGATTCCCAATTTAGTGATCAGATGGGCATGTAAACATAGGAGATTTGCAACAGAAGGATTTGATAAAACTTTCAAATTCCATGGAGCATGTTTTACAGAATGTGCAGCAAAATCTAAAATTTTCTCGCACCAGACCTTCCTTCCTTATTTATTTATTTATTTATTTATTCGACTTGTATGCCGCCCTATTCCCTAAGGACTCAGGGCGGCGAACATTAAAACAAAGAAAAATTTACAATAAAACAAAATTAAACAAGTAAACAAGCCAAATAAAGTTAAGATAGAATAAAAGCCCCCGGTCATTCAAGGCCGGCCCGCTGGAACAACCAAGTCTTCAGGTCCCGCGGAAGGAGCGGAGGTCAGGGGCCAAACGGAGATCGACGGGGAGCTGATTCCAAGGGCAGGTGCTCCCACAGAGAAGGCCCTAGCCCTGGGGACCGCCAGCCTACAATATCTGACTGACGGCACCCCAAGGAGGCCCCTCCTATGAGAGCGAACAGGGCGATCGGAGAGTGATGCTGGCAGGAGGCGTTCCCGCAAGTACCCTGGACCCAAGCCATTAAGGGCTTTGTAAGTTGTAACTAATACCTTGAAGGCGACCCGAGAGGCAACCGGCAACCAATGCAAGCCGCAGAGGAGGGTAACATGGGAGTATCGGGATACCCCATCACAACCCGCTGCGCATTCTGCACCAGCTGAAGCCTCCGGACCGTCCGCAAGGGAAGCCCCATGTAGAGAGCATTGCAGTAGTCAATCCTAGAGGTGACAAGCATGAGTAACCGTCAAGGGCATCTCGTCCAAATAAGGGCTAAGCTGGCGAACCAGCCGAACCTGGGCAAAAGCCCCCTGGCCACAGCTCCCACATGCTCCTCCAAACCGAGCTGTGAGTCCAGGAGGACACCCAGGTTTCTCGCCCTATCCACGGGGCAACACCTCTCCCCATGACCAAAGATGGTACATCCAATAAAGACCGAGATGCCGGTAAGAACAGCCACTCCGTCTTGGTGGGGTTGAGCTGAAGCCTGTTACTACCCATCCAGACCCGTCCGCCTCCAGGCACGGGACATCACGGAGAGAGCATCACTGATCTGGCCTGGGGTGGAGATATAAAGCTGGGTATCATCAGCATACTGATGATACCTCACCCCAAAACCTCGGATGATCTCACCCAGCGGTTTCATGTAGATATTAAACAGGAGAGGCGAAGGACAGACCCTGCGGCACCCCACAAGTGAGGGGTCTCGGGGCCGACCTCTGCCCCCTGCCAACACCGACGCGGCCCGAAGGAAGGAGGAGAACCAACAAAGCGGTTCCCCCACCCCAGTCCTCTAAGCGCTGCAGAAGGATACCATGGTCGATGGTATCAAAGCAGCTGAGAGATCTAAAAGGACTAGGACAGAGGAAAAACCCCTGTCCCGAGCCCTCCAGAGATCATCCATCAGTGCGACCAATGCTGTCTCCGTGCTGTGTCCGGCCCTGAAGCCCGACTGATACGGATCTAAATACTCAGTTTCCTCCAGGAACAAGGGAAGCTGCTGAACCACGGCGCTCTCAACAACCTAAAAGCGAAGGTTGGAGACAGGACGATAGTTGTTCAAAGCGGCGGGTCAAGGCAGGCTTCTTGAGGAGGGGCCTCACCACGCCTCTTTCAAGGCGGCAGGAAAGACTCCCTCACTCAAAGAAGCATTAACAACTGCCTGGAGCCAGCGCGCGTAACCTCCCTGGAGGCATATACCAACCAGGAAGGGCACGGGTCCAATAAACACGTGGTGGAAGACAGCCTCCATGATCCTGTCCACCTCATCGAGGGAGACCAGGTCAAACTCAACCCAGGTAGATTCCACCAGACTCACGCCACCCCATCATCAGACCACTGCCAATCAGAGTCCAAGCCAGCGGATTCGGCGACCTTATCCGCCAGATGTAGACTAAATTCCTCTGCTCTGCTCTGCCCTGCAGGGTCATCCCCCTCAATTGAAGGAGGGGCGGGTCACCGAAACAGGGCAGCAGAGGCGATCATCGGCAGGCAAATCAGAGCCGAGAAGTAAGCCGCCTGCCGTCCTGATTGCTTCCAGATAGGTCCTAATATAGGATCGCAACTGGACAGGTCGGTCGGTGGCTGGACCTCCATCTGCTCTCCAGGCATCTTCTCCGCCGTTTCATCCTTCCTTGCTCCTTCCTTCCACTTTTCCACCCTACTTTTCTTCCTTTTCCTTCCTTCCACCAACTCTCTTGTTCCTTCCTTCTTCCTTGCCTCCCCCTCCTCTTTCACATTCTATTTTCCTTATTCCCCTCCCTCCTCTTTTCCTCCCTCCCTCCCTACGCTAATAGAGAGGAGGTACAAAGACAGACCGCTTGGCCACCTCATAGCTAGAGATACCACCGTATTTCATTCATCAGGATTTGCCAAAATCTCTTCCTCCTTGGAAAGAAATTGCAAACACCCATTTTCTTCCTGGTTAATCAGTCCATCAGCAAACTGAGAATTAGTAGAAAATAAATGTGGGAGGTTTTACTTTTGCATTCTGAATGGAATAAGTCAGAGCCTGTAAGCCTGATTTTCCCGCTCTCCACTGATCATACCTAAACTACTTTGGAGGTATTTTTTGGGTGAAGAATAAGTTTAAAATGTCATGAGTGGATGGATGAACGAACAACATAGTTGTGGTACTGGAGCGATAGTTCTTATTTGATCAACCTCACGTCTGTTGGGTTTACTTTTATATCCCGCTGTGGGGGTTTAAGGATACCCCATGGAACGTTCCTCCAAGCAGTCAACAGAAGCCTTTTATCCCAACAATCACCCTAGAAGGTAGGTGGGAAGAAAGAGAGTAATTTGGCCCAAAGTCCTTGCAATGACTTTCCATAGTTCAGGTTGCACTTGTCGGATGGATCCCCTTGTTCCTAAACCCACCCCTGAGCCACTCACTGCCATAAATCTCACTTTGGAAAACATCTTTGTATGATCAGATATAAACATTATCAAGCAGTTAAACAGGTAAGAGAGAAAAGGTCATAAGCCTCTACTTACAAGGGAGAAATCTCCTCTGAAATCATAAGCCTTCCTTCAAAGCGGAGATTGTACAACTGCTTGTTAAAAACAAGTGTTTTTTTTATCCACAAGAGTGGGGAAAAAATTACAGATATACTACTACAGCTTTTAAAATCTAAGTAGAATCATTTCAGGTCAGAAGTCACTTATACTGATGCCCCAGAACAGCTTATCAGATGTTCTAAATCTGCTTCAAAGGGTGCTGAGTTGACCAAGATTGCTACTCTTACTCTTTCAATATTCCTATTGGTCCTTCTTGACATTTTCAAGTACCATAATTCTAAATCATGTGGCTTGATAATCTAAGGAGAAGCTGAGACTGAATGCAATACCAAATAAGCAGGCAAGAGAAGGTTAGTTCATAAGGGCAAACTTCAGGTAAATCAAGGCTCCTAAGAACTAAATTAGATTTGTTTTTCATTGTGGGTACCTTCTTGCCACTGAACAATCCAAGTTGGTCATCCATCTTCTTGGCAGAGTAAGACAGAAACTGGACTGTTTATCTTGGGGTTGTCAAGACAGACTGTGTCAAACACTGTTATGAAGTTTTCTGCACATCTGGATCCAAATACATTAGGAAAGATGCCTGAGAAATGCTGGAATGGAATTCCTCAGTTAAAGATGCCCTATTCTCTTAGTAAATCTTAATTGTATCAATGAGAAAGGAGAAGCAAAGTCCCTCCCAAACCCCTGATTTAAATAGAAAAATGAACATCTGTCGAAAAACTAATTTTGGGGGGATAATTTTTTTATGTCAATCCCAAATAATTCAAGGCCTAACTCTTTGAAGAACTCTACAATGCATGGAAAGATGGACAGAAAAAGAAGAAGACAAGCAGCAAGCAAGATTCAGACTCAGTTATAGCAGTGATGAATGCATCTTGGAAGAGTTGAAGGACCAAGTTAGAGAGAGAACATTGCGCAGGAAAATCTATCTATGTGGTTGCTAAGAGTCAAAGTGGCATGTAGCCGGTCAATTATATTTGTGAATCCCTTGTTCACCCAGTTGCACCCTAATATTTATCCCTTTTTTAATCCTAAAAAAATGCATTTAAACCTAAGAAATATCCATGAAAGCTCATTGTATACAAAGGGCAGCTATGGACTCAGATCCCTCCATTGAATCAAATGATGAGCCTTTGTCTTGACTTATGGAATCCCCAATGTATTTGATCTGAGGATCATAATTATATTTAATGTTTCCATGTTCATGATAAACGCATCTACATCATCCCCACATGGGAGCAGAGTTCCCAGTTCTCAAAAATAAACAAACTTCAGGGAATTGTTAATCCACAGATGAAATTGAACTGCAGATATACTAAATAAAGCTGGCAACAAGAAAAAAAAAGAATTAAAGATGACAACTGACAAATTTTTCACCTAACTAAGGATAGAACAGGCCAATCATTCTTGACATGAGTGAATACACTTGTCCAGTCTTAATCTCCCTATCAGATCTATGTCTATTTTGTGGCAAACTAAGTTCGGCATAGTTTAGAAGGCCAGCTTTTGAGTTCACAGGACCTTCCAACTATGTAGAATTAGTTTGTCAGAATAGTAAATTTCATTCTGTTTTAGAGAGGTTTAATTGAGTGTGCGCATGTGATTGCAAATTATTTCCTAACAGGCCAAAGCAGGACTGCATGAATAGATTTCTGCTTGGCTGGCTCAAGCAGGCATGCATAGTTTCAGGCCTTCTTCCAGCCAACCCATTGCAGCTGTGGAAATGACTCTTGTTCCAGTTAGAGCAGAAGTGATCTGAGGCTGCTCTTTATTATTATTATTATTTATTTAGTTACATTTATACGCCGCCCTTCTCCGGAGACTCAGAGCAGCTTACAATTTTTGGAGCGCAACCCAATGCGCTCAGCAATAGCCTTCATTCCATTGTATATGCCTGCTTATTATTAAGCGGCATTTTTACAAAGTCAGCTTATTGCCCCCAACAATCTTGGGTCCTCACTTTACCTACCCCGAGAGGATGGAAGGCTGAGTCAACCTTGAGCCTGGTGGGATTCGAGCCTGCACTAGTTGCAGGCAGCTGGAGCTAAGCGCTAAGTGCTTTAACAGCCTCCACCACCAAGGCTCTTTAACAGGCAAGGCTCCACAACCTATCATATAATATAGAACAATAGGGTTGGAAAGGATTGGGGAAGTCTTCTAGGCCAACTCCCTGCTCAAGCAGACCTTATGCCATTCCAGGCAAATGACTTTATTGCCAAAAGATGTCCAGCCTTTCTTCTGGAATCAATAGCCTTAATGAAAAGAACCAGACACCCATAGTAGAAACAGAATGACCAAAGGTGGATAAAAAAGTAGTAAGAGCAAGAGTGACTTCCAACTTCCTATCCCCAATGAGTGGGAATCTGGAAGGGAGCACTGGAAATCTCTCCTTCCTTTCCCTTTCCAGCAGGCTGGTAAGGAGCTGATACTGGTGCAGGGCAGGGAGCAAGGGACTGCATGACTGCCTGGGAAACTGTCATTGAAAATGAAGAGCATGTGGCTGCAGTAGCAAGCCAATGACACAGCAGCAGTCAGTAGCACATTATGAGCCACAACTTCCCCAAATTTCATTCCCTTGGGAGTCATGGGTTCTGGATTTTGAACATATTCTGTAAGTTAGCTCATTTGAGGTACTTTATATCAAAAATGGTTGCTCTATGATGCACCATTTCACCCACTTAAGGGTCATGACCACTAGAGCTTTTGAGTAAAGGTCAATGAAAATATAACTCTCTAAGAATTATTTCAGTAGTTGGGGGTTTTCCCATATTTCTAGCCTCTCACTTCAAATAAAACAATGGCAGGTAATATAAACCTGTCACAAGATAGAGTGAAAATTAAGTGTGCGGCGGACAGGTGAAATGAACACTTTCCCCTATTTCTATCAAAGTCTTTAAAGAGTCAAAGAAGATTCTAGCACTATTTAAATATCAAGATACCTAAAGGCTCTTCCTTCCAAAACCTAGCAGAAAACTCAAGGAGGTAAGTCATGTCCTGTGATCTCCTTCCTCAAGTCCAAACCTTTCAAGTCCAAATTTCTTTCCATGATCCCTGCCAAAAAAACCAGTGGAAAACGTAAGGCCAAGGGAGTTTTGGAATGCTGTTTACAAACCGTTTTCTCTTTTTCAGCCATACATATTGGTGGGAGTGAGTGACCTTAAATGGGTTTTAAAAAAACAACAGCGCCATAAAAACTATGCTTTCTCTCTCTCTCTCTTTTTTAATGTTTCCATAATCTAAACCATTTGAACTTTTTAGGAATCATCTAATAACATGCAGAGGCAAAGACTGTCTTCTCTTATTGAACCTCATTTCCTATAGAAGCTATTCTCAAGTTTCCTTCCCTCCCCAACCCCACTTGCTTTGAAGTGAAATTAACCTTCAGCTAACAACAAAACAAAGGAGACAAGTTGTTGTGTTTGTCTTTTAAAAGAGGGTGACATGGGGAATCAGGAAGCCTTTTGCAAGACCACATGCTCCTCAAGAGGCCCAGAAGGAAGCCAACAGATTCCTGAAATACTTCAAGAGGGGAAGAAGCCAAAACCCATAAAAAGATGACTTGGGTCCTTCAGTTTTCACATTCCAGGAAAGAATTTTAAAAGCCATCCTCCCCTACCATTATATTTTAGGAGTTAGCTCCCTACTCTGTTGGGCATATTCTATTTCAGGACCACAGCAGTATCTTGAGGCAACTGGAAAATTCCAAGAATTGTCCTGTATCGCTGTGAATAAAAAACAGAGGAAGAAGTTCTAGACGATTCGGTGATTTTTGCCCAGGTGCCTCTGTGGTGCCCTGATTTCTTTAGTCCTTCCTAGGTATCTCTAATTCTTTTGCTTTACATCCTTAAGCCTTTTCCCCAAGCTTTCTTTCCCCTTCCTTATTTCCTATTTTTGCACTTTGTCCTAAAGTTATAAGCCTGTTTTTAAGACCAGAAACAATCCTAAAACAGGGAGGAGCTAATTCACTGATACTGTTTTCCTTTTCCATATGGAGCTTTTTCAATTCCTCAATTGTAAATGGAAGAATACATCATTTAGACTCCCATATTGTTTAATTATTAAGGCAGGACAAAATAAAAGTACCTCTGGAAGGAGCATCCAGGCTGACAAATGGTTTTTTGGGTTCCAATCAGGATTTTATTTGTCCCACCCTAGATACCAAAGAACTGTCTTCTTAAATTCTTTTTTCTTTATTTATATCCTGCCTTTATTATTTTTTATAAGTAACTCTAAGCATTGCTACCTTCTCATGGGCTTCTGACAAGCAAAATAAATTGGGGGGGGGGAAGCTGGATTTGTTTAATGACCACAGCAAAAAGGGCCATAAAATTGGGTGCAGTCAACTGCTGACTCAATTAATGACTACATCACTTAGCAATGGAAGTTCCAGTCACACTTATAGTCGTAAGTTAAGGACTACCTGTAAAGGCAAGAGGTGTTTCTCTCTCCTCTCTCTCTCCCCCTCCCCCCCTCTCCTCCTCCTCCTCTTTGTAAATATAATGCAGGATTCATGTAGGGAAGTTATAACTAGCGCAGAACATGAATCCAGCTGAATGGAGCATTTTTCCCATCATACTTTGGCCAGATGTCTCTCAGGAGGAACATCCTGCTAGAAGAAAGAGCATTCTCATCTCATTCCAGGGCGACTTCTGACTCCATTCAGCCATTTATTGGAGCCATATATCTCCTCGCACATAAATGTGCAGGCACCTAAATTAAAGGCTATGGGCTGCATGCTTTCCGGCCCGTTTTGCTGAACTTTGAGAATGCAGCAGAGTTCGCTGAGGTCCAAAGGCAGCAAACGTGCGGGAAATGCCCCACGCAAAAGGTAGCTGGTAGAGATAACTCTTTATAAAGGACCAGCATAGTGTTGTTTTTTTCAACCTTGGCCACTTGATATGGATTTCAATGTCCCTCACTAACTGAAGGCAGTCCTTAAGTGAGTTGTGCCCAATTTTACAATCCTTTTTTGTCGAGCAGCTGTTAAGCGAATCCCTGCGGCCATAAAGTGGATCACGTAGTCATTAAGCAAATCCAGCTTCCCCCAAATGGCAATCACATGACCCTAGGGCATGGCAATCATTGCAAATGCCTGCCAGTTGCTAAGTGCCCAAATCATGTGAATTGTCAGGGCGCTGCAACAGTTGTAAGCACGAGGACTGGTTATAAGGCACTTTCTTTCAACTTCACTGTAACTTTCAATGGTCATTAAATGTGGGGTTCTAAGTTATTATTATTACTATTATTATTATTTATTTAGACTTGTATGCCGCCCTTCTCCCAAAGGACTCAGGGCGGCGAACATACAAAAAGCATATACAATAAAAATAAATAAATAAAAACAAGTCCAAATTACAAAAACAGCTAAAACAATAAAATTACAAAATAAACAAACTCTTAAAACTACCCGCCCCCGTGGTCAATCCAGGCCGGCCTGCTGAAACAGCCAGGTCTTCAGGTTAAAGACTTCCTGTAAGAAGTGAGGCTACACAGATGACCACTGGAAGTGACTTACAACTAGTCCTCGCAGTTATGACAGATGCTGTGGAACTGCTATTCTGCTATGGAGTCAAAATCTCAGCAGTTTTACTCCCTAGAATGAAGTTGGCAGCTTCTCAACTGTGTTACAGAAACATCATCTCCGAAATAATATCCGCCCCCTACATTTTTTTAACTCTTCTTGACATCTTACAGAAATAATAGCAATTCCCCAACAGGGAAGGTATTTCTTTAAAAGTTTGAGAGATGCGTGAATAAAATGCATTTGAAAAGTCAGCTGCCCCAAGCAAGGTTAACATTTTCGACAAGAAAGTCTATAGATTTTTTTTCCTTAATGGTTATGCATTTGCTTCTCTTTCCCCCCTCCCAACTCGGGAATCATTCAGATGTCCTTCAGCTCTTAGGGCATTAAAAAAAATGGAAGTTTAAGTTTCCAATTTATTTGGAAAGCGCTAGATTAGGAAAGGCTGTTCTGTTGAAATCATCATGGCCAAAACTCTTGGAAGATAGTCATCTATGCAAGGATATCTAAGTTTCCTTGCATCTTTTGAAAGGGCAGGATTAAATACTTAAAACGTCTTTCTGAATGAAATGCATGTAATTCTTCATGCGCTCATTAACTTGTTAGACTAGGTAGAGAAAGGAATGGACCTAAATCCCCATTGATTGCCTGGTTTAGGGTAATAAAAAGGGCTCTTTTATTTCCCATATTCCTTTTTCCCTTCCCCTCCCAGCAGACAGGTAAGTATCTGGTGCTGGGTGGGAGAGGGAGCAAGGGATTGCAAGAGTGGCTGGGAAACTGTCACAGAAGGTTGAAAATAAAGATCATATGACCACATCAGCAACTAGTAGCATGAAGTAGCTACAACTTTCCCTGCATTTTAGATGCATTCTTTCTGTTAGCCCATTTAAAGTGCCTTGGTTCAAAAACTATTGCCCTATGATGCAATGTTTTGCCCAGTTAAAGGTCATGATAATGAGACTTCAGTAGTATAGGCCAGGGAAGTCAAAAATGCATCATTTACTTCCTATCCCCACACACTTTCAAATATATACCCTTTCAGTGAATCATCTGGTTCAGATAGGACCATTAAATGTTCCTCTGGATTTTTTCTTTGAAGATGTCATCGTAAATACAGGCTGTTCTCTCTGGCTGTGAATAGTTTGCTGAAAATGAATCAAGGCAAAGAAGGTATTTCCCCAGACAAGCCTGAATTAAAGGCAGCATTCAAATACATTAAACTGTGATTGCAAACTGAGGGGGGAAAGGGTTTTTCTGCCTGTGAAAGCTGGCTCAGCAATTATTCTCACTGGGAGGGATATTGTCACTATCACAGTTGTGATTCATGCTTGTTGTTTTTCCTTTCCTGCTAAAAGTAATATGATGCTCAGAACCAGCTGGAATGAAGTCAGGTAGAAACAATACTAATAGATCAATGAATAAGAATGCAAATATTCTGGACAAATCAAGAGGCCAGAGAATAGATTCCAGTACCAAACCAATAAGGGTGAATTACTTACAGAAAGAATGGTAGGTCTGTATAACCTACCCCCAAATTCCTTCCCATTTGATGAACCTTCTCTTGAGAATTACTGTCTCTGGTTTCCTAGGTTGGAAAATAAGTCTACGGACAGAGATGGACAAGTGGACCATCAGCTACCGGCCATTGCAGCAAGTTAATTAGCAAAAATGTAAAGAAGGTATTTTCATCGAAGGGGGGAAAAATAGATTTGGAAGCCCTGCAGAAAAAAAAAACTCATCTTCGTGATCTTATTTGTCTAGCTAATTTAGCCTATAAGGGCAGTTTGATACAATAAATTATATCCAAATTAGGATGCAAATGAGGACATTACTAGTAAGGAAGAAAAGCTATTATGCTACTGAGTATAATTTGTTTTAGAAGACCTGAAGGACCAGGTTAGGAGAAAATCTATCTAGCTAGTTGCTAGGAGTTGATGCTGATTTGATAGCACATAATTACCATCAACCATCAGCAAATAGAAGGTACCATGAGGTTTGGTTGTGCAATTTTAACCTTTGTAGCAGTTTTGTTTTTTTTTACTCCTGGGTATGTTGGATTTCAGCGGCCATCATCCTTCGGTCAGGAAGGTGAGAATAATGGGAGTTAAAATCAAATACCTTCCATGCTGGAGCACCTACAACTTTTGGAGTTTAGATCATAAGCTCGGCCCAGGTGGGCAGAAAGCTAGAAAGAAGCATTTCAAATGATTCACAATCAACCCTCCTTAATGAAATTGCAATAAACAAAATTGGGAAATTCCTAATTGTTTCCAAATTTTATTTGGATTTGCAATAAAGTTATCTTATTGAGATCTAGGAAGGAAAAAGGATGTTCCACTCCCAGTGAGCGAAGATATCTTGCCTCCCCACCCCCAAAAAATTATTTACTGCAGAAATAAGATAAATATGTCATTTTGCTTGGGTTTAGATTCTGATTCAATTTGCATTTAACTCTTTGTTGCAAGTCTCTAAAATCAAAATCGCTGTTCCACTCCCTTTCCTTTTATTTTTTAATGAGGCTTCTGCTGATGTTTTCTGGCAAGGAAAGGTTATTTTTTAAAACACAAACTTATCAAATTGTACTGGTTTCCCCCCCTCTCTTTTGCCAAAAAAAGTGTATGTGTGTGTGTGTGTGTCCCCAGACAAGCCACACTTTTTGGCTGTGAAGTCTGTGTTGAGTCACTCACACACACACACACACACACACAACCGATGCCAAAAAAGGAGCCCACTCCCCTTTTCCTTTGTCACAGATTTGAACATTTTCTCCGGCTGATCCAGCAAATGAAGAAAGAAAGCTGGAAAGATAAATATCATTATCTAATAAAGTGTGAGAATTTGGGCATTGACTGAAAAACTTTCTATAATATCAACCATGCTTCCCAGATGACATTCCAACCAAACATCTGATAAAGAGAAACGTTGGTATGAAATAAACACAAGAGTGGCTAGTTTTCAGAGGAAAATGCCATCTGCATTTTCTTAATCTGTTCCACTTGATTGAGAAGCATTGGTTTTAATGTGTGTGTCCCCCCACTTTTTTTAATTGTTTGGTTTTGGAAGTTGAAGGGGTTTCCAGGGGTTAGCAGATGGCCCTCAAGTGCACAGAAATGCCCTCTCTTTCACAGTAGAAACAGCTGTCCAGCCATCTGAAGTTTTTTCCTCCTAAATCCCAGGGGAAGACTTCAAGAGGAAACCAGTCAACCTTACAACAATGTGGTTTTCTACTACTCACTTACTAGCTTCTCCCATCCTTTCGTTTAGGGCCGTCGTAATTTCAAATGGTCGCTGAAATGGTTGTAAGCCAGCGACTGCCTGTATTACACTCACCATTTCTAGAAATAACGGCTAGAGAATCACATTTTATGTAAGGCAAAGGAATATCTGAGAGTCCCACAGGAAAGAGAAGGAAGGTGGCTGTTGTCCTTGGACAACAACTGCAGTTATGCAAAGCAATAGACTAAAACAGCTGCTATTTATAAAGGCAACCAATATTTGTAATGGTGATGTCATACTTCCCTGAGTAAGGGCCACTGTAATTAATACTTCTAAGGAAGGAGCAGCTTGATACCAAATTTGGCCTCAGCTATAAGATGCAGTGGGCTCCCTCTTTCTAACCAACTTCCCCCTTGATCTGCAGTGTCCCCTGTTTTTTAACCCCCATCACCACCTCAAAAAGTGATTTGAGAATGTCTTCGAAAGGAAAAAAAGCTACAAGCAATCATTTTTCTTCCTTCCATCCATCCATCCTTCCTTGTTCATTCCTTCCTCCTCCTCCTTCATTTCTTTTCCTCCGTCCGCCTTCATTCGGCACTTCATTCCGTTTTCTTCCTGTTCCTTCTTTTCTTCATCGCCTCCATTTTCATTCTTCTTTTTATGCAATTTTCATTCCCCCCTCATTCCTTCCTCATTCCTATCCTTTTTCAGCTCCTCCGTTTTCATTCTTTCTCGTTTCTTTTCCTCAGTTTCTTTTATACCCTTCATCGTTTCTTCATTTTTTTCCCGTTCCTCTTCATTCCTTTCCTTTCCTCATTCCTCCTCATTTTTCCTTCCATTCTTCCTCCTTCCATTCATTTATTCCTTCTTCCTTCCTTCATCCCTCCCTCCAAATTGACATTTCTCCGTTCCAATTTATTTTTCTCCATTCACCTTCCACCACCATCTCATGCTCACATTTGAACTTTTGTGCTGTGGTTCATTGATCCTTGTCCAGGATCTCTCCCTCTTTGACTTTGGGAAGGACTGTGCGGTTCCCACACCCGTCTTTCTGGCAGCCCTGATCTCATCTCTGAACTACAGCCAGGGAGCCACGACCTCTCCCCCACCTCGAATGGGAGGTCCAGTGCCCTTTCACCCCTGCAGATTGTTGGAGATGGAGTTTCCATTCCTCAAACAGCTGACCTCAGCCCACTGTCAGGCAAGGTCACATTGCTAGACCCACCACCACAATTCCCTACAGAAAACAGGGCCCATCTCGGCCTGTTTTCATTGTTTTCAAGGGAAAAGCAGAGTTCCACGCATCCCGAAACACCACTTTTATTTTACCAGCACAACTGCAAGACCTCCTCAAAATACGTACAGACCTGCCTTAGACAAAGCAAGAAAACAGAAAGATTTGGGGTAAAGGGACTTTCACACCCTGGCCTGTTTTATTATTTTTAACTGATGTATTTTAGTCTTGGCTTGGAGGAAAATACTTGACTGCCCACCAGCAATATCTAAACAGGAAAGCTGAGGGGGGTTTCCCCCCCTCATTTCCCCCTCCCCAGCATTCCCCCAGCAGCACTTTCATTATTGGCAAGATCAAAGAAAGATCACCCATTCAACTGGTTGAAAAGAACCCTCAAAAGGTTCGTATTTCACCCATTTTGTACGTAAACCGTCAGAAGCTGTTAATTTATTTTAAGGGGGAAAAAAATTAAAATAAGTTCCAATGATCAAAGGAAGATTTTGAAATAGAGGAGGGGGTTGACAAGAGTCTTTATGGACATTAAAAGGTGTTGCAACACTCTACGCATTATTCCTCTATTACACAGAACCCACTTTTAATAACTAATTATCTATTGATTACCATATATATTGCCCTGTGTACTGCTTGCATGAGTAGCTCATCTCAAACTCTGCAACCTGCAAAAAAATTGAATTACAGGAGGAGCAGTCCGGTTTCCCACGCTTCTTAAGAGCCCCCCCCCCAAAATATGGACAGCGTAAAGGAGCTGTTTTATTGGCTCAGAACCTCACAGAAAGTGGGAACGCTTGGCTGGAGGGGAGAGAAATACTTTAGCATTGTAATACTCTAGTATTGGACAATTAGACAGAAGGACGATGTTTGTTTCTAGATAAATGAGACACGCCTCAGAATTTAGATTTCCTACCAACAGAAGATAATATTTGTGGGTTTTAATATCGTTGCCGGGTTAGGAGGGAACGGTTAATTGGGTATTTATTTATTTATTATCTAAACGTACATAAAATACAGGTTTTATTTTTGCACAAGCTGCCAAGAATTGCCATGAGAATGTTGGGTGGCCCTATAAATTTATAAAAAAATTAAAAAAAAACAACCAAACCCCTGCCTTGCTTTCTGACTCCTCTAAGGTTTCCAGCTGTGTACGCTGCAAAATATCTAGTCAACACTAGAGGGAAGCCAAGGGATGCAGAAAAGGCATCTCTTTACTGCCACCTAGTGTCAGCCTGTGTTTTTTTGCAGCCCTGAGATAATGAGTAGCCCCGATTTTCCTCCCTTCTCCATTTTTCTGGCCACCCGGGTGTGCCTAACAAATTGCAGCTATTATGTTCGAACCTTCATTATGAAAAGGAGGGGAGGCAGAGCAACCAAAGTCACGGGGAAGCTTTGAAGTTATCTAAGGAACCAACGGAAGACAGTCTTCCTCCCTCCTTCCCACGCTACCTCCATGCATTCATTCGCAGAGGCAGCTGTCTGTTTGGCAAGCAGCCAGCTGGAGAATAGAAGGGTTTTCCTTTTCTCCCACTTACCCTCGCTCAAAAAACTTCTTTCTCCGTACACAATGCTATTTATAGCTGCTGGCAAGAAACCAGCTTCAGTTCAACCACAAAACCACAGGTTTAACTCACGCAAAAAAAAAAAAAACCCACCCCACACTTGTTATTACCGGCCTGCAGTTCAGAGCATAAAGGATGCTTCCTTGGGAATCCAGTAGCCCCATCGTCCGCCAAGGGGGGGGGAGGAGGGGTGAGAGACCAACAGAGATTTGGGCAAGGGAGTTGAAATCCCATCTGCCTTAAAGTGGACAAGGTTGAGAAACACATTTTATGTTCCTGGAGTGGAATTCCTGGCACAAGAGGACCCTACCAGCCAGTTTGCTGGATTTTTGGTGACTATGACTATGCATATGGAGCAGAGAAAAGTCACTTTATGACACTAAGCCCCCAAAAATACAGGAAGAAGTCATGCAAGACACGGCTTTCTCAGTGGTGCCCCTCTTCTACGACAGAATTTCATAATTTCTGCTTTACATCATTTTCAACATGCAACTTGCTTGCTGTACTCTCCTAAAACATTTAACTAGGTTTATACTAAGCTGAAATTGGTTTGTTTGCTTTTGACTTGCATTGCGTTGTGGCATGTATATGGGTAATCCTCAACTTTTTTTTTTTTAAATTACATTTATATGCCGCCCTTCTCCGAAGACTCAGGGCGGCTTACAATTTTTGGGATGCAACCCAATGTGCTCAGCAATAGCCTTCATTCCATTGTATATGCCTGCTTATTACTAAGCGGCATTTTTACAAAGTCAGCTTATTGCCCCCAACAATCTTGGGTCCTCAATTTACCTATCCCGAGAGGATGGAAGGCTGAGTCAACCTTGAGCCTGGTGGGATTCGAGCCTATCGTAATTGTAGGCAGCTGGAACTTAAATGCAGGCATTTAACAGCCAGAGCCACCAAGGCCCTTTTGCAACCACTCACTTAATAACTGTGTGAAGTTATGCTCTGTCTGAAAGTGGGGACTTAGGACCTCGAAGTTCCGATGGTCACTCCCCATTCCTATGGTCAAAAGACTGGACACCTCAAGTGTTCAGTAATATGGCCGCATGTCCAGCCATTGCATCCTGAGGTCACGTGACCATGCTTTATGACGGTTTCCCAAAAAAAACCTGCCACTTACTTCCAGTTTTTGGCAAAACGGTGCCATAGTGAACAAGGAATACACTTAACAATGGCTGCAAAAATGTTATCAAATTGCCCTGAGACCAACTTGTTTTATCACCATTATGGCTTACGGCCATAATGGGCAGGCTCCATTATGAATGTAACTCAAGGACTATCTGTACCATGATTTATTATTTAGCTTGCACTTTCAACAAACCACGGTTTAAATTGTGGTACACAGAGCCTGGCTCTCTAATGAATCTTAAACGTGCTCCTTTGTAATTCATGCTAAATTGTTTCTCTTCTATTCCCTAGAAGAATCATGCAGAATAAGCAGAATTTACTTCTCGTGATTTATAAAGGCCGCAAGATGTTGCTTTATTTAGCTAAAAAGGTTGGCCTTCCCGGTGTTGTTCAGAAATTCTGACCATAACTTGTAAGGTTGCTTATTCAACACAGAAAAGTCTGTTTGGCAATTCAGGCTCCCTCTCTGCACATTTTCTACAAGGACTAAAGCCCTCCAAAGGTGATGGTGCATACGAGCTGGTTCCTATTGTGCATTGTAATTATTTGTTATAATAGGGAATAAAGGCTTAATTAGCTTCCAAGCTGCAGGTATGATTTAATTAGCTCTTGCGCTGTTTGCACAAGCACCTGTCTAGGTAAAACCTGCGCTTGCTTATTCCCTTCTAAGAACGACTAGATGGGCAGCTTGCAATGGGTTGGTTGATGTTTATTCCATCTTTATTATTTTTATAAATAACTCAAGACCACGTTTAAGGTGGAATTCGAATTCACAGTCTCCTGGTCACCCAGCCAGCTTTGATGCCTAAAGCAGCACTAGAATCCAGAGTTTTCCAGGTTTCTAGCCTGGGGCCTTTACACCAAACTGAGTGTGTAATTAAAAAGAAAGAGCTAAACAAAAGAAAATATGAAGAAACAAACCCCCCAAAATACGTTTATTAGAGCATAGCGCATTGTGCTTGGAAGCACGAAGAAGCCTGAAATGTTTTAAGGAAGAGGAACACGGATTTATAGTCTTTGACTGGCTGCTCAAAGACTGTTTAGATTTATGCACCCACTAAGAGAGCATAAGTGATAAGAAGTAGCATTAATTCCTTTTTAAAATAAGATCTGGCTTCCTTCTGAGATAAAGGTAAGTGATTCATTGCTGATAGTTGTGGGAGGAAAGGAAGGAGGGCTGAAGAATTTAAGCACAACATCTAGGAGATGACCTCTCCTTCTTGTTGGGTGGCCGTATTTAAATTAAAAGTCTTATTTTTAGAACTGCGGAGCACCTGCAAGGTGCAGCCAGAAGGAACAAAACTTAAAAGCCCCATGAAGGCTTCCCAGCTCTAACAACTGTTACTGACAGAGACTTTTCCATGCCTGTTCTAAATTAATGCACTTCCAATGCATATAAAACAACTCAAGACTATCACAGCAGTTGGTTGATTTGAAGCGGCCAATAATGGATAACGCATAAGAAGGCCACAAATCTACTTGGGACTAACTGTAATCTGAAGTCTCCCTTTGAGTCCTTCCCAATGCAGCTTCTCTGTAAGAGAGTAGCTCTCAAACTTTAAACAGAGAAGAGACTTTATGTGACTTACAGGGAGGTGGTAGGTATCACCCAGTGGACTTATCGTTTTATGGGATCAGCGTACCACAAAGGTTGAGATCCACTGACTTTTGGAGTTGCTGCATTGGAGGGAGCTAATTGGGGGGGGGGGGGTTAGATCATTCTGTCCATCCCAAGGAGACCTAGAGAACACATCTAGATGTTTGAGTTGGTCTACTAGTTCGGCTTATGAACAGTATCTATCAATAATTAGCTGCTGCACATCTGCCATATTTGGAGTTGAAAGTAGGAAATGCCGTCATTAAAGTGACTCCAGCTACCTCCATTAACTTTACTTGTTGGGTGGGAAGGTTGCAAATGGTGACCATGTGACCCCCAGGGACATGACGACTGTCAAAAATACACATCAGTTGCCCAGCTTTGGATCAGACGATTGTGGGGATGCTACAATAGACATTAAGCACAAGAACTGGTTGTAAGTCACTTTTTTCCACTTTTTTTGTAACTTTGAATAGTTGCTAAATGAATGTTTGTAAGTAGAGGACTACCTGTATCCTTTTTGCCATTGTTTAAAGGGTACATCACCTGGTCAGAACAGGTATTATCTGGAAAAAACACACACATCCTTTTAGGTGAGATATTCATTTTTAATCACAGTAGTTCTCCACAACAGCAACAGTTTTAATTCCTCCCATCCTAACATGTCCTTCTTAATTTAATTCCATCTCTTTTAATGTAATTAATTCATGGCCTCCTGGTTTTTAGTCTAGCACCTTAACCACTGAGTAAACTGGTTCTGTAACGGTTCTTGCCTGTTTTTTTTTTTTTAATTACATTTATATGCCGCCCTTCTCCGGAGACTCAGGGGGGCTTACAATTTTTGGGATGCAACCCAGTGTGCTCAGCAATGTTTTTCCCCAGATTATCCCCCTGATACTTTATACCAGTGTTTTTCCAACCTCGAAACTTTAAGAGGCTGGACTTCAACTCTCTAAATTCCCCAGCCAACTTGGCTAACTGTGGAATTCTGGGGGTTAAAGCCCACATATCTTCCAAGTTGCCAAGTTTGAAAATGACTGCTCTACACCCACATACGAGGCTCTTATACCTGTTTATTTGCATATAACAACATCCCATCCAAGGTAGAGTTTTTCAAAATTAAGAGAGTCAATTTTACTTACTACAGGATTAGAGAAATGATTACTTTTGGGAAGCAAAAAAAAAAAACAGAATCTAAAGAAGATCTCCTAAATTTTACCATACTTCCTCCAAATATTTTCAGTGCCCACCTCTGCTCCCTCTGTCCCGTCGTCATCCCCCCCGAATCGAATACAGTAACCAAATGTTTGCAGACCAAATTCCCACCTTCAAACCAAAGAGCCGGCTAAACCATTAACCCCATTAAAACGAAAACAAAAAAGTTACCAACTGCTTACCATTTTATTCCATTAAAAAAAAAAAAAGTATGGGAGGCAGTTTTCATTAAATGACAACTTTTGGAGAATGCGCCAAATTCTTCCCCCGGAGGAGCAAGTTCTAAGAACTTGACGTTGTTAGAAGAGTTTGCTAACTTTCCCTCAACTGACAAGTCGGGTTGTTTTCATTTCGGCAGGCCGAGCAGCCACCAGCAGGAGAGAACACACAAAAGAGGATTCTTATAAGCCCCTTTCATGGGACAGCTCTATTGACATGGTAGCTCTGAAAACTCCCAAGCCAATTTGAAATTTAAATAACATTCTTCTGTTACTATGCACAATTGCACACGCGCACGCACGCACACACACATACCCCTCAGCTATTTTTGCTGTACAACTTTCTCCCTCCTCTTCCCCCAATTCCCCTCCATACACAACCGCCTTACTCAAAAGAAGGCAGCAGGACTGAATGGGTCA
This sequence comes from Naja naja, assembly GCA_009733165.1. Taxonomy (NCBI): domain Eukaryota; kingdom Metazoa; phylum Chordata; class Lepidosauria; order Squamata; family Elapidae; genus Naja; species Naja naja. The sequence goes on from CM019155.1 coordinate 7,819,058, forward strand.
CAGGGCAATGGATAGCTAGCAGCAAAGAACCGCCATTTAATACAAATGCATATTACCCTGCATTGGAGCACCAGGTGTTTAGCTATGTTTCCCACACACCCTTTTTGTTCCTTTTACAAAGATAGCTAGACGCTTTAGCAGTTGGTTTGCAAGCTGCCCGCCAACCCCCTGCCCCCCACAGCCCAATGTGCACCCTCTTTAAAAATCTGGAGGCACCTTTTAAAAAAAAAAATCCCAAAGCTCACTTTCTTAAGTGACGTGTACGTGTGTGTGTGTGTGTGTGTGTGTGTGATATATAAATCCAACCGAAGAATGGTCGGTATGATTTCTCACCACTGTGCAAATACAACTTTGCAAACATGGGAAGCTGCAGGGCAAAACCCCAGTAGGGCAGCTGGTGATAAACGAAAATGCAGAGGAATTCCTACTAGTAGCGAATCCGTACAGAAGGGATAGGACTTTAGTTTTCTATCTCTTGCACCCCAAACCCCCGCCACTCCTCAACTTGTCTCCTACTTCCTACAGCTGGCTCTCTCTCTCTCTCTCTATTTCATACAATCTTTTACAGCTTCAAAATCGGTCCAAAATCAACAAAGATTGTGCAAAGGTCATTTGGGTTTTAGCACGGTTGAAGATGTGTTTGCAAACACTCGCCAGCAGGGGGACCACTAAGCACTGGCTGCAACCTCAGCCTTCAATGTAATCAATGAGGCTATTAAACAAAGAGAATTAACAATACACCTCTGGATGGAAAGTAATGCATTATTCATTAGCGTGTAACAGCAGTGCCCTCGGGCCGTATTTGGGGCCGGTTTCCACATGACTTTTCTATTCAAAACTGGCACTTATGTACAGCTGGTAGGGTAGCCTCTTTGGTGTTAAAGGAGGAACAGGCCAAGAATATTTTATTTATTTGATTTGTCAATCGCTTACAAGATAATAGATATAATTTTGTAAGACAGTAAGGAGTAAGTAGCGTGCTAGCCCCTTGTGGTTTTCAAGGCATGGAAGGAGGTGTGAGTTAATAGTAAAGCATGCACTTCCTATGTCAAAGGTCTCAGGATTGATTTCTAACATCTCCACATAAAGTTGGACATTCCTTGGCTGATGGGACCCAACCTGCCTGCATGAATTGGACAGGTAGAATTCCTGGCTGAGGAATTCTGGGAGTTGAAGTCCACAAGTCTTAAAGTGGCCAAGGTTGGAAACCCCTGCCCTAGGAGAAGGCAGTCCTTCAGATGGGAATGATCTTATGTATCATCTCCAAACCTTTCTCCCATGGTGAAGAGCTAAATGTCCTATCTACTTTGGGGGAATTGGTTGGGGGAAAACATTTTAAAGCTTTACAGAATTCCTAGTTTGCTCCGATTGTGCAATCTGACAGCTGGCCAAACAAGCTGCTCTTGGAACATGAAGGCCTTTGTCCAAATACAGATTTTTCGCTGCTGCTTTTGCGTCCCCTCTTTGCAATTCGACTTAAACAAATAGTTGAAAATATGTTCCCACACATAAATTAACACATGAAACTACTTGCCTAAGAATTATCTTGACCTGTCTCAACAAATGAGGTGCGTTGCATTGTATTCTGGAAAACAGTTAAGACCAGTGTTTTCAATCTCAGCAACTTTTAAGATGGGTGGACTTCAACTCCCAGAATTCCATGCCAGCTGAAAAATTCTGGAAGGAAGGGAGGAAGGAAGTGGAGAGGGAGGGGGGGGG